>OZ020190.1:105452865-106052865 GCA_963971165.1 Philopedon plagiatum
TTCACGTTTATACTTGGTGGAGAGTTTAAAAAAAGGCAAAAAATAGCACACGTAAAAAATGTCTCTTGATAAGAGTTGCTATATGTCCTATAAGACCGCCCGGCAAAAGTTGAAAAAAAGGGATATACGAGGGACATGAAAATTTTTGAAAGTAGTGCAAGATTCAAGTAACTTCATTTTTCCATTTATTTAAAATATTTATTTAAACTTGTTCAGAATTAAAAGTTATCTCCCAATATGAAGTTATGGCATTCTGTGTCAAAAATACAAATAAAACTTATATTTTTATTAAAATATACGTTTTATTTTTTTATATTTTGTTATTAAAAAAACACAAATAGAGAAGTCGAAAACAAAGGAGAAACGTTAAAAAGTTAAAGACGTAGTTGTGCCTTTACTGTTGGCGATAATATATTCTTAAAAGTAAATGGGTTCGAGTGCCGACTAGGGCTTGGAATTTTTGAAATTTAAGTATTCGAATACTAACTTCATTTATAATTCAAATATTCGAATTTCTGAATGTTCGAATAGTCGATTCGAAATTTCGAATAGTCAATTCGAATATTCGAATCGACTATTCGAATATTCGAATCGACTATTCGAATATTCGAATCGACTATTCGAATCGACTATTCGAATCGACTCTTCGAATATTTGATTCGAAGAGCCGATTCGAATATTCGAATAGTCGATTCGAATATTCGAATTTTCGATTAGGATATTCGAATCGAATATTCGAATCGACTATTCGAAAATTCTACCAGTCGAATCGGCTATTTGAATATTCATGGAAACTATTCGAACATTCAATAATTCGACTAAGTACTTAGTTGGAAAAAAGCTGGGGAGAAAAGTTAAAAAGTTAAATACGTAGTTGTACCTTTACTGTTGGCGCTAATATATTCGTAAAAGTGAATGGGTTCAAGTGTAGACTAGGGCTTGGAATTTTTGAAATTTAAGTATTCGAATACTTACTTCATTTATAATTCAAATATTCGAATTATTGAATGATCGAAGAGTCTCCACGAATATTCAAATAGTCACTTAGAATATTCGAATAGTCGATTCGAATTCGGCTATTCGATAGTCGATCCGACTATTCAAATCGACCATTCCAAAATTCTACCAGTCAAATCGACTATTCGAATATTCGTGGAGGCTATTCGAACATTCAGTTCGTATATTTGAATTATAAATGAAGTAAGTATTCGAAAACTTACATTTTATAACGTCCATGTAATATTAGGTTTCCTGACCTTAATAACCCCGAAAATGACATACATATTAGTTACCATTTTGGATAAATTTCTAGCCGCTTCTCCCCCCACACTTTAATTTTTTTAACATCAATTACGCAAAATTAGATTTTCTGACCTATAAACGGTTGTTTTGCATTATTCTAAAACTCTCCAGAAAGCATAAACCTGAACTAGACTATGCTGATATATTTAGTAAAATGAAAATTTCAAACTTTCAAAACGTCCCCGTAGCCTCAGATTTTTGTCAAATCTTTTATGTGTATTATTTTTTGCCTTATACTAAATCTCCCCACCAAGTATAAATCCTTTAGAAAAGTGTGTTTTTGCATTATTTTAAATCTCTTCACCAAGTATAAACGTGAACTATATGCTGGTATATTTAGTAAAATGATGAAAATTTCAAACTTTCGAAACGACCCCGTAGCTTCTAATTTTTGTCAAATTCTTTATGTACATATTGTTTGCCTTATATCAAATCTCTTCTTTCCGCCAAGTTTATACGTGAACTATTGTGTTATATTTAGTAAAATTTTAAACTTTCGAAGAGCCTCTGATTTTTGTTAAATGCTTTATGTATGATATTTTTTGCCTTATTTTAAATCTTTCCGTAATTTCCAGTATTTCCACCAAGTATAAACGTCAACTAAAATAATATGCTTGAATGTTTTAAGTTTTTAATTAGGATAATAGAATTTTATGGGTGAGCCCTGTAGTCGCTACTTGTTTGGTTTTTCTAGTATTTTTGGGTGATTTAGAAAACCTGAAACCTCCCCACCAAGTTGAGGTAAAGGGCGTTATTGGCTTATGGTACTGTGGGTATTTAATTACTTGTTTCCAGTACCGGGTAGGTATACTTCGCGTCACAGGTTTCGTCAGCCAACTGCTGGCCGCTAGCTTCAGGTTCATCAACAAAATTCGAACGACCAAAATTTCTTAAAACTAAATAGCGGTACTAATTATTTACTTAAAAGTAGCCAGTGGCGTCGTAAAGGAAAGTTCGGGAGGGAACAATAACAGGGATCATGCTCTCAGGGTAAATATCACCCTGTAAGTTTTTAATAAAATGTGTCAAAAGTTAACCCTACACTAATTTCGAGACAATGATTATGAAACAACTCGAAAAAAAATTAAAATTTCAACACCCTGTATCTCTTAAACAAAGCGTTTCCGAACATGTGTTAATGGAAACTTTTCTTAATATTTGATGTAGAAGCTATTCCTGACGTTTCCTGGCAACTAGGTATATAAAAAATTATTTACATTACATAAGTACACCATTTCTGATTTAGTTAATTTAATTTACTACCCCGCTAAGATTTTAACAAAACTGCTTACTAAAAAACCTTTCCCACTGAAAATATACATTTCACTATGCTTCCGGTTGACCGACATCGTTTTAAATCCCAGCCCAGCTGCCCAGCAACTCGAGCAGCGATATCCTTTGTTAATGACTGCACTGCCGATGCTGTCGCGCTCGCCTAAATCCACCCGTTGGCGTTGCGTTGCAGACCAACAACACGCTGGCAACGCAGCCTTTCAATAGTCGGTAAAAATTATAGAAAATTATTTCCTAGTGGCCGCCGTGGGCGCTGATCACACGATGAAGTATGGGTAGCGACGTCTACTGTTTATTCGTGAAACTCAAATGCTCATAATTCCGACGAGCTGTCTTTATTATTATTTAGTCTATGGTATTACCAAAGAAAATAATAGCTATTATTTTCTTTGGTATTACCACAGAAAACATAGCCTATGTTTTCTGTGGTATTGCGTAGCTATGTTTTCTGTGGTATTACTTATGACATTAGGTGTGCTTTCATACAGGACCTGCAATTTTAATTATTTTTTATTATTATTGTTTCAAATCGGGAATGTAAGTCTGACAAAGTATTTGGATGAACGTAAAGCTTTGAGATACACTTTAAATTTTTCATATAATACAGGATATAACAAATTGTTTAATTTTGCTACAACTCTGGAACATTAGCTTAAAAGGAATGTTTTATTTTATAATATAGTAACATATTATATTTTTTTAAATACAAAATTATTATTACAACTGAGCCGACGATTTCATGTGGAGAATACAATTTTTATACAGGGTGAGGTATAAGAAAAAAATTGTCTATTTTGTGGGCGTGTGGTTATTGTAATAGTGAGTACCTACATATAATACAACTTGACTTATTATTAGAATTGACTAGTTAATATAACTTACATACAAGTTACTGTTGACCAAAGACAAAATAGTGTACATTTTTGAATTTTATTATGCCCCTTATTTTTAGAGGGAAGTTCTTGCAAAGACTTTTTCAGGTTTTTTTACACAAGTTACGGTAATATTGATTTTGTTATTATTGTCTAGCGTTTGGAATTTTCAAAGCTTTTAAGAAAAAAATATATTAACAGGCAACAAAAACAATTTGATATTACGAGTACCTATAAAATATTGTTTTTTGTCTTAACGACACTCTGAGAATTAATTCCGATAGCTGACTCTTTTGTAGCAAGAATGAAATAAAGATTACTGTTAAATGACATGGATAACAAAGGATTTATACTCTTCCAAGAAGTAACACCTTCTATTCTTGAAAATGTGAGAAATGAGTTCAAAAATTGACTTTACTACGGCCAAGAAGTTTATGGTGATCATTTTGAACAACTTTTTAAGTTATAAGAGAAATAAAGGTACTTCAATTTTTATTTTTTTATGATTTTTAATTTTTATAGGCTTTCCATTTAAAAACGAATTAAGATATGGACCCCGAGTTTGCGGTAAATTGTTTCTTCTTGAATACCTTTAAGGTGAGGTACCACACGGCATAGGGTTGCATTTAAAATGTTTGGCCTCAACTCCCTCAAGGGGACTGAAATGTTAAATTACATAAAAAGTAGATTTATTAAACAATAAGAGACACCTAAAATTTGGTGTCTCTATCTTTACTAATAGCAAATATATTTGCCTATTCTAAGACTTTTCGGATACACTGTATATGTCTACAGACCTATGTCATACAATGTTTTTCGCTTTTATTGTGTATTTAATACGGACGTATAGTGGTGCCCCAATATATGTAAACCTAAAATAAATTTAAATTTAATTTTACCATCGTTAAATTGTGCGTCATTCCACTATTTCAAATTCATTTTAAAGGAAATTTAGATAGTTTTTCCTCATATTTCAAGTAACATTTGAGCAGTTTATGCTCGGATTTATTGCCGGAGATAATTAGGTCACGGAAGTAAAATTCACTTCGAATAATGCTTTTAAGGAAATTAGTGATTATTCAGTACATTAAATATTGTCAGAAGCGCAAACAAACTTTACCAAATAAAATAAAAAAAGCTTTTATTCATGCTTTGCTGGAAAACAAAACTTCCTCCGAAGAAAATCAAACGCAAATGCCTAATTTTTATTTAGCACTTAAGTAAATAAGACCTGAGATTGCGAAGCAGTTGATTTTCTGTAAAATTAAAATGCTATTGATTTTTTGCGTGCACCGATTCATGGAACAACAATCCTTAAGTACTACATGGAAGTAGATTTACTTCACGAAATCCCTAAGGAACAATTTTTTTTCTTAATATTAAAGAAACTAATTTAGCCATTAAACATTTAGTAGATAATATTTTAAATACATAGCGGGTATTGCTTCCAGAATACCTAAGATTTCTAATAAAATTTACAAATATGAATATACAGGGTGTCCGAAAGGCCTAAGTATATGCAAATATCTTTGCTATTAGTAAAGATAGGGACACCCATGGATTTATCAAGAAAGGATTCGATGTCCGTATACTGTGAGTGTATCGAACGTGAAGCCTTATATTTGTTATTTGTTATGAAAACATTTCCCCTAGGGGTTTAGTTTACGAACTACGTAATTGAATCAAGAATGGTAGTAGAAAGAGATTAAATAGCATTGGAGTGTTGGAGCTCAGAAGTGTTGCTGTCTCTGCTGGTTGTTTAGGAAATCCGTCTGAACACTCGGTTACACGTACGTCTTTGTCTAATGAACTAGAAAAGAAAAAGTGCGACATAGATTTATAAATGACTCGGATCGACTTTAAACAAACCTTCAGAAATAATATAACCTATAAATAACAAAACCTTTTTAACTTAAATTTATTATTATTTAGCAGAAAAATAAAATATTTTAGGCCTGTTATTACTTTTAGTAAATCTTGTGATGCTTCTAACGTATTTGTTGTACAAAAATTCAAGGTGGAATAAGATGTGGCCAATGTTTACAAATTGTATTTACAGTGTCGCTTAGAATGGTTTGTTTTGGCTTCAGAGAATGTTAAATCATCCCGCATCCATTCTTAATAAATCCATGGAGACACCAAATTCCAGGTGTATCTTATTGGTTAATAACTCCACTTCTTCATGAAATTTAATTTTTCAACCCCCTAGGTAGTTGTGGTCAAAAATTTTAAATGAAACCCAAGGCTGTGTGGTACCTCATTTTAAAGATATTCAAAAAAAACTTTAGCGCAAACCCGAAGTCCGTAGCTTAATTCGTTTTTTAATGCCAAGCCTTTAAAAATTAAAAATCGTGAAAAATAATAAAAATTGAAATACCATTATTTCCCTTATTATGTACTTGAAAAGTTGCTCAAAATGACCACCGTGAACTTCTTGGCAGTAATAAAGTCGATTTTGGTACTCAATTCATACATTTTCGAGAATGGCAGGTATTACTTTTTGGCAGACGTTGATAATTCTTTGGAGAAACTCAACCACATTTTTGGGCTTTCTCAGGTATACTCGTTCTTTTTAGTATCCCCAAAGGAAAAAATCCAGAAAATCAAGGTCCGGAGAACGAGGTGGCCATTCAGTAAATCCACGTCGCCCAATCCACCGCTCCGGGAATTCATTATTTACAAATATATACAGGGTGTCATCGCTTAAAGGGAGATTCTCTGTAAGAAACTAAGGCAAAAAGTTCATAAGATGAACATGGGTCTACAGATGCTTTGTTTCAAACATATAGGGTGCTAAATTTTTTAAGTGCTCTTTACTTGTTAAAAACAATGTGCAATTATTTATTTGGGAAAATTAAACCATAAAGCGCTTAATATATTATTGCATTTATCACATAAACGAGGTGAAAATTTAAAAAATATGAAGAGTAGGTTTTGTTAAGAATTTAACATACTATTTGACTGAGATGAGAAAAATTATTAAAAAAATATTTTACCGTTTTGTCATATGCACGCCACTGGAAGACCTATCAAAGTCTTTTGATAGTTAGAATTATGCTTAATTTAAGTACTTTAAACAACGTAAAATTGCTGAACCTATTTTGAAAATATTTTGAAAAAAACTAAAAATTTAACACCCTGAATCTTTGAAACAAAGCATATGCGGACCCATGTTCATATAAATTTTTGGGCTTAGTTTATTTCAAGGAATCTCCTTTTAAGCGATGGCACATGTTTTTTGAAACGCCCTGTATATATAGAAAATAGAGTGTTAAATAAAAATGAGGATCATCATTTTCCTCTTCAATGGCTGTTACAATAATTACAGGTAAAATAGCCTATTCCAGAAGATTTAAATAAAGAGGCCCGTTAAGAGGCACGTCAGTGAAAAAGGACCAATTACGTCCTAGGATACATACATTTAATTTCTGAGGATGTTGATTCTTCAAACCAATGAGGATTACTGTCAGACCAATATTTGCAGTTGTGTCTGTTCACAGAACCATTCAGAAAAAAACTTGATTCGTCAATAAAACATAACCGGTAAAGGAATTTCGGTACTATTGCCGTAAGATTTAGCATCTGGTCACAAAACTGTAACCTACGGTCTGGATCATCTTCGATTAGTTATTGCACAATATGTTCCTTGTGTGGATGAAATTTGTATGTGTGTGTGTTTTTTAAATGACATGGACGGTAGATTTACTCATACTTACATCGATGGCAATTTTCTCAACTGACTGCTGTGGTTCAACCACAGTTGTTTTAAGAACTTGAACTTGAACTTGAAGCTCCTTGGTTTTAACACATGGACGACCGTTTCGTCACGCGTTTTTCAAGGTAAAGTTGGTAACAAATTTGGACATAACACTTCTTACATAACTAGGAGAAACTTGCCTATCTGTGAAAGACTGATTAAAAAGTCTACCTGGTTGGTGGCGTCTTGAGGAGGATAATCTATCATATTCTTAGAGAGTGCATATACTCATTTTAGGCTAAAATAAATTTACGGACGCTCAATGTTGTCATCCGTGGGCATGAGATAGATTTAACCAACGTGCCTAAAATGGGGCTTTGATAATCTCTATGGTAATTTAAATAATTTAATTATTTTATCGACAATACCTTTTAAAATATATTTAAATTAACACTTTAATTACCAAATTAAATCTGGTATTTTATTTTATATTTATTTTTCAATTAAATATAACATCAATAAATTGCACACAGCCAAGCTATAGTAAATGCATTGTGAAGGCGATGTTAGCGTTTTCTCTCATATTTCTAGTGATATTTGAGCGCTTTATATACAGATTTATTGCAAAAGATAATTAGGTCACGAAAGTCAAGCATACTTTAGATAATGCTTTTAAGGGAATTGGTGCTTATTCAGTAAATTAAGTATTGTCAGAAGTGCAAACAAATTTAAGCAAATGAAACTGAAAAAATATGAATTTATTTTATATTGAAAAATATAAATTACTTGGAAGAAAATCAGACGAAAATGATATTTGTTCATCTGATAAATTGGAATCAACTTGAGTTTGCTATATTATGTCTACTCAGTAATATCAGTTAAGTTCACTATCTTTAAACTGTAGTATAGCAAGAACATAAAACTTATTTCAATTACTCATGGTCATCATGAACACCTACTGCTTAGATGAGATTCACAAAAAATCGCCCACCTTCGTGCTAACTTAGTGGTCACACCGGAATGATCGTTAGAAAACTCCACATTCATACGCCGGAACAACTTTCCTCGAATTTGATTGGTTGATGATTCGACTGATTCGAGGCAAAGTTAGACTAGCATACCTAATTTTAGGGAAAAATCAACAAGAAATATGCCAACCTTGCTTCTCGGGTGGACCATCTGTTACTTTCTTTTTAAAGTGCGTATAATTTCGACACTGAAAACACTGCCGCGCTCGACTTATCTCCAGATATAAAGTGTCAAACCTCTGCTGCAAGAAATGGATCGATTTACGCTTGAACAACGCTGGGAAATATTGAAAAATTATTTTTAAAATGAGTGCTGTGTTGCAGAGACTGCGAAATTTGAGAAGAATGTTTGGTCGAAATGAAGCCCCTTCAGCGGCTGGTGTACGCAAATTCATGAAGAATGTTCGTGAAACTGGCATGCTTATGGATAACAGAAGCTATCCGCGTGCTCGTCCGGTGCGCACAGTGAAAGAATTGCTGCTGTTGCCCAAAGTGTGCGTGAGAACCCAAGAACCTCAACTCGTCACAGAGCTCAACAACTAAACACCAGTCGCACTTCTCTTTTTCGGAAGGTTGGTATGTTCGTCTATCCTGTACTGATGAGAACCAACGAGTTCGAAACCGGTCTGCAGGTGACGACATTCTAACTAAAGAAAAAGCTTCCTCCTTCCTGGTTGTTTCTTGCATTCGAAACATTACTATTTTCTTATGTAACTGTGTCAGAAGAAAATACGGCAAATTTTGGTATGTAATTCAGCGCTCGGAGGGGCCTATAGCCCGGATAATAACTGTTTTACCATTATTTGTTGAAATCCTTATTGTATAAGGAATTTTCAAGTGTAGACTTCATTCATATATTTATTATATTTTATAAAACTTAGTATTAAAAAGCTTATCGTTACGAAATCATTAATAAAAACTAAAAATTTTAAATTGCGCCCCCTAACAAGCATCTTTTTTTAGATGTGTTACTATTCTTTCGAATGAGCAGTATGGTCCAACGTTGCTCCCTTCTTTTCTTTCTCCCACTATTGCATTCCAGTTCAGCACAATACAATAATTAATTGTTTATCACCTCTTACCTGTTTCATTGGTCTCCTACTTGGATGAATTAAGAATGGATATGGGATTATTTAACATTATTTGAAGCCAAAACAAACCATTCTAAGCGACACTGTAAACACAATTTCTAAACCTTGGCCACATCTTATTTGACCTTGTATTTTTGTATGATAGAAGCATCACAAGATTTACTAAAAGTAATAAAAGCCCTAAAATACTTTATTTTCTGCGAAATAATAATAAATTTAAATTGAAAACTTTTAAATATTTTATTTGTACAGGTTTATTTAAACTCGCTCCTAGTCATTTACAAATCGTACTTTTTCATTTAAAAGTCGCACTTTTTCTTTTCTAGTTCATTAGACAAAGACATACATTTAACCGAGTGTTAAGACCGTGGATGAATAAATAATCATCCAAGGTAATTTGACGTCAACCGCTCAGCTGTTGAGAGGAAAACAGAGACAGCAACGCTCGTATGAGCCGTATTTGATTGGCAAAAATTAGATCGACGTTACGACACTCTAATGCTATTTTATCTCTTTCTACTACCATTCTTGATTCAATTACACATTTCCTTAAAGTTCGTAAACTGGACCTCTGGGGTACGATGTTTTCATAACAAACAACAAATAAACAGGCTTCACGTTCGATACGCTCACAGTATACGAAAAACCGAATCCTTTCTTAATTCATCCAAGGTCTCCTAAGCTTTTCTCGTACGTAACTGACCTAACTACTATGAATGTGTCGATAACTAGATAATTAACTTTGTAGCCTGCTTCTCATTTATTACAAAATTTGCTCCCATCTGACTGCTTTATAACCTTGAGCTGATTAAAAATACCCGTGTTTGGGTTTGCTGTCCACTTAATCTCGCTAATACCTACTAAGTCAAAAGCTAGTTAACCCGATTATCTTTTTAAATCTTCTAATCAACCTACTTTTCCAGGTTTCGATCCTCCTCCTCGATTAACGGCTTTCACAGAATACCTGGAGCAGATTGCAGCTGACGGGATAGGTGCAATGTGGGATACAAATCCATTGATTTTGTTAGTGTCATTGCTAAGAAGACACCATTAAAAAATTATAAGGTATTTTAAAGTTCCTGCGATTTAATTGTGTTTTCAATAATATCTGTATGCTAACGATATTAATTTAGTTTTATTATTGAGAGCAGCAAAACACAAATGTTTGCTTAAGTGACTAGTTTTGCTCTGGTTTGTTTGGATTTGTCGGTTTCGAGTCAAGGTACAGAATTATCTGTATTCAAAATTTCAGTTTTTTTGTTCTTAAGTTTTTTGAGATAACTTTTAAAATTTTAGTTCCAAGAGACACACAAACCGAAAGATCAACTGGTCGACGGAAATGACAAACTATACTTTTTTGTATCTGAAAAAATCCCGAATACAATACTTTTTGTAGCGAGGGAAGTAAAAGTAGTAATGTTAGTAAACAAAACTTAACATGTCATATGAAATTACTTATTTATGGGTATTGTATACCCCTATTATAGAATCTCGCATTTCGTAGGCAACACAAGTTTGTGGCTAAAAAGTGTGCCAATTTAAATAGTATCGACCTCCATTATTAAAATAACCCCAAATATAACAAACATAATACCGCATACTTAATTCCTGGATATAATTGAATTTCCCATCATGGAGAGGTTAAAGCAAGAAAGGCACACTAATAGGATTATGGAGGATAGTAGTTTATTATACAAATTATATTTTAGATTACAAAATTAATTGTACCCTGTGGGATTATAACGTCCAATGTTTTGTTGAATGCAAGTTTGGGATGTAAGGGTAATTGACCTTATTTAAATTAAAACCGAAATGTAGGTAATAAAAAACGTAAGGCATTGGATACGTGACCACAGAATAAAATCTGTTAGTTTCCCCCTAAAGCAACAGATAACATATTCATGAGGAGATTAGTGGTTAAAATATCTAACCAACAATAATTGTGAAGCAAACAGCAAACGCCGATGAATCCATATTTGTTGATTTTGAGATATTGGCAAAAACTGAGCACAGCGGACTCCCCCAACTATTTAAAAACTGTTGGAACGGGATTTTGCTCTTTTTGATTTATCTCTAATAATCCTAAACTTTCCATAATTCAACATTTGTTCTCATAATATATTTTTTGCTCTTTTATTTTTGCATTTATTTTTATTTATTTATATATTTTTACTTGGTTTTTTTGGACTCCAAAGCATAAGTGGCTTTATTAGTACACTATAATAGCTACTTTAACTTATGCTTTTTAAAATGAAGATGGTAAAAATAAATAAAATAAATCAGTAAAGAAAATATTTTTATTACCACTTTTTCACTTAAAACTCCGAGGGCCTATATCTCGAAAACGAATGGATATATTTTGAGTTCGTAAAAAGCCGTCGTTTGGTAGACTCAATTATCATTTTTTAATGATAACATCAATACGACGCGTTCGACGCCCTGGGCGTCGCAACGCTTTAAAAATATAAATCTATTGCAGGGACTCCAAAAGTAGCACATTTGAAAGTACTTTAAATGTTAAGGCTTTTTTGTCATTTACCCTAATTCGATTACTGCACTCGTTTGTAAGTAACACAAGGTTTTATTTAATGTTTTTTATTAATTTCGGAAACGGATCAGTAGTAAAACTAAAATAGTTCTTCACATAATAATAATTCAGTCAATTTTGTTCAAAATTCATTCCTTGCGCGCGAACACAACTATGAAAATTTATTAATAGTTTGCTGTGGGTAACTTTTAAAAGCGTACTTCTTGTAATAGCAGTACATGCTGCTGTAATTTTGTTTATTAGATCGGCCATATCTTTAACTGGTGTTTCATAGACAATATGCTTTACGTGACCGCAAAGAAAAAAAATCTAAGGGTGTTATATCTGGCGACCTTGCTGGCCATCTTATTGGCCCTTTGGTTCCAAACCATCGATTAAGATACTGTCTGTCCAAATGGTCCTTGACAATTTAAGCATTAGGAGCAGGAGCCTCATTTTGCTGCAGTCACATATTCGTTCTGTATTCAAAGGGTACCTTTTCTAACAGTTCTGGAAGTGTAACTTGAAGAAAATGTAAATAAAGTTCTCCAGTTAACGTGCCTCCGTAAAAATGAGGTCCAGTAAGATGTCCATTTAATAAACCTCACCAATCATTAATTCGAAAAACGCGTTGATTTCCGCTTTCTCTAATCCAACGAGGGTAGAATTTTTTGCAGCATATTTTATCGATTCTACTATAGAAGAAATCGATTCTTCTACTTTTTTAAGTAAAAAAGGTGTAGGTACTTTGTTGTGGTCGCTGGTATTAACCGTTTTCGAGGTAATCGCATTTGAAATTTCCAATGCAACAAATAGTCGTATTTAAGTTGAATGGCGCTTTCAAATTCGGATAAATTTGCATTTCTCGCCCCAAGACGACCCTGAATCCCTAATTTCGCGCCCTTATATCTCGATTTATTATTTATTCGAAAAAATCGAAAACAAAATCAACATTGTGACACCTTGTATATTGATTATTATCAACCCTTGGATCGTGTAAGTTCAACTAAATCGCTTTGTTTTGACTTGGGGAGTCTGCTATTACCTTATATGTACCATTACATGCGTTGAATTGGAAATTTCAAATGCGATTATCTCGAAAACGGTTACTCCTAGCGACATCAATAAAGTACACCTTTCTGACGTAAAAAAAGCAGGATAATTAATTTTTTCAATAGTCAGATCGATATACTAACTTAAAAAAGTTACGTCATTTAAAAGAAGTATGGTATGCGGTGGGGGGCGCGCTCTACTAGCGACATCAAAGTATGGACAAATTTGAATTCCTCGTCTCAAAAAAAATCCCTAATTTCATGCCGCTATGTCGGTTTGGACATTATTGGTAAAAATCGAAAACAAAATTAAAATTTTGATACCCTGTATCTTGGTTATTATCAAGTTTGGAATTAGGCAAGTTTGAATATATCGCATTGTTTTGACATCTGCTGTTCCTCTGTGTACTATTACCAATGGACCACCCTGTATATGAAAAAGTAAAATAACTTAATTTTTTATACAATCCATAACATGAATGGAGCTTACCTGAAAATGTAGAAATAAGTTTGTTAATATTTTATCATTTAAACGTTAGTCTAAACCTTCCAGTCATAATAAATTCTGAATTGGTCTTTTGATGAAACTTTGTTTTTAACGACTGTGTATGCACATTTGACTTACAGAGATTTTACTTAAAATGACAAATCCTACGTTTTTCTCCCCTATATAACTTGGCCGCCGCGCGCCATCGCCAATACCTTCTACATTCAAAAATTAGCATTGTGCCGTGCATAGTGCCAATAAGTTTTGACCCAAATGGGTATTGATATTGATAACATCAAGTTAACCATGAATCATTTTTATGAGTAAGTAAAATTTAGGGTTAACCATATTTATATATTTTTTAATCATAACACAAATACAGATTATATGGGTATGGGTACCCGTAAGTTAAAAAGCCTTACAACTAAACCACAGGCAAAATGACAAAACCTTAAGGAAAACCTTAAGGATGCGTTTCTATAGGATAGGTACGAATTAGAAAAGCAATTTTCTACTGCGGTCCTACCAAATAATAATAATTATTGTTATTATTCAGATTCAAATTCAAAAAAGTCTTTACTAAGGCAGGGCTCAACCTAAAATACCAATCATATTACAGGATTAAAGTATAGTACACAATAATTTATAAAGTATTGAAAAATATTATAACTATACATCCCGATATAAAAATATATAGTAAAATGTTATTAATTATAAAAAAATTCGGTGCAAGCTATACATGCACAATTAGTGTTTCGTGCCATCAGCCCCCCACTTAACCTGAGCAATCCTCGGCCGCCTCAACTCCGCCCAACTGCCGCGCTACCCGCCGCCGATGGCACCAACGCTATATCATATCGCGTATGCGCGGAGCTGAGTGGGGAGCGTTTTGACTGAGCCAAATTAAAAATTTTAAAAAACGTGTAAGGACTAAAGTTGTTCCTTGCATGGCGAGAAATATTTTTTGTCGAAAAGCTTTTTCTCTAAAACCCATGGTTTAGCAGATATAAGGAAATATACAATTAAATTATTTATAACAACTGATGGCGCTAGAATTTTTCAATCCTGATAATTTTAGCTTAATTTGCACCTAATTCTCAATGTTCATGATTTTGGTTTCAGATTTTTCTAAGGGATCATTTTGGAAGTAGGGGGGGGGGCAGCAATTTTTAAGCGTTTCTTCCAAAAAATGTTAAAAAGTACATCACATAATATGTTGTTGAATTCGTGCTTTAATAAGCTTCCATTTGGCACCTTACACGATGTCCTTGAAATTTTGTGTTCATTTCAAAATTTACCCTCTGAAATTAACCCCGAAAATAAAAACTGAACTTTTTATACTTTAAATCTATAATTGGGCCACCACACTCTTTCTCTATCTCTTTGCTAAATTAATAATTTTCACGTCGAATAGTTTCAGAGAAAATCGCCTGTCTCAGACGGACAGACGGACGGACACCGAAGTGATTCCATAAGTGTTCGGTTTTGCTAATTTTAGCACTGGACATTAAAAAGGACATGGACTGAGGACAGCCATAACTAAATATTGTTAAAATTTTTCAAAGATCTCTGAAGTAATTTTTAACATTCCTCTCAACATGTATCAGTAATTATTTTTAAATTTTGAATGGTGTCCGCCTTTACCTGATGGAAATCCATTATACACATAATGATAGACAATTTTAGATAAATTTCCACATTTATTAATTTAATACTTTATAATATGAGGCTTCTCCATGCACTATAGCTTCATCGGATGATTTTTACAGACTAAATCTTAAACTAAAAGTTCACAAAGGTGTCATAAAATACAACAATCTAGGTAGATAAATAAAATTTTAATTTAGGTTTTATTATTATACTAATTTACTATGGGGATTTCCCACTGGGCTTCATTTCAATTAGCTAAATAGGTCTAATAAGGGCGAGTTATTTAATTCTAATTGATCATTAAGTACTATGTCGGAATTTTTCAATCGATTTATCTGAAGTAAATTCAATTTTTTACCTTTATTTTCTACATGTAGTATTTTAAAATTGTTATTAAATGTATGTCGATTCTGTAAAAGATGGTTTGAATATGTACAATTATTTTTATTTTTCATGAAATTTCTTTTATGTTCTGTTTTGGGCTATGTATCTTTTCGGACATGATCCGCATGTTAACTGATATACACCCGATTTCTGATTTTTCCTGGATTTACTTTTTGAATTTTTCATAAATTTTCCTAGTGAATTATTTGTTTTCAATGTTACTTTTACGTTTTTTTGATTGCTACTTTTTTATTTTTTCTGATGGTTTCCCGAAATAAGTAATTGTTTTAAAAGTATTGGATTTTTCTCTGATCTTAGGGTAGACTGCAGCAATAGCTTTATTTTTAAGTTTTCTTGACAAAATTCTATCATGGGCAATAGCCGTTATTTATTGCAACTTGTTTAATTAAATTTAATTTGTAACTGAAATTTTCCGGAGATAAAGGGATATTTATTAACCTATGTACCATACTATGATACGCTGCTAGCTTATGTTGTACAGGATGTGTGAAATTCAAAAAAAAAATAGTTTAAGTTTCGTTACTATAACAGGTTTAATCGTTGCCATACTACAGTTGGTCGAAGTATAAAATTTAACCACCTAATTTACTAAGCTTGGAACGGTTTTAAATTTAGATCTTCTAGCTTACCAGTTAAGTTTCAAAATTTTTTTTCTAAATTGTTAATAAGTGCGTTTAGCCATAAAAAGAAGCCCATAGCGCTCTACAATCAGTCACAGGCGCTCTAGATTTCAAATCGAAGTTTAGGACGACGATATGATAAAAGAAAATCCTGATGTTCTAAACAACTTCATTAGGTTTGATGAAGCACATTTTTACCTATCGGAAGTAGCCCAACCATGCAAAACTGCCTAGTAGTCCGCTGAGTAACCAGAACACATTTATAAACAACCATATCATTTAGACAAGTTTACTGTATGGTGCAGCGTACCTGTTTTTGGAGCCCGTGATCCTTACGTTTTTGAATAAAATGGACGAACCATGGATTTATTAAGAATCGATACGAGATGATTTAACATTCTTTGAAGCCAAAACAAACCATTCTAAACGACACTGTAAACACAATTTGTAAACATTGGCCACATCTTATTTTACCTTATATTTTTGTACAAAAAATACGTTAGAAGCATCACAAGATTTACTAAAAGTAATAAAAGGCCTACAATATTTTATTTTTATGCTAAAGAATAATAAATTTAAGTTAAAAAGATTTTATTATTTATAGGTTATGTTATTTCTAAGGGTGTTTATTTAAAGTCGCTCCGAGTCATTTATAAATCTATAAATCGCACCTTTTCTTTCCTAGTTCAGTAGACAAAGTCGTACGTGTACCCGAGTGTTCAGACCGACGTTCAGCCGTTTTCCTAAGCAACCAGCACAGACAGCAACACTTCTGAGCTCCAACACTCCAATGCTATTTTATCTCTTTCTACTACCATTCTTGATTCAATTACGTAGTTCGTAAACTAATCTCCTGAGGGAACTGTTTTCATAACAAACAACAAATATAAGGCTTCACGTTCGATACGCCCACAGTATACGGACATCGAATCCTTTCTTAATAAATCCAGGGACGAACCGTATCTATAAATAGATCGGTATCTTCATATGCTCCAGAACTTTTTACCTGGCGAAATTCAGCGACTAAGAATGAACAGGAATCCAGCACTGTGGTTCGGATAAGATGGGGCAACGCCCCTTACGACAGCGCTGCTGTTATGAATACTTTAAAAGAACTACTGTTCCCTGGGCGTGTCATTTTTCGACGCGGCAACATTAATCGACCTCCAAGGTCACCTAACCACCCGTCCGCATTTGGTTTTATGAGTTTTTTTAGAATCGAAAGTATTCACTTAGTTCACTCATCATAACGGTCTCTTGAAGAATTAAAAATTTCAATGGGGAATATGCATATAACCCAAATAAATCTGAGATAATATATATTTTTTATATTCTCTACATAAACTAAATGTTTATGGCGGTTGCTGTTATCCATTTATTTTGGTCTTTATTAACAAAACAAGAATTTTCTACTTCAAATTTTCGCGCGAATTTAGAAACTTGTTAAACGTGATCCCATTGGCTGTGTCATCAAAAGTGAATTTATGACTCAAAATAAGTATATGGCGAATTCTAGTGCTGTAAGGTCATAGAAAAATTAATAAAAATGGCACTTAATGTGTAACTCATCCAATGAAATATCCCTGCACGTAAAGTAGAAGGTCCCTAAAATCTTATTCATGTATCCTTCAAGCCCAAATCGATCCAGGAACCTTCTAATCTTGCAACAAAAACTAGCATTTTTGCGAAATTTTGACACATCATATTATCTTAATAATTTCGAGTAAATAAACTACAATTCTTTGTTTTCATGGCAATCTTGAAACATTCAAAAATTTTCAAATTTTGCTTATCCCGATACAAATAAACCTATTTATTTATGACTTTAACGAAAAAATAAGCAATTTAAATTAGTGAGAGGAGGAGAAAAAGAATCACTGTATAAGGAAAAATAAACAGTGTGGAATAATGTCGGTTAAAAATAGGATTTGTCGGAAAAAATCAAGAAAATTCTGTTTTCACCCCTTAATTACGCTCCCGGATGTGTCATTCGGTATTCATTTTAAAGTGTGATTATCCCTTTATAAGTAATCTTGAAAAATTGGGAAAAACTTAGATAGGAAAAGATACAGAGTGATTCTTATGTACCGATGTCGTTGGCTAAAAAAATTAAAACATCGAAATTTAATCGGCGATTGCTCCCGTCCTATAAAGAATGAAGAAACTAAAAAATACGGATTTTATATATTTCGACGAGTTCTTTCCGATGACGTATATGGCATTTTAATTTTGACCCCACAAAAAAATTAAAAACCGTGAACTCTTTTGATCAAAAATCGAAATTTCCAGTTTTTCCCAAATATATCCATTTTCCAATAATTTTAGGTTTAGATAAATGTATTGCAAAAATAAAGTATTCGAGATTTTAAAGAGTCACTTATCAATCCGTTTTTCGATCCGACGTTTTGTTTTCGAGTTGTTAGGTATCAAAAGGGGTCTGTCTGCAAATGGCATTTTTCGACCTAAAAAATTCAAAAGAATTACTTGCCATTTTCCGATCCTCACCAGTTTCAATGGAGCTCTGAAGCTTCGGGTCCTCTATAACCATTAAAAATTTATATCGATTTAATTCACTTTTGCGACCTGTACCCGATTTCAGGGGAAATCGCGGAAATTTAGAATTTGACGTTTAATAGCTCCGAAACGAAACGTCCTGTCTCGCATCCTGTACAACTGAATTTTTTTACCCACGCCAGTTGAACTATTCCTCTATTAACCCAGAAAATTCGATTGCTCCCTCTCTGACTGTTTTCGAGAAAAACAAGCCTGTTCGACTTTAGGTTAAGTTTTACGTTAACATAAATATATTGACACTTCTTTTTGCTGACCTTCTGACGTCATTATTCATTAAGGACATAATATGGCTGCTTTTATACAGAAAAGTAAACATTTTTTGTAGCTAGCTTATCCTCTAGTAATTTTCCTCAAAATATTTTTTTTAGGTTTGTAATGACTTCCTTAAACAATTTATGCATTAAAAAAATATATGCATATTCCTTATTAGACGAGAAATAGGGGCACTAGAAGTAATGCGCAATTTTCCAGACCGTTTTTTTAGAGAACATATTCATAGGCGATGCAGGCATTTACCTAATATCATTTTAAAAAATACAAATGTTCTTAAAAACTGCGTTGTTTTTACTAAATTAGTATATCTTTCATAAGTTTATTTTATTTTGCAATTCTACTATAATTGAAATTCGTCAGTACACCCTTTACTAAGGTACCGTGGGCGTCTGAAGAGAAGAGAGATGCAATTTTTTCGCACGGGATTTAAATGATTGGAGGTGGGAAGGGGAAGGGAAAACATCTACAGGCAATTTGTTTCATAATCTAGAGACCCTGGGTATGAATGAGCGAGAGAAGTGGGATGTTCGCTTTTGTAGCTGAACAATAAAGGGATGCATATGTAACACGCCCTTTTTATATTAGTGACCAATGATTTTTTTTATAAACACATTTACAACATTATAAAAAATATATAAAATTTAAGGTTCTCATAGACAAATTTACTTACATATTAGAAATAAACAGCAGGTACGTCTTTTAAAGAAAGAGATGTTTCTATACTAATATAATTCTGCCATGCATTGGTAAAAGGCCGTATATTTTGCATTTTTGTACTGATGAGTCATTTGCCTTTGAGTTAAAAAAGCTGTGTTTTCTAAATTTTATGATCAAATCATTTGGAAGTTACATAAAATGACTGATTATTTCTGCAGTAATAAAAGTTATTGTTTTTGTTTGTTGGAGTTACGTTTTTCAGAAAAAAAATCTTTCTAATTATCTTTTTATGGATGTTGTGGTAAAAGAACGTAAAATTTCTTAGGTTTTTTTCCGTTTATTTTTCAATTATTGTTTTGAAATTAATGCAAACCTACAATCATGTAAGCATATATTATCCTTTAGTTTTAAATTGAATCCAACTATTTTAGAAAAGAAGTCTGGCCCTTAGTGAACACTAAAATATTGTTATTCTGACATACTACAAGAAAATGATCATTGATACTATTTTTTACTGGTTAGTAACTTTAAGATATGGTATTAGGGGAGACTGGCCTAAAACGGCATACTACTTTTTGTAGGCGTCATATATATTTTATTTAAAACTTTTAATCGACGACTAAAAGAGCTTTAGAATTTACAATGATAATACTTTTAACCGGTAAAAAAGAATTTTAATTTAAACAAAGTTTTTTTCACAAATACGAAATTAGTAAAAAGGAACATTAACCATTTTACCCTTACTACTACGGGCAAAATGGCATACCTATATAAAAACATATGTAAATTGAACAATTTTAATTTAAATTGTTTTTTTTGCTAACAACCAAAAAAGCCCCTAAAACTAACTAATAATTTTAAAAAATCTTAAGAAAGCATTCTTATAATTAAAAAGAATGTCATCCTGAATACAAACAGGGCAAATTGGCATACATAAAATAAAAAAAAATTAAAACTTCTTCAATAGGTATGTTTAATCACAAGCATAACAAATGTAAGTTTTTGTCTTAGGAGTTTTTTACTGACTATTAAAACAGTTTGCTCTTAAAAAATTTTAAATATACTGATAACGTCTAAATCGGCATACTATGCCATTTTACCCCAGACTCGTGTATGCCATTTTATACCGATAGACATATTAGAACAAATCCAGCTGATGGATAGCTTTAAACAATGTTTTTAATTGTTATGTATATCAAAACATGATTATAGGAGTTTGTATTTAATGACTTACCTATTAACCTTTACGAAAAACTATTCACAAAATATACATTCATAAATTACTCTAAGGTAAATAAAAACTAGCACCATTGTCAGGCCGGGCAATCGACAATTACAGCGGAACTAATATATTTGCGACGTTACCAAGCTTGTGGATTTTTGTTAATGTTCTTTTGCAGAATTAGGCTGACATTGTCGGTTCTTACATTGATCGGTAAGCTCAAAACTGGCAGTATGCCGTTTTAGCCTAGTATGCCGTTTTAGGCCAGTTTCCCCTATAAAGAAATACTATGGGCGCTTATTTTTGTAACAATTTTAATAAGTAGAATTCTTCTCTATAGTATTGTAACTAACAAGACCTGTATAAAATTGCTGCTTTTATAGCACTATACATTACCATATTGTAAAAAATGTTTTGGGATCGACCGATTCATCTTTTATAAATAAATATTTGTTTTTAAAGTTGTAATGCATGTATGTACGTGGTATAATAAACCTAAACAAACAATATTGTATTTTCTTTGGTATAGTAGTAAATATTGCAATTCTACGAAACCATTATAGCAATACCTATTTAATCAAAGGTATGATAATAAGGATAATCAAATCAGGTCCAGGGACTTTTGATAGTTAAATAATCGAATGTTTATTATTCTAAAACCTCAAGTCGCATTTTTTGCGATTTTAATAATTAATCTATAATTTATATCAAGTATAAATAATTTACATAAAAAAATTCTAAATCTATGGCATTTTTCTGCCAAAATAATAATCATATTCTTCAAAATAAACTTTTAAACTCAATCTCTGGTCCTTTCGTACTATGAAAATAAATGTTGTTAGAGATAGAAACCAACCTAGCTTACGCGCCGTGCGCGGTTTTATCATGTAAACTTTTGAAGGTCGAACAGACCTAAATATCTTAGCTTTTACACCAATATTTTATTTTAATCCAACATCGAGGTCGCAATCTTTTTTTATCGATTTGAACTCTCAAAAAAAACACGCTGTTATCCCTAAGTAATTTTATCTTAAAATCTTTATTGAAGGATCAAACACTCATAGGTTAATGTAAAAATTAAAAAAAAAAGTTATTACATTTTTCAATCAGCCCAACTAAATTAATTTTTATATAAAAAACTTCTTTTTTATATAATAAATAATAAAACACTTCTCGTCTTCTCGTCTTCCATTAAAATATAAGCTTTCTTACTTGAAAATTAAATTAGGTATGTTAAATTTTAATTGAATCAATCAAATCTTACCTCTTACGTAACTATTATATAACTTATCCACTACTACCCTTTACCCGTCATGAAGTGAGGTTATTCAAACTGTAAATTTACTAATTCATTGCCAAAATTAACAGATATTATACCAATCACTATGTACATATTTACTTTATCTCTAGCCTTTTGCTACAGTCTTAACTATATTCTTAACTTTCTTTGCTATATTTTTTTTTATCTTCTGACAGCCCACGGAGACGAAAGTCTAAGTACTATGTACCGTGGGTATACTGGGGAAATCCAACTCAGACATCCAGAGCTGGAAACATCCGTAGGCATTTCACCAGCCCTTAAAAAGATTATGTGTGGGGTGGTACAAACTTGGTCGAGGAAGAATTCCTCTACCAACATAACCTAACACAGCCTTGGGGAATAGGGTAAAGCAAGCACATCCCACACAACGGCTAAATATACCAACTTCGCTTTTTTACGTGACAAGTAAAATAATACTACCAAAGAACAACATATGCAATTTTAATGGTTTTTAGCCACTCCAGTACAAAGACTCACTACTGTATATCAAATTTCCTTTATTTTACCTTGTTTAAAATTACGTGACAAGTAAAATAATACTGTCAAAGAAAACCTTGTAAATATTTAAACAAGTGTGAGTCCTAATCAGAAACTATTTATATGGTTTAAAAAAGTATATGTTATGTGGTATGACCATCAAAACTAAAACCCAGGTATTTTCAGATACGACTTATGGCCACTGGAGGGCAGAGCTATTGAACAAAAAAATAAATTTTTTTTAGTTCCATTAAGAATAAATTTTGTTTGCTTAAAATAACATTTGTTAAGAAAGGTCACATACACAATTTTGTTACTAAAATCATTTTAAAAACCTGATTTTTTCACCTTTATCAATATGACAAACACCTTGCTGGATAAATTGAATAACTTAAAAGAAATCTGTTAAAATTGCCGGCACCAAAGGACATAATATTTGTAGTATTATTGAAAAAAAAACAAATTATTTATTCACGACAACACGAAATTGAAACAAAATAACAAGAAACAATATTTAAAAAAAAATTAATAAATTTCATATATGTTCTTTGAATGTCAATAAAAGTCGTTTTACCAGTAAATTGAATTACGATGAAACCTTCCTGTTAATAAAACTAGATTTTTAAAAATTTTTGCTTGAGCCTTTTGTAGGTATACACATAGTCTGTGATTCACAACGAGAGACAAGGGACCAACGTCAGTTGCACCTGTCCAAGAGTGCGTGACGCTTGCCTATCCTACCATATGTTTTTCTGTTTAGTAAAATTTCCAAAAACTTTACATGCACCGTTAAATAGAAAAATTAAATCATTTTATAGTAGGTGAATTAAAACTGACATCAAATTAATCGCATTGTAATGGTCACAAGGTAATTATTATTAGGGTCAAAAGCATAAAAAAGTTAGTGTTAGTTGGCTTAACGGAGGCTGATTATGACGGTCTAAGAGCATGTTTAATCCGAGTTTTTATGGCTAGTCATAAATATAAATGTGAATAATTCTGTGTGTTCTTAGTGGTTTTATTATAGATATGTTGATTTTTAGCACTGTAGAAAGTAAAAGCTTATTTTAGTTCGAGTAAAGGGTCGAATAAGTATTTGAAACACACAATCAAATTAAGTTAAAATTCAGTTGACGAAAGCAAGAATGCAAGAGACCTTAAAGATAATATTGCGGTAATAGTGATTCTACTAAAAATTTTACCTATTCGATAATAGGTACCTACCTCAAGATCCCGGTAGTTGGTGTTAAACATTGTTTGATGATGTGTTCGACACATTTTGAATAAAGATAAAAATATTGTGTACAACTTTGTTAATACTGTAATAATTTTAGGTGCGATAGGGATAAGGATTAGTAAAACTATATGTTCCCTATTTAATACCCAGTATATTATTATTATCCTCTCTCAGTAGGTTACCACAATATCGACAGGTGATTTGTCCCGTCAGCAGAATAGTTGTTTAACAATTGCCTTGCTTATATTAGCAACCTGCTTGGTCTCATTTATAAACAATACCTTTTAATACACTACACAGAGTAATCCTACCATATTACAATACTTTGAAAAGCAAATATTGCTCAGTGGCAAAGTTCTTTTTATTTTTGAATTGCTGGCCATATATCTGCTTGCCAAGAGTAATTAGAAAAATAAATGGATAAGTAAAAAATCGCTTAAGTTTTATTGTTATTTGTTATTTTCTGTAAAATGCCTATTATTTTCCTGATGCACCCTTGACCAATCTCAATCTGGCAATAGTCAAGTCTTTCCTAATTACAAAATCAGCTTTTTTAATAGCCTTTATCTTTTGATAAACAACTAAGTTCACAAAATCAGAAACAAATTTAACTAAACTGGGCGGTTTTTGCCTCTAACATAATTTTCAATTCGATGGCACCTTTTCAGATCATTTCTGGTAATAGTTATATCCATTTTGTTCGTGAACATAGCAATCAGGGTTTTAGACAGAGAATCTTGATTTTCAGTTGATTCCTTCTTTAAACCATAAACTCTTAAACTATTGAGGCGTGAATTTTGCTCATATTTATCAATTTGTAAAATAAGAGCATTAATTCGCTCAGAGTTCGGATCTACCAGCCTCATAGAAGAAGGAATTTTGTCTTCTAATTTCAGAAATCGTGCACCCATTTGTTCAAAAATTGTATATATCTGCTTTTTGCAGATCTTTATCAAAAGCTTCTCAGAAATTCAATTCTTATCATCTTTAGATGTATACTGTATTTTACCTTTGGTCATTTTATCGACGTGAAACAGTTATAACGGTAATTAAACAATACAGCAACGAACCGAACCAGTTCTCTGGAACTTTTTTATTGTGTTGTAGATTGTCATTTCAGTTATTGTGATTCCTACAAATTTCTCGTTAAATTGTTACATGATGTAGCGGTATGAGGCTTGACCATCTCCGTAACACTGGACTATAAAAATTCTTTGTTCAGTAGATAGCATATTGATGAGAAATATTTTAAATTAAATAATTACTTCATTTAATAAGAACATTGACAAATACATATATCCACAGGTGTCATTATCATTTAATATGTAGAAACTAGTACTCTTGTGAAAGGTGTGAGAGAGAATAGTTGGGACTTTAAAAAAATATTGTGATAAGACCGTTACTTTTAATATTTAAATGGTTTAAAGAAATCTTGTACTTCAGCTTAGGGATTAATTTAACACATATTTTATATGTGTTCTTTTGGTAGAAAATGATAAACAAGGTATGTTTACTCTTACGCAAAATTACGTTTCCGTATTTTTTATGCCCCACATAAAAAAATTGAATTTTATTTATTAAATCTTATTTATTTAGTTATTTGGTTCATTTGTCCTCTTCTAAACCCCATTCGCGGACACACTGTATAACCTAAATAATTAAATTCTACAAAAGCATGGTAATGATACTAGTCTTTCAGCGTTATCACAATAATATGCTACCATTGATCTGCAACATACTTGTAAATTCGCCGAATGCAGTGTTTTCTGGAACGACATTCCAGTTTCCCTCAAACCACAATACCATCCAGTAAAAACTTATTTAATTGATTTAAATTACTAACTTTTCTTCCCTGACATGCCAACGCAATATGTACAAGAGACACTAGCAGAACATAAAATTTTTTCAAACTACTATAGCCAAGCTAATAACAAACCGAAAAATTTAAAATAAACAACATATTGTTGTATGCCTTTTTTCAAATCTTCATTATACTGTTAGATATAGATAGGTATAATATCTTTTTGTTAGAGATTAAAATGTCAGTTTTACGCCCTGCAATATTTTTGATAAGTACTGTAATGAATAGAAGTAATATCAATAAAACAAGGCCCACGGCAAAAAACAAAGTCGTTTTATATTGATTATCGTGGAACTGCCTGTTAAACATTTCCATTAAAACCTGATGTTCCGAGTATATTTAGTAAACTAATAGGACTTTTTGTGATGTAACTAAATATAAACGTTTTTTAGAGACTTTGCGTCTTTATAGCGCAATTAATTAAATGTCAGTTCGCAACCGGCTCCAACCATATTTAAATTATTGTATGTGTAAGTCAAAATAAAAATATCACCTGTCCAGTGTTATGAAGTAATTACGCAGTGGCGATCGGTAGCACGAGGCAAGTGAGGCCCGGCCACATTACAATTAATTTAAAATGTAAAAATGAAAATTTTCGTAAAATTGATATTACATAAATTTGGCAATTATGAAGGTCGAAAGGTTTAGCAAACGTCTATAAAGCCACCTTTATTTACAAGGGAAGCGCTAATATTTGCGACAATATATTCGACTAAAACAGCACCACACTCAATATTCGCAGTACGCGCTTATATGTTAAAAAGTTCTTCTCTGAGAGAACGGCCTATGCATCAGAGGCCCGGTGAGCGCTAGACTCTCGTTGCGGCTTGTCTCTGCACGTGTGTGAATGGTTCTGTCTTTATTTCATTTAATTAATTTTTATTAAATTTAATATATTACTCACTTCTACGCAATTGGTATTCGTTGCTTCCGCGCACGAATTTAGAGTGAAGAGAGGCCTGTAAAGCGCTTAGCCTCCTGATTTACTAGATATTTTATTTGAGAATGGAGCTGCGTTATGATGTTTTTTTATTGCTGCGGTAAACATCATTCTATATGCTTTCTCAACGTGAAAAAAATTAAAACTGTTACTAATGGAAGACCTACTTCAGAAGTATTATTATACACGTATACGTACAAGAACCGAAAATAAGGACCTAATTAACAATGATGTTACACTGACTTACTAGGCCTTATTCTATGAAGTGCTTGATAATAATCAAATTACAGATCGATTTAACCGCATTAACAAGTTATTATTTTTGAACCTAATTAAACCAAACGCTTTTTGCTGATTTTGACGTATCATTTCCAAATCAGTTATTTAACAATTTAGTTCAAAGTTATAAAAATATTTTCCAAGAAGACCGATGCGAAACCAAGCTTATAATTTTTTTTAGCTGATAAAGAGTTCCGTTCCTTATCTTTGCAAGAGATCATAGGGACAAAATGTACAAAAATGGTCTAAACCAGATTTTGACCAGAAATATACAAATTGTTACGTTTAATCGCCAACATTACCCGGAGCTTCGGTTTCAGTTCAAAGAAATTTTTCAGCTTTAAAACGCATAAAACTTATTTGAGAAATTCGCAAGAAAGGTTAAATGGTTTGGCTGTAGTATCTATAGAAAAGGGCTTAATAAATAAAATGTATTCTTCTGACTCATTTTATAACTTAGTGATACGATCGTTTGCGATTAAGTGCAACAGAAGAATAAACTTAATACCGTAAGATGGGGTTACATTGAACATTTTATACCTATTTTGGTTAACACAAATCCTATTTTTTATTAAACTAAACTTAAAAAATTATCCTAGATAAGTGACCATAGAAAGGTTCTTGTAAATAGACCAAATTAGGAAATAAGCATTAGAGTAAGTTGCTATTTAAAAAAAAATGGTTGTTCAAAATTACCCCATGGGTGGGGTAACATTGAACAGTCGCAATTATTGCATTATAATACAATTCAGAGTAGCAATTTGTTCAATGTAGCCCCGCCAATAAAACAAGCGTTAAAAATTATATAGGTCAATGTAATTTTTTTTTAGTTTTTGCTTTTAACTTTATATAGAATACAACCAAAATTTTATGCAACAATTTATTTATAGAAATTTACATATTCGTTATAGAGCCTGAAATAAGCTTATTCAATACCAAATAAATATTTAGTGATGAGGAATAAATATAGTGTTATGTATAAGAATAAAAAAAGTTATAAAATTTCAACATTTTAGCCTAGTGTGTATCCATCAAATTTGACTGGAAACTGCAATTTTCCACGGCGCGGCGGTCTACAGTTGGGGCTGGCAGAACTCTTTCCAAATCTTCTGAACTGACAAAAGATATGTCTTCTTTCTGAAAGATAAAACATTGCTTTGGTTCATGTGGCAGTATTATAATATGTCAAGCTTACCTCTGGCCAATGGAAGACTGATTCTCTTTCTCGCTTTAAGAACTTTATGACGTAGTCTCCATCGACTGTTTTCTCTTGTGTTAGGCCCACAGAAAACTTTAGAGTTTTTTGTAGCGAATCTAACAAGCGCATAATCGCCAACATTTACAGCGCTGGTGGCCAGCTCTTTTTCAGCCATGTTCTCTTCTTCACGCAGTTCTTCAAAAAATGTTTCTTGGTCACAGTCGGACTCGTCTTGAAGCACAATGTCTGCATCAGAAATATCGCCATCAGACAAAATATCAGGAGAGCGTTTTCCTTGTTTAGATGTCCCCGAACTTTCCCCTATTTCGAAGTCTTCTGGTCCTATGCTCTTGCCCGGCTGTACATTTATTTTCTTTTTTTTGGGTGCCCTATTTGGCTGTTTTTTATTTCTTATGCCTTTTAAAACCTCCAGAACACTATCATTTAGTCCGTTTTCAAACGCTTGATTTTCTTCATTTTCTTTGGGCAGTTTCTTTAATATTTCGTTCCTATCTAGGGGGTATATGCCTGTTGCCCTAAAGCCACTTTTGAGGTTTTGTTCGCCAGTTTCAGAAAATTTAATCATCAGTTTAGCTAATAATCTCGGGAATTTTTCTTTTTGAAGGCCAGTTGAGCCCGTTGTCAATTTATAATCGTTGAGTATTGCACGCCACTGTTTCTTCAACGGCCCAAAAATAGACACATCGAGTGGTTGTGCAATATGGGTCGTATTTGCAGGTAAACATATAAAACGCACATTATTTTCTGCTGCTAGTCTGATAACTTCTTCACAAAAATGGCTTGCCAAATTGTCACCAATTAACACTTTAGGCCCTTCGTAATGTTTCGTGTAGAAGAGAAACACAGATCTAAACCAGTCTACAAACGTAACAGAATCAAACCAACCATGGCTCGTACGATTGTATCTCGTTCTGTCTGGACCTCCTTCAGTTCATGTGGTCCATAAGTTTTCTGCCTTATAGACAACATACAAAGGAAGCAAGTTCCCTGAAGCACTTCCGCAAAACATTATGGAAATGTTGGATTTTGAATGAGAGAGCAAACGTTCGGGATATTTTACCACTCTTTTAAAAAAGCATTTAGAAGACCCTGGGTCATCTGACAAATTGGTTTCTTCAAAATTAAATATCAGACTTGGGGGTACACCCGCTACGGACTCTTCGAGATTGTCAAAATAAATCATGAACGTTTCCCTCGTAACAGCGGCTCTGTTTGGATTAATATTTTGTGTTTTTCTTGTACTAACTTCTCTATTTCTTTTCAGGAAACTTTTAATCCAGTCGATAAAAGGTAGGTTATTATTAAATTGTTTGACTTTTCTGCCCATACTATCCAAATGGCTCTTCACTAAGTGACGCAAATCATCGTGGGTGAAGGGGAACCCCCATTCAGCGGTTTTTAATAGAACATTTACCAGTGACCTTTCTTCCTGTTGATTTAAAGCAGGCGGCCTTCCAACAGTTTTAAGCCGTTTGTTGTTAACCTTATGGCTTAATGTTCCCTTTGGAATCTTGTATTTCTGAGCTGCCTTGTTCAGGGATATCTTTTTTTGTTCAATTTCACGAACTGCTTTCTCTAGAGTCTCGGAGGTATAGTTCTTGTAGGACCTGCTGCCCAACTGTTTTACATACACGCGCATTTTAAATCATAACCTCACTTTCTATAATATGTCCCTTCTAGACAAGCAAACAACCCTAACTGAGCGGCTAACGCATACAAAACTTAAATAAAATGCGTGTAGGCAAGCTGACTCCTGTTGTTCAATGTTACCCCACGGTATTAAATATTGTTCAATGTTGCCCCAGGGGCATCATGAGAGGTGCGCAATTTTTTTCTTTAAATAATATAATTTTTTTAAATAAAAAAATAATCGTTTTTTCATTTCAAATCATGTTACAAGTAATAATACTACAATCTACATATATAGATTTAGCTGTATACTTTACAGTAAATCTGATACAGACAAAAGTTTTGAGTAGATTTTTTTGGTACCTTTTTTTCCAAAAGAGGTTTACTTTTGTAGTTCCGCATAAGCCGTTTAAATCTCAAGTGCGTGGAAAAAAATAAAGTCTTATAGTGTTTCTTCAATGTATAAAATTTATATGACTTTAAAAAATCCTAGGAGCAAAAATAAAGTTAGTGGTAAAATTGTTCAATGTTACCCAGTGGTTCAATGTAACCCCGTTTTACGGTATATAAAACATAATTTTGGATTTTTCTTAGTTTGATTTTAAGTTTTCCATTTGATGTCCGTTTTATGTTATTTTTGCGTTTTGATGTGTGTTTCAAATAAAACTATATACTCCATATAATAGCTTTTTTGGCCTCACCTCTTTTACTGACCACGGATCGCCACTGTAATGGCGAACGATCTGAGAAGAACTTTAAGAAAAATAGAAAACTGGGGCAGGGCAGCTAGTTTAGTTATTTTGGTTCTGACTAAAATTATTTAATAAGTGTAGTTACCATTGTTCTTGAGAAATTTTTAATTACATATTTCTGAATAATTTACTTAGTCAACGTGAAATTTTAAAATTTCTTATGAGTACAAGATAAAATGGAATATCCAGGCAAATATCAGAATTAAAAATTACATGATACCAAAGAAAATTATAGCTACGCATTAGAAGTATCACGCGAGACTATTCGATAGACCGCGAGAGGCGCTGGCCAAATATGCAGACCGGAAGTTTTACAGCAAAATTTGATTTCGGCGCTCGAATGCTTCACGATTTAGAGCAGTAAAATGAATGAACTGATTTTAGTGGATACAGCTTTTCTAAAATTAAATTGTAAATTAATGTTCCACTTTTTCATCTAATAATTTTAGAAATATACGGGGAACAAGATTCTCAAAAAATTATTTTTAGTTTTTATCCGGTCTTTTTGTTACACTAATTTAATCTTGTAATTATAGTAACAGGACTTTAAGAGGATTTTAATTTTGCAGCTCGTATTCTTAGTAAATAGTAGATATATACATACATTAAATTTTGGACTAATCAGTTCATCAGTTCTCGAGATATGCTGAATACGGATGGACACAAGTGCTGAGATTTTACTCTCAGATTCACTAAAAAGGTTTAAGATTTAGTACTGTAAGATCATCTAGTTGATCACTTAGGTTTTGACAAGTTCTTGTACTATATCATAGCTAATAAGTCCTCATTAAAAACTTATGAGTTATTTTAATACATCAGCGATTTTTTGCTTTCCAAATGATTTTCATCTTAAGGTACTCGCAGACTTGTACACTTTTGTGTTGCGCAACCTAAAAAAATGGCGCAACCCTTGAATTGCAAGGTGAGAACACCATGCACTGCAATATAAAAAGTTGCGCAAGTTACTAAATGGCGCTACACTTTTCGAATTGCGTACACTTCAAAAATTGCAACGTGTGAACAGTTAAAAATACTGGAGTTGCGCAATATAAATATATATGTACCGACATGTCGGTTATATAATGTGGCGCAACTTCTGCCTCAGTGCAACTTTGTCTGCTTACGGAGGTTGTTTTTAAGTTTACAATAATTTTTTTTATTATTATTACGCAAATTTTTTTTTATAGAATTCTTCATCGCTATCCCTTAGTTCTTTTAAGAAATTAGTGACTACTTGGTAACGGCTTCGTTTCTTAATTCATTCTTTAACCCAAATTCTTATTTTTTTACGATTTTGGCGTCTTCTATTTTGTCGTCTTCGCAGTAAATTACAACACAGGAAGCGGCTTGTAGTTCTTCACCAGAATTCATTTTCGTTTAACTAATTTAACACAATAACTGAGAATGGTAGAAAGACAGACATTTATGTACTTACTAGGAGTGTCAATCCCGACTGATTTTCTTTATCCCGGGATTTTTGAACTAATAAGTATAAATTTATACTTATTTAAAAAAATACCGCAAAACTATTAGGGCGTCCAAAGTTTTGTCTTTCAGGCTAGAATGTATTTTGTTGCAGAAAACTCCTGCAGAAGAAAAACATCTCTCGGGTTCTGTGCTGAATGGTTAGTAGGAATTAAAAGGGTTTTTGAAGATTACGTTAAAGTAAAACGCTCGAGCATATAAAGTAAGCTGCCCAATCACGTCTTGCAATATAATAGAACTTTTAGCTTTTTCCCATGATCATTTTTGATATACTTTTGTAATATATCATTTTTTGTTGGCGGATTTCTAAATGTTCGAACTATTAGTCTAATTCTATAAACCAATACACAGAGGTCATGATTTATTTGTAATGATTACTTCCAAAATGACACTTTTTTCCAAAACTTCCACCTTATCCATAGGTAGGTACCTTCAGTGTCTTGTATATCGCTGTCGCTGTCGCTAAAGAACATTTCGAGATTATTCCCGAAAATATTAATCGATCCTGGGGTTTTCGAGTCCGGTCTATACTCCGGAATCCCGGGACTCAGGAATTTCGGGATCCCGGAATTGACACCCCTAGTACCAACTACCTTTCGCCCGCAACATCGTCCGCAGTATAAAAATTGTACTTCATTACAAACTTTGAACCCCCATTTCACCCCTTAGGGGCTGATTTATTAAAAACTGTAATAAAACGTGTGTTTAAATATTTTTAGAGTACCTCTATGAAGTTTCGAGTTAATAGGACCATCTAATTTTTTTTCTCCGTACAAAATTTGAACCCTATTTCACTCCCTTAGGGGTTGAATTTTGAAAAACTATTTCTTAGTGCAAGCCTACGTTATATAAGAAACCTTTCTGCAAAATTTCAAGTTTCTAGCCCAGCGGTGTGGGGTACGTCAGTCAATCAGTCAGTTTCTTCTGAATATCGTTTTTAATTCTGAATATCGTTTTTAAACGTGTATAAAATTGCAGCATAAGTTGCGCAATAATAAGTGGCGCATAGCGTGTGAACAGGCTGTCAACTTTTAAAAATGTCTTCAACATTTTTAAGTTGCGCAACTCATTTATGTCGCAATTTTTGACATTTTATTGCTGCTGTGTGAACATAACGAGCAATTTTATAATTGCGCAATAAAAACTTGCGCCACAAAAGTGTACAAGTCTGCGAGTACCTTTAGAACGTGTTGCTAGCATGAATTTAGTTCTATTATGGCAAATGTGGGAGAGATGCCGCGTGGGGATAGATGCCACAGGTCACGTGGTACGCGTATTGGTACCTACTAGACTTTGACAACAGTGGCATCGGAAGTCAGCTGGCTAGTAAGCGTTGTGTATGCGGTCGGTGGATTTTTCCTTTGCCTTTTGAGTTCGTAATTTAACAATTAAAACGGTAAGTAGCATTTTTATTGCCTACTTTTCAAACTTTATATAGTAGTATATTGAATTTTAAGGAAAATCGGGATTAATTTGTATTATTCCAGTTAGATAGGCTATTTTATAGATTAATGTGCCTATTTAGTTTAAGTTTTTATTCGTTTTTTGCAAAGTGATGCGGCGTCTCTACCTACCGAAAAGGATAGATGCCACGTATCGGGGGTGGGAGAGTTGCCACACATTGTATTTTTGTGTTTAGATGAAAGTGATAGCTAATAACCATCAGGCTTTTAGCCCATGCAAAATAAAAAAATAAGTAATAATGTTCTCTAGGTTTACAATGCCCATCAGCGTAAGGCCTGCGCCAAACCAAAAGAAAAATGGACAGAAGAATTGGATTTGTTGTTTGTTGTTGTCGGGGACGTGCAAAATTTGAATCTTTTAAATTTTCGAATTTTCGCTCATTGCTATGAAAACAAAAAAATTGCAGTTTATTTACGTCGAAATTATTAACATATGATGTGTCAAAATTTCGCCAAAATATCAATTTTTGTACGAGGATTGAAGGTTCCTGGACCGATTTCGGCTTGAATTATACATGAATAAGATTTTAGGAGCCTTCTACTTTAAGTCCAGGATAAGTTACGCATTATATAACATTTTTATTGATTTTTCGATGACCCTACAACACTGGAATTCGCCATGTACTCCTTATGAATCACAAAAACACTTTTGATGACACAGCCAATGGGATCACGTTTTACAAGTTTCGAAATGCGCGCAAATTTTGCGATATAAAATCCTTTTTTTTTTTGTTAATAAAGACCAAAATGAATCGATAACAGCAATCGCCATAAACATTTAATTTATGTAGAGAATATAAAAATATTTCAGATTTATTTGGGTTATATGCATCATAGTCCCTATTACCACATCTGAATTTTTGTTGGATCTGTTCACTATAGTATTTCGGTAAACTGAGGTTAATCATATCGAAGAGCCAATCGTATTAAAATAACAAATCAGCTTATATTTCTTGGACCGGGATAGAACTCAAATTTTCGTTATAAACATATAAGCGAATAATAGACTTATAGGTACATAGAAAAGAGTACATTGCTTAGTAATGTACTCCTCTCACGGAAGGCGGCACAGCGTCCCTGCTAGTTTTAGAATTGCTTTGTACCACGGTTTTCTTTTTAATGATTCCCATATCTGCACCTAAATCTTTAGTTTTTTGCATGGAACCAGAATATATTTGTGTCGTTGTTTATATACAGTGAAGTCGTTAGGTTTTAATTATTATTTCTCAGGCTGGATGGACACAGATAATTTTTGATTCGATAGAATCGCAATTGAATCAGTTGCGCGACTGAATCGCGTTTGCGTGGCTACCCAAGGATATCTTTGCCTCTGTAAGCTAGTGTGTACAGGTAAAGTGAATCGCAACAGTATCGCGTTTATATCGCAATTGTTTTGCGGTTGTATCGCTATTGCATCAATGCATAAAATATTCGTGTGCATTTAACCTTAACGATTATGTCACTGTTGTTTATTATGTGAAAAGCGTTCATTATTGATTTGCAAATGTGGCGAGAAAAAGATACCCATTGGTAATAGCTTTACCTAATTCAATTGAGTATAAGGGATTGATTATAATAATAACTCAACTAGTGAGCAACTTCAATCAATTTTTTTGCAACGCAGATAGATCCACTGACTTACAGACAATTGCACATTATATTTAAAAATGTATGCAATCTAGCTACTCATATTTCTACATTCAGAAACGTTATTGGTCAGTACTTGCAAAAATAAAACAATTTAAGATTTCACTGTCATATCTGTTTAACGAACTGACAAATATAGAAGAGTATTTAAATTTTTTCTTGAACCATCAGTTGGTAGTATGCTTTGCATCGCCTTTTAACTTTAATTTTCATTCTGTACTCACAAATTCTAAACTAGGGATAAAATTAGATTATTAATTAATTTATTTGAAGTTTAATAATATGTATATACCTATATTACACTGAGGAAAATGATCTAATAAAACAGTAAAGCTAAGAATTATTGCTAGAACAGTATTTATAAATAGTATGCATTAATATCATTACCAATACAATTCTGTCTTTTGCCGTCCAGTCCTAATACAACTTTCATATAAGGGTAAAAATTTCATTTCTTACTACTACACGTTAACACGTATAATACAACGCTTTATTACCTTCGCAAAATTGTCATGCAACTGTAAAAAATCTCTTTGTATCTGTTATTATTTAATATCCCAAAGGAGGGCGGGATTACCATTTCTGCACAATATCATTGCCCATCGGCGGCTTATCGTTTTAGTATGGTTCTAGGACAAGACCAAGTATGAGCTTTTTGCGTTTCGGTGTGTCCCTATTTGATCTTTTCAGAATTAAAATTTCGAGAGATTGGGGATGTCTTGATGTGATGTTCTTAGTGGGTTTGTGTTTTTTATTGTTGTTGTTGTCTTAGTTGTTTGTGCAAATCATTGGAACAAGAGAAATCTTTTTATACCAAAGTATTAGTAATTTATCAGTGTTCCATATTTTAAAAATACTCTCAATTATACGAGGTCTATGAAAAAATCCGAATTAATTTTGTGAATAATGTCTTAAATTTAAGTTAACTTTGATATCCTACAGCTCGAGTTCTGAAAACGGACTCAGTTATCAGAAAACGAATTGAAGTTTCACACCACTAGTATCAAGTTCTTTTCTATTTGTGATAATACTGGTACTATGTAGAGTCAGTACTAAGACAATACAGTACTAAATTATAGTATTGAAACTGAGAGGGAAGAATTGATTGGTATCTCAAACCGTTTTCGAAACTTCAAAGCTGAAACAGATTAATTGTCAACTGACTACATTTTGAAAACAAGTCAACTTACATCAGTATTGGACACTTCACGAAATTAATTTGAAATGTTAAGAGGAAACCAAAAATTTAATAATATGAATGGTTTTTTATTATCACGCTTTTTTAATAGATCTTATATAGTTAAGATTACTTCTAAAATATGCTATATTTATAATTATAAGAACTTCTTGCATAAAAAGTTTTTCCAATAATTTGCACCTAACAGAATCCCACTAATAACACCCTGTATCCCTATAAGAAAATGTTGCTACTCTAATGAAACAGTTCTATAACTGCAATTCGAAATACTAAATAACCACAGCAATAAGACCTGCGGTCCTAATACAACTGAATGTTAAGGGTAACAGTCTCAAATTTTACAGGCAGTAAGATAGATGCATACAGCATACGACACAGTTTCGTTAGCCCAAAAAAATTGGGTTATACAAGCTGCTATTTTGTATTATAACGACTATACAAGGGAATTTTAGTGGCTATTGTACTGGTTAATAACGGTACGAGAAAGGGGTTATTATGATTGTTGTCCAGTTTTACTACCACTGTAAGTTATATTATTACAGTTATAAAACTACATAATAGTCCCAATATTACTGGTTGGTTACTGTAAAAGTCTAGGGGATTAATGCCTATTAAAAAACTGTATTTTAGTTATGCTTTCAATTTTTTACTGACTAAGTCACCACATTGCTACCACAGTAAGACGGTCTAGCAATTTTTGTTGAATTGGAGCAACAGAGCGCGTTGCTGTTCCATATAGTACTAAACAGTTGCATAAAGAGTTTAAGAATTCTTATAAGGAATAATTAGCTTTTTTCTCAGTGTATTTTACTAACACTAATTTTAAACATAAAATTATGATGAAACAGATAAAAATGACTTTTCAAATCTTTTGTGGGAATTTTCTCTTCAAAGCTAATATAAAAACTGAACGAAAATAATAATTAGATCTGACAAATTTATGATGAATTTATTATTAAAACAGTGTAGTATTTATTCCTGAAATATATTTTGTGACAAGTTTTTTTTATCAAAATGATCCAAAAATAATTGTCTTCCTCGCAAGAAAATTTCTAAAAAAATATAAGAATGTCGGCCCCGTAACAATGATAAAATGTTGTGTAGACGCGTAATATATAAATAAAAGTATAAAAACAATTTGTCCATGTCTTTGATACCGTTTATTTTTATATAGTATCAGGAAATTTTGAAAAACAATAAAAAAGAAATACCAATTTATCAAATACAGACGACATGACCTAATTGCAAATTCCTTATCTTTTTAAAAACAATTTATATTTAATTTTAGGCCAAGCGAAACAAACCGAAATTGGATTTCTTGACCTCAGTAACCTAGAGACATCTCGGAGTTCTATTATATCTCTTACTTCTTTTCCTTATCAGAATTATGGATAGCCCACGCTTTACCGAAGCCCCCAAACAAACTTTTCAAATTTCAGCAAATCTAAATCCACGACTTCACTCACTTCGTTTATATGGGTTAAGTTTTACGTGTGAAAATCTGTGACCACTAATCAGGTTATCACGTGCCAATGGGAATAGTATTCAGCCTGTTTACTATAACACACTGGATACAATAGTAAAAACATAAATGTATATAATTTTATAATAGTTGAATGAGTTACTGGGATGCACATTTTGTATGCTATCTGACCGTAGCTAGAGGGCGCTGAAGTAATTAAATTATTTATTACAAATGATCACTGAGTACAGCGTATTACACCTAACGGTAAAATAACCTTATTGAACAATAAGAGAAATATTTAATGTAATAATGGAATATCGTTAAATGATAAATGTTGAAAGACAGTCACTATAAAAAAACATTCAATAATAGACGTATATCGGAAACATTTGCGGCTTGAGTCATTTAAAAGAGCAGTTCTTTGACTAAGACCGTGTCAAAGTGGAATAACTTCCGACATTTCGCCGTCAATTGTGGGAGGTATCTTTAGAGATATACTTTTTTTCTAAAATCAATGGAGGTGCGAGGACCTTACGAGATCAAAACACTGATAATATGCTAAAATTTTCTATAGACTCTAATTTTTCTTTAGTGGAATTATGAGATAGATAAAATAACTTTGATTTGTTCAGGTTCACTAATTCTCGGTCGCACTTTCTTAAATATAAATAATGTTTATTTAAAAGCTCGCTGTGACTAGAGTCCCGACTCGGGACCCAACTCCAGTCCCGAATAACGTCATCAAATTACGTCATTAGTGTTTTTGTCGGGACTGGTGTTCCGCCCCGACTCGGGACCCACATTCAGTCCCGAACAACGTCGTCAAATGACATAATTAGTAGTTTTGTCGGGACTAGTCTTCCGCGCCCTGACTCGGGACCCACATCCGGTTCCGAATTTATAAGACGAATCGTACATTCACCTAAATCGCCAGTTACAAACATGATATACACGGTCACAGTATTTATGTCTACTTAAGTTGACTACATAGGAAAAACTTTTCTATTAGTAATTTTTCGGAAAAAAACTTGCTCCATATAAAAAGTTCTGCATGGTTTAATAAAATCATCAGACATCAAAATTTATCAGTCATATACGAGGTGTGTAATAAAATATGAATTTGACGTAAGAGAAAATAACCTTGTTTTTAAAATTTTAAAAACTCTTATGAAAGAAATTTGTTTGGAATTAGAAACTATCTTCAAATATGCAGTCAAGTTTATCTATTGATTTTTTAATTTTTTATTTTATTATTTTTTTATTTATTTGTTTATTATTTCGCTCTTAATTGGACGTTTGGTGTAATTCGACAAAATAGGTTTAGCACCACGTTTCCAAAACTTAGTATATACATATACTGTTTTCATATTGATGGATACAATTCTTTACATCAGTATCCGATAAGAGCTAAAGTTTTTTTCAAGCTCTCACCTATAAATTAGCATTAGCATAAATTAAAGACACACTTACGTATACATTTCCAGTTGTGTCATCTAAACGTCCTACTACTAATTTGTCAAGTAAAGTAAACCCCATACAACTTTCTATTAACAATAACAGTATTCGAACATAACCCCAAAACCCTTCTATTAAACTATTAAGTCGGGACCGGATGCGGGTCCCGAGTCGGGGCGGAACACCATGTCCCGACAAAACTACTAATGACGTAATTTGATGACGGTATTCGGGACTGAACTTGGGTCCCGGGTCGGAACTCTATAGTCACAGCGTTAAAAGTTTAGTTAGTAACCCACACTTTGATTACCCTAAAAAAATATGGGTAACTGATAATTTCTTCGTATAAAAATCCAATATGGCGGCAAAAAGCTTTGAACAGAGGTTATTGAAAGTTTTTTTTATTCATAGCTCTTACTTTCTTTTCGAAAAAAATAAAATTGAAGTAATAAAAAATAAATAGTCTAGAATTAATTATAATAAATACTAATTAACAGATTGGTGGTCGAATCGACTCAGACCATGTTTTAAATGAAAAGTGATAGAAACTGAAGATAAGCTGTTGCTTTGTAGTTTCTCATACTTTTAATAAACAATGTGTGGGTATCTACATTTTTTTCCTATAATGTCAAATTAAGCCGAGTCGAGTCAAGCCAAGTCATTATACAAGTTCAGCAGTTTTTTGAATTAGGTCATGTCAAAGTGGAATAACCTCGAACGTTTCGCCTACAATTGCGCGTGGTGTCTTTAGATATATTCACCGTACGAGATCAAAACACTGATTTAGCTAAAAATTTCTATACACTTTCTAATTTTTCTTTTATGTAGTCTTGAGATAGATAAAAGAACTTTGGTTTTTTTTATCAACATCAGCAATATGTCCTGTGAAGTGCTGGTGTTCAGCTGAAGCAGATTAAAAAGACTGTTTCTCTTTTATATTTTTCATGTTTTTTAAGTTTAGTTGTAACTACATAAATACATTAACCGCCTCGCCCTACATGTCGCCACTATATTATCCTGGTTTATAATCTTACCTCCTAATCTACTATCTTACCACTAAGCGAAACATCTGCGGTGTGGCCTTAGCCTAAAGTTCTCTACATCGTAGGATATAATATTATGCGCTACTTCAACTGAATAGGTAGGTAATAGAGGATATACAATTATACAATCACGGATGAAACCTAGCACCTTCACCAAATGCCACGAAAGCCGGTCTTGAATTTATTCGTTAGCAACTCGATAATCAAAAGGCGAAATAAAAAATTCTCTCGGATTGTGTCAACTTCTTCTTAACAGTATTATATAGAATGTGCCACAAGGAAGACTATTAGTCATATATTTATGCGACAGGGTAGCGGCGTAAAAATTATTATTTTCTGAACGTTTGTTCACTGTATGAGAATTGTAATGGTTTTTACAATTTTTGTGTATTAGCCATATACAGGGTGTGTCACACCTAAATATGTATGTGGATCCTAAAAATTATTATACAGATTTAATTTATTTCTTACAAAAATAAAGCCAATAATATTAAGTACACTAAGGGAAATGATCTAATAAAACAGTACTGCTAAGAATTATTTTGTATGAATGACAATTTTTTTATTAACTAGTATTATTGAAACCATTGGTGTAGTAACACAGGTTAACAACTACTGAAATCCCTGAACTTCTAGAAAGTCATTTATAAACAGTATGCATTAATAACATTGTCAATACAATTCTGTCTTATGCCGTCCAGTCCTAATACAACTTTCATATAAGGGTAAAAATTTCATTTCTTACTACTATACGTTAATAATTATAATACAACGCTTTATTACCTTCGCAAAATTGTCATGCAACTGTAAAAAATCTTTTTGTATCTGTTATTATTTAAAATCCCAGAAGAGGGCGGGATTACCATTTCCTCACAATGTCATTGCCCATCTGCGGTTTATCGTTTTAGTATCGTTCTAGGAGAAGACCAAGCATGCGCGTTTTGCATTTCAGTGTGTACCTATTTTATCTTTCCAAAATGGAAGCCATTTTAGCCAATTTGGAATGTCATGATGTGTGTGTTTTCTTAGTGGATTTGTGAATTTTGTTGTTGTCTTAGTTGCTTGTGCAAACCATTTGACAAGAGACATTTTTTATACCAAAGTTTTAATTACCAGTGTACCATATTTTAAAAATATTCTCAATTATACGAGATCTATGAAAAAGTCCAAATTATTTTCGTAAATAATGCCTTACGTTTAAGTTAACTCTGATATTCTATAGCTCGAGATCTTAAAACGACCTGAGTTATTGAAAAATCAATTGCACTTTCCCATCTCATTACCACTAGCATCAAGTTCTTGTCAATTTGTGGTACTACTGGTACTATCCAGACTCAGGACTAAGACAATACAGTATTAAAAGTGAGAGGGAATTAATTCACCTTCTGATATCTCAAACCGTTTTCGAAACTTCAAAGCAATAGACTAATAATTGTCAACTGACTAAATTTTGAAAACAAGTGAACTTCACTAGTGGACACTTCACAAAATTAATTTGAAATTTTAAGAGAAAACCAAAAAATTAATAATATAAAGGATTTTTTATTAAAAATGGTAAGTTGTGAATTGTCACGCGTTTTTGATAGATCATATAGTTAAGAGTATTTGAAATATTTGCTATATCAATAATTATAAAATCTTCTTGCATAAAAAGGTTTTTTCCAATAATTTGCACGTTACAAGTCCACTAATAACACCCTGTATACCCATGAGAAAATGTTGCTACTCTAATGAAACAATTTTGTAACTGCAATTCGAAATATTAAATAACCCCAGCAATAAGACAAGCGGTCCTAATACAAAACAGTCTCAAATTTTACAGAAATAAGATAGATGCATAATGCAAATAGCTTACGACGCAATTTCATTGGCCCAAAAAAATTGGATTATACAAGCTGCTAGTTCGTATTATAGCTACTATACAACGGAATTTCAGTGGCTATTATACTGGTTAATAACGATACTAAAAAAAAATATTATGATTGTTGTCCAGTTCTATTACAACAGTATATTATTACAGTTATAAAGCTACATAATAGTCCCACTATTACTGGTTGGTTACTATAAATGTGTAGGGGATTAATGCCTATTAGAAAGCTGTATTTTAGATATTATGATTTCAATTTTTTACTCGCTAAGTAACCATGTTGCTACCACAGTACGACGGTCTAGAAATCTTTGTTGTATGGAAGTATAGCAAAGCGCGTTGCTGTCCCATATAGTCCTAAACAGTTGCATCAGGAGTTTAAGAATTCTTATAAGGAATAATTAGCTTTTTCTCAGTGTAGTGTACAAGTTGTGTCACAAAAGTGGACCTGGAATTATTACTTGGAAACAAACCAAGAAAAAAGCTAATTATTTCTAATAAGAATTCTTAAACTCCTTATGCAACGCGCTTTGCTACTTTAATACAACAAAAACTGCTAGACCGTCTTACTGTGGTAGCAATATGGCGACTTAGCCTGTAAAGAACTGAAATCATAACTAAAATACAGCTTTCTAATAGGCATTACTCCCCTAGACTTCTATGGTAACCAGCCAGTAATATTGGGACTATTATGTAGTTTTATAACTGTAATAACATAACTTAAATTTGTAATAAAACTGGACAACAATCATAATAACCTTTTTTTTTCGTACCTTTATTAACTAGCATAATAGCCACTGAAATTCCGTTGTATAGTTATTATAATACGAAATAGCAGCTTGTATAACCCAATTTTTTTGGGCTAATGACACTGTGCCGTAAGCTATATGCATCTATATTATTGTCGATAGAATTTGACTGTTTGAGACTGTTTCCCTTAACATTCAGTCGTATTAGGACCGCTTGTCTTATTGCTGCGGATATTTAATATTTGGAATTCGATGGATACTAAAAATCAATAAACCGATTTGAATTTATTGTTACAAAAAGGAAGAAGCTAATGTTTCATGATAAGAAACGCGACAAATATTAGTATTCAGTGATACATAAAGCATATAACATACGCGAGAAAAGCCGCAGGTAAAAGCTAGTATAATATTAACTAAAATTTGTAATATCTCGTAAAGTATTTTCCTACTTAGGCAGTTGAAATGAGTTTAATGTTGTTTTTTTTAGTTTCTGACCCCTTCACATAAGCAACTAGACTGATTTTTGGAAAGTTTTAAATAAATAAAACACATTTTATTTGTGAATCTTTTGAAGAAGGACTGATGCTAAAGATAATTGCTATAATACCTTTAATAAAAGTTTATACATAAACAACATTACTAAGGGTATTATGGACGGAACTTAAATTACAGTCTTAAGCTCTGATGCTAATAAAACGTTAGCACATAGTTTCAAACACTTTAATCTGAACTCCAAACATAAACCAAATTACTCTTTTTAAAAGAAGTTAAATCTTAAAGGAAAAGTTGGGTTAAAACTTTGTACAGAGCCAACAGCTCTTTTCTGTTTAGATGTTTTGTGGACTGCCAATATTTTTTTAATATTGTGATGAATATTCTTATTAAATTTTGTATTGCTGTAAGTAAATAGACACAATGCATTTTTTAAAACGTTCTATGTGTATTTATATGTTAAATTTTTAACATAATGTGAAATCTTATGGCCCTTGTCTATAAGAAGTAAAGAAATAAAAATTGACATAGGTAAATTTCAAAGGCTTAATTAAGATTATATAAACGTGACAACTATTACGGCAGGAAAGCTTCAAGAAATACTTAATACCTAATACCTAATAATTAAATTATTTCTTTTACCTTTGTATGCCAGGTAAAGATGACGCATTTCCTGACACAATAATGTTTACACGATTATTATCATTATTATTATTATTATTATTATTATTATTATTATTATTATTATTATTATTATTATTATTATTATTATTATTATTATTATTATTATTTTCATGCCTATGGGCGGTTGGCAAGTAGACAGAGTATTTTATTGCTAGCCACGTTTACCATTACCGATTACCCAATATATTAGTATATTATTGTAAATGGAAACTTTTTGTAAGAATTCCAAATCGAAATTCTAAAACTTTTAAAAATCGACCCACCCTAGTACACACTCATAAAAATATTTTCTAACGTTAAGCAACTGGCGTACCGTGATGTTGCGTGAATAATTGATATATTTTTTTGCATTTGTAGTTCTTCAGCATAAATAGGCGTATAATGTAAAAACATTTCAAACACTTGTAAACCAATCCAATCCATGCATGCAGCGGAAAAGTGTCATTTAATAATTCGGTCACAACTGCTGCGCTGTGAGCTGGTGCTCCATTCTGTTGTTAAATTAATACTCTGTTCATAATATTTATGATTTTCTTCTTTGATGGAATTTTCAGAACACTGCCTAAGTCTAACACATGGGCTCTTCTTAACCACATATAAGTAGGTCCATTTTAAAGTTTTCTTCACTACAGTGTCGGTCACTTCAGTTCTTAGCTTTACATGACTACGGGTTGTTTCGTCAGTTCACATATAAAGTGAAGATCTGAAGTGACCGACATTGTAGTGATGAAGACTCTAAAATGGACCTACATATCCTAGTTGAGGAGAATCCATGTGTTAGTCTTAGTCAGCGTGCCGAAAATTCCACTATAAAGTAGTAAAACAACAAAAATATTATGAAGAGAATAATAATTTTTAAATTTTTCGTGCAATCGTAGCGCTATCGTCTTAAGGGTTGAGCCATTTTGCTCCTAGAATAAGCATAAGATGCACGTATGTATGTACGCGTACCGATCGCGATGTAAGATTAAAAATGCACAAATAGGCAGGACTGCTATTTATGTAAATTTATTAAGAGCAATTTATAAAAACATCGTTGCCTAATAAGGGCCTATATTTGTCATTCAAGGCTAAAAGCTTTTTCACAATTTAGCGCTGTATGATTGCCAGTTCATGTTTCCTTCACAATATTCTAAAACATAATACACATTTTTTGAACAGAAATATAAGACCTTATTATCTTTGTTTGAAAATAACGTCTTTGCAGTCAAAAACCTTATCTCACATAATAAAATGTTGATAATTTCTAAATCTCCTAATTACCTAAGAAAATATATCTTTGACATAAAATAAGATAAATAGAATTAAGTGTCTGGAATTTACAGAAAACTGGGACTCGGCTGAACTAGATTTGGCAAGCTAGAATTTATTTTCAAGTTCAAAGAAATAATTATGAATCTTAAAAGAAAAGGTTTTGTGTCGTGTATGACAAACAAATCGGTCAGTGACCAGTACAACGGGCAAGTGGGCTCGGAATTAGTCTGAGAAATAGAGTTCTAAATGCAAAAATTAGTAGAATAACGCGAGTAGCAGATGCCCTTAAAAGAGTGCTTCAGTTAAAGTGGCGATGAGCTGGCCATTTTGCAGGACAAAATTCAGGCCGATGACATATAAACTCCAGATGGCGTCCAAGAACAAGTAAAAGACGTGTTTGAAGACCTCAAGAAAGATGATGGGATGATTTTCAGAAGGCTGCGGAAAGAAATTGCTTACAGGTAGCCTCAGGCAGAGTAATATAAAAAAACATTGACATCCAGGAGTGGATGACCACCAGAAGAGGAAAAGAAGACTTAACAAAAATATACTAACAAAAGGGCAAACAACAAACAACCCGTTGCTTTTCCTTTTTAATATTTTTGTAAAATTGTATAACCAAGAATAAGCTTATAGCAGAGAGAGTGGTTGGCATTTAAATATAAATTCGAAGACCAAAAAGTTACTATTTTACCATGGCAAGTTATGTAGGTAAAAGTTAAATAGGCTATTTTAAAACCCAAAATGCTGTAAATTTGACTACAATGACATTGTAATAACCTGTTTGTAGCTTGTTATTTGCTAGCTGTTCTAAATATGAACATGAACATTAACAAGGTACATCTCTAAATTTTGTAACAGTGGTAAGTAACTGGGCCTTGAGCTAAAAAAAGCATCGGTTCAAAACAACTAAATGCGACTGAAAATCAATCAGGCTGGTCGGCTGTCGCAGTTGTCTGCCATTTCCATAATGTCTGAAAAACTACAGATAAAAATAGGAATTTTGTAAAATTTTTCCGTCAAAATGATTTTCTTTCAGCTTGTTCGAATCACAGTCAGAAAGTAAAGTTTTTATTAGGATTAGGATTTTACTAAAAGTGTATTAGAGAACAATCGCCAAATATCGTTCCCTGTCCTAATATGGTCCTCCACAATATCTCAGCTTACGAGAAAAGACAGAAGTTAAGTGCTGCACTAGTAAAGCTGGTGACCAGTATCCATCCATGATAGAGTCCAAGTTATGATAAAGCTCAACGTTTCAACATTTGACAATCACAGATGGTATCAATAGCTAATATTGGTTCCTTCGAAAAGTGCCTAGATCAGTAGTGGTGAGTAGTGGGCCGTATTAAGCTGAGACGGCTGGTCCCGTGTTTTATTTTCGTTTGATTTTGGAGATTTCTGTTCGTGATGTTGGTGCCTCTGTGGGTGTTTTATTATATAGTGTGTGTTTTAAACATTTTACTTTTGTGCTCTATAGATTTCGGAAAGTAGATTTTCTTGGTGTTGATTATTTAAGTTGAACGGTGAGTAAAAGTCCGGTCCTGTCTTTTAGCTAACCCCTAAACGTAAAATAGAGCAGGCTTCAACAGGGTGCTATAAATGACAAGTAACTTTGCCACCATATTGCAAGATCTAAGAAAAATTTCACTATAGCTTGAAAGCAACCGTGTAAATATTAGAGCGTTCGTGAAAAAAAAATATAAAATTTTATTCCAGGCAAATTTTCTGGACAAAGTTTTACGCATGCGTTTAAAGTAGTTTATATGCAAGATGCTTTCATACTTTTGTCATTTAAAGATGCTACTATGTGGGGATGTCAAGCTCTTATAAGTTTTTGTTCTGGTTGGTTTGCTTAGTCCTAATTAACAACTTATGAGTTATTCTAATATTTCAGCGATAATTTTTATCTCGGAACGTGTTGCGAGAATAAATTTATTTCTATTATTATGGAAAGTACGTACTAAAATTGCACTTTCTTTTATAAATTTGCGAAAAAATTAAGAAACAGATTCGTAGTATAAAACTTAACAGCCAGATTCTCCTACGCTAGTCCGGTCTAATTTGACAACCAAAAGTTTTAAACTGACAACTGTAAGAATAAGACAACTAAATTTTATGCTATGAATTTATTTCGGAGCTTTTTCGCAAATTTATAAAGAAAAGGGCAATTTTAGTACGCACTTTCGACAATAAGAGAACCAAATTCACTCTAGCAACCCGTTCGAAAATGTAAATCATTTGAAAACCAAGCAAATCGCTGAAATATCTGAATAACTCATAAATTTTCAATGACGTCTTATTAACAACGACAGGACAAAAACTTGTCAAAACATAACTGATCAACTAGAAGATCTTAATTTAAACCGGTACTAAATCTTAAACTTTCTTAGTGAATCTGGACGTAATTGTCTTATTCTTCCACTTGTCAGTTCAAAACTTTTAGTTGTCAAATTAGACCGGCACACTGTGAACCGTTTGCGAGAACTAGGTGGACAAAACTTGTATTAAGTCTTAAAGACCAAAATACTGTAGGAGAGTATTTGCTTAAGTCGTATATTCATCATTATGTAGTTTATACCCATGGGCGTCGACATTAAAATTTTCCGAGGTATTCAAACGGTAAGAATACTAAAATTTTGGTAAAATCCTATTAATATGATGTCTATAAAGTGTGTAATAGAAAGCAGACAGAACATCTTAATGCATCGACAGAATTTATTTATACAGGGTTTCCGAAAAGTCTTATTATGGGCAAATATCTTTGCTATTAGTAAAAATAGAGACACCACATTTTAGGTGAATTTTATTCGTTAATAAATATACTTTTTTAATTACTTTAACTTTTTCAACCCCTTTGAGGGATTGAGAGAAAAAATTTTAAATGCAACCCTATGCCGTGTGGCACCCCATTTTAAAAGTCTTTAAAAAAGAAACATTTTACCGCTAACCCGAGGTCCGTACCTTAATTCATTTTTAAATGGCAAGCCTGTAAAAATTAAAAATTGTGAAAAAAATTAGGAATTTAAGTATATACCTTTATTTCTCTTATTACTTTAAAAGTTGTTTAAAATGACCACCATGAACTTCTTGTCAATAATAAAGTCAATCTTGGAACTCTGTCAAGAAGTTACACCTGTCATTCTCGAAAATGTGAGAAGTGAGTAATAGGGAGGATACAAAAAATGGCCTGCGCTCATAGTTCGTTATCTCAATAATTTGTAAGAATGTGTAGGTAATTTACAGTCCACAAAAAAGCAAGTGCTTCTTCGAAACTATATACAAGCATGTCAGGTTCTTGTAAAATTAAAATTTTTTAATTCAGTAGCTTATCTTCGGAGAAACCGAAGATAACTCCTTAATAATACTACTCGCATCTCTTTTGCCTTCAAAACGATCAGCTGCTTCGGTTGCAAAGGTCAATTCTTGAAAGCTTGTTGATTTTAACAAATGCTAAACCTTTTTTCGTTTTTTCACCGGTGTCCTCCAAGCTCTTTGTTAGGCGACCATCTGAACCTGCCGCCCTAGAAGTAGATATGGACATCACTATAAGCTGATTTAACCAATTTTAAATCACTACCGCCATTCTTCGTTCTTCGCTTTATAAAGTTCTATTTTTGCATGCAGACTTCTCCCATCTTTCACTTATTTCTAAAGATAAAATTTTTATAGTTGCTTTTAGACTATTCCTGCAATCTTCTGACAAATTACTGACTTTAAATTTGTCAGTTATAAATATTAACAGCTCTTCATTACGACTATTTTTATTGTAGGTATGCTAGATGTTAAAAAAATCCCTGCTTGGCAATTTGTGTATTGTATCTAAAAAAAAACGAAAATTTTAGCTTTTCGCAGAAAATCGCAAAATGAGTTGTATATAATCGCAAACAAGACACTTTGTTTTACACAATAAGCTGAAACCTACCCTGGTACAATCTGGGACACGTAGAGTTTCAGCCTACAGAAGTTTCGTTTTTATATTTTTTATAATAAAAGAAAATTTCCAAGCAAATTATTTTAAAAAGGTAATACTAATTTATCGAAACACATGTTAAAACTAATACAATCTTACTTGAAGTTACCACATCCATCGCGATTTTTGTCCCTTGCAAAATCTATTTTACAATACACCTTATGCACGTAGGTACGATAGTTTGCATTGCCGAACACAGACTGAATAGGTCTCGCAGTATTTAAGAGGAGCACTTTCCCTACTTGTATCTTCAGAAGTATCTTCAGAAGTATCTACTTCAATAAAATAATTTTGTAAATTTAAATTACCAAATAAATATGCCTTATGAGGCGACCTAATTGCTTTTACATTATCCTGAAATGAGTTGTGACCACCTAGTTTTCGGAACCGGTTCACAGTGCGGCCTAGCCTTAGAGAATCTGGCTAATTGAGTTTAAGGATTTACGAGCACTTGGTTTTCTTCAAAAGTAAACTGCCTAATATCGTTTCCTATGGTGGCCGCATTGTCATTCACTACCAGCTTAGTGTCTTTTTGGTAGTGCTTAGCTAGAAGCTGCTATTCCTCAAATAGCTCTCAGGGACTTTAAAAAGACTGATATTCTACCATTTAACAACAACATATTATTTACGAACGTTGAGTATAATGACAATTCCAATCGGGGTCTCCGGTGGCCGAGTTGGTACGGCGCCAGCTTTGCAACCGAGAGGTCGCGGGTTTGAATACCGCTTCGATTATGGATAATTTGTGATTGTAAATTGTTGGAAGGTGGTAGAGGAATTCTTCCTCGGACGCGGTGGTACCATCCCACACATCCTCTTAAAGGACTGGTGAAATCCCTACGGATGTTTCCAGCTCTGCATGTGTGAGTCGAATTTCCCCAGTGCACCCACGGTACATAGTACTTAAAGTTCGGTCTTGGGGGACTGTCCGAAGATAAAAAAATACAAACTCAGAAGCACAGCCGTCTGAGAGTAGTGATGATTTCGTTCTGCCTTCTGAGATTCATCTTGTTTGACATAGGTATTATACAACTAAGTACGTCGCCTAGAGATTGGAATTAGTTCGTGGCTCCCAGTGTTCGAGGATGATATTAGTAAACAAGTAAAGTAGTTACTGATTTTGTAACAGTTTAAAGAATGTTTGTTTCTTTTTTAAAAATTCTATGTCAAGTTGATCATCTTTCTCGCTGTTTACAACATTTTACATGACTTATTTAGTTAGTATCTAAAATAATTTTTATTTGGAAAAAACAAACGAGGAATAGTTGGCAATTGTACCCTTACGTATTAAAAAAAGAGGTAACTAGAACGATGTTATAATATTTTGCTGTTATAAATTTACTTCAAAATTTCTAAAACTTTAACCCCAGTGAATACAGAAGAAAGTAGTTGTACAAGAGCAACAATAAGAAAACCTTTGGGATAAGGTCACAAGTTAAAACTTCATATAAAGCCAGCGGCGTTAAAATTGCTAGGTCTTCCGGTATTTTGTTAATCCTAATCCCGTAAGGATATTAAGCTAAAAATATTTACGTGAAAGTTACCTTTCAGACCTTTTAATTTATATATTTATTCTGCGACAATGAAACCCACATTATTTAGCTAAAAATACGTTCATTAGTAGCTGCACATTTTTAAGAAAGGACTGGTCAACTTTGGTAAAGGCATTAACAGGTGTCATATTACGAGTGGTCAGTTGACTAATTTATTCGTCAAAGTTATAAATTGCTTGGGGAAATCAACCTTAGTATTATGGTTTTAGTTAGGCATCATATCAGACAGAAGAAACTCCAGTATCATACCAATTTGTTTGTAAACCAGATATGGTAAGAAAAGTTTAAATCTTATTAACGGAAAATTAAACAAGATTTAAACTGGTTTAAAACAAATTGGCAACGAAATTTAAGCATTCCCTTGCATTCTTTAAATTCTTTTGCCGGTTGCAGATATCTTGGGCAGACTATACCTAAAGGGAAGCGCTATATAGTGGTTTTCTTTTCGTGAATATTTACACACCTGATAATTGTACAAGCATGAATGTTCTTTTACAATTTAAACAACCTTTATATTTTGCTTTTGTTCCCCCATTATGTCATAATATCAAAATTAAACCAAAAATTACTTCAAAATATTTCTTGCGATTAATAGAAATAGTCGTTCGACGACGTGCGTTTGTAGCGTGACAGCGCGCGTATGGTCTGTTCATATGGTTGCGAGTTCAATGTATATTTTAATATGATGGCTGTCTAGCCCATTCTACTCGATGAAATGGCTCCACCGCAAATTTGGACGAAGATGCATTGGCAAAAACGGTCTAGTTTTGTGGCCCCTAAGAAGTCTCGACTTGACGCTGGCCGATATGTATCTTTGGGGCGTTTAAATCAACAAACTAATAATCGCCAGTCCAGTACCCAAGGATATCGATATCCTAAAGGAAAAGCTAGCTCAGGGTATCCGATCAATCTCACGAAAAGAAATCTAAAATAGCTTTACGCATCTCAGGAAACAATAATAAAAGCGTGTTGAATTCCAGGGTGCAGTTTTTGAGTTATAATATGTTTGTAGATTTTCCTTCCTAAAATGTAGTTTTCAAATTCGATTGAATTTAAATCGAATTTCTAGTTTTGCATGCTAATTCTATTTCAAACTACTTTTTCATTTTGCTAAAATATTAAAAATAAAGGCAGTGTGCTCTTGGCCGATTTGTTAATTTTTTCTCTCCCTGTATAAAATAAAATATTTCTCAATGAGAATATTCTTTAGAAGCAAAAGCGTTTGCCAAAAAAAACAACTGCATATTTCGAAAATTGAAATTTTTGTTCTATTTGTCCTCTTCTAAAGTCCATCCGTGGGTATACTCTATAATTACAACAACTTTGTTACGAACGGTTTTAAAAGTTACTTAAAAACATTTAAATAAAATAATTACAAAGAAGATAAGAAAATTAAAAACAGAAACCTATAGATACATTTTTTTTTTGTCAACAGACTGTTTCATTTCCATTGTCAAGTTTTGTAATAAACACACTTCTTAGGTGACATTTATAACTTTGAAATACTCTTAGCTTGAAACCCTGCTCTGTCAATAGAGATAAAGGGGGATATTTATTTATACATGCCATTAATGAGCGAGTATTAAATTTCTAACAAATTTAATTCTCAATATTTATCATTTTGTATATTAATATGTTGTCGTTATTTTATCTCGATCACATTTTAGTAAAAAATCAATACTACCTACATAAATAAAAATCTTTTTTTTTTACCTGACACAGCCCACGTAGACTTCAAGCCTAAATAGTAGCTTACTGTGGACGTCTGAAGAGAAGGGAAATTAATCTATTGACAAGGGATTTAAAGGATATTTGGGGTTGGTATATTCATCTTTTATGCGGTTGTTAAAAGCATTTTTGGGATCTAAGACAGTTTGATTGTATTAATTTCATGCCTCGGTAAAAATCTGACTATTTTCGGGTATAGGATTTTGCAGAAATCTTTTGCGAGCTTGGACTTTTTTAAGCCTTGCAAACCGTGCAAAATCGTGACAAAAAAAAATCGTGGAGCTTTGTGTTTAACTTTTATTAATTTTAATTATTATTGGACTGCTCTTTTATTGCACTAAAGGGATTTTACTTTAAAGGTAGGCAACACAAAGATTAGTTCTTATGCAATATAAGATTTAAGTTAGTAAAACACAACATTTCTGGGTGTTTAATTAAGGGTTATTATGTTACTTTTGGTTTGATCAGCTGATCTGTGGAATATTTTATTTGTGAAATGGTATTTTAACTTTTTGAAGACGTTTCGCCAAAATCTCATTTGGCATCTTCTGTGCTTACTCGCTGGTCGTAGAAAGTAAACTGAGGGTGGCAGCCGCAGTGCGTGGTTTTATAGTGGATCGCCTCGGTCTTAGGTCGTATCTATTGGCCGGCGTTGGCTCCGCCCCCTGAGTGGTCTGCTTGGGAGCTGTGTTCGGCTTCACTTGGTTCTGGGCCATCGTGGTGTTCATGTTAGAGGGCTTGATGATGGATTTCCATGTTGCTTGAAGGTTCAAGGCGTCGCACAGTGGTTCTCTGAGCCAATCTGAGAGATCGAAATGCGAAAAACCTTAAGTGATCTATACGTCTTTAAGCTACATTATAAGCGACCTTATTAATCATGTAACACATAACAATAATGATTCAATCGAGGTTCGCTTAACCGACCGACCGAGAGCACGAAGAAATCCAGTGTTTTAGAAAAGCGTGGCGTAAGGCGCCAGTCGTTACCTAGCAATAAGTGTTATTGAATGTGTTTGTGCATTGAAATTTAAAGTTCTCGCTATGGATACACCTAATATAGGTAAGTACCTACCTGATAAACCTAACTTAAGCTAAATATTGTTCTCATATATTATTATGTGCTTAAGATATATATGTATGACATACTAAAATTACGAAAGTTTGAATGAAGTTTGTTAGACCAGAAAAAACGTGCTCCCGCTTTCCCCGTTGAAGTTTCTAAACGAGCATGACTGTTGATATTTAGGCTTGTCACTGATATCCATTTTGTGTGCTACTTCGCGCAATTTCTTAAAAAAAAAATTGTTTCAGTTTTGTATGACGGCATCCCACGCCAGGAACTATATAGAGTCTGGAAGGGCCAAACCAGTTTCGTTAGAGAAATTGAAGATATTTTTAAAGCTTATCACCGAAAACAGCGATTTTAAAGACTACGAAGAAGACTTTCAGTGTCCTTTTTGAATTTTTTTTTATATAAATTTCATAACCCTCAATTTTGTGTTTGATTAATTTTACTAGTCTGATAGACCCTAAAAGGTGGGTTTTCTGTGCTAAATTTACATATTTTAAGTCAACATAATTTCGATCTCTCAGATTCGCTCAGACGACCACTGTGCGTCGTCGCGTTTGTTTAGGTTGCCGCTTTTTTCTATTTCAATTGCTTCGCGGATAAGCCTGGTTTTGTAGTGGTCTATGTTGGCTATCTGTTTGCAGCTGCCGAAGTTGATTTTGTGTCCTGTTTCAAGCTGGCGACGGAGAAGGGCTGACGATGTTTGTTTGTTCTTGATACAGAGCTTGTGTTCTTCTAATCTTGCTGATATTCGTCTATTGGTCTGTCCTACATATGTTTTGCTGCAGGTCCCACATGAGATGCTGTAGACACCGTGGTTTTCAAGTTTTATTTTATCTTTTGGATTTCTTAGAGATGATCCTATTGTTTGGTGTGGCTTGTAGGCTGTCGCGATGTTGTGCTTGCATAGGATTCTCCCGATTCTGTCTGTTGTTCCCTTGATATATGGTAGGATGGATATGGGCCTGTCTTTGGTGGATTCTTCTGGTTTCTTTTTTTGGCGATTTCGTTCCTGGTCTATGGATTTTTTTATTGCATGTGTTTTGTAGCCGTTTTGTTTCAGAGCTGTTTTTATGTTGTCTAGTTCCTGTTGTTTCCCTTGGGAGTCTGTCAGCCGGATGGATCGTGTAATCAGTGTGTTGGCTACTCCTTGTATTTGAGTCGGGTGGTGATGAGACTCAGCGTTGAGGTATCTGTTTGTGTGTGTTGGTTTTCTATATACAGTGTGTCGCAGAGTTCCTTCTTTTGTTTTTGTTACTAGCATGTCTAAGAATGGAAGACTGTTATTTTCTTGGAGTTCTATGGTGAACTGGATTTTTGGATGGCGGGAATTTAGATGATCCAAGAATTGGTGGAGTTTGTCCTTGCCGAAAGACCATATTACGAAAACATCGTCGACATATCTAATCCATACTTTTGGTTTGAGATGGGCTTCTTCAAGAGCATTGTTTTCGAAGTAGGTCATGAACAGGTTTGCTATGGCTGGTGATAGTGAAGACCCATTGCTGCGCCTTCCGTCTGTCTGTAAATTTGGTCATCGAATAGAAAGTATGCGTTTTTTAGACAGTGTTTGGCTAAGTCCACCACGTGTTTTGGGAAGGTCTCGTTTCTTGATATCTGTTCCAGAGCTTCATCAACCGGTATACTGGGGTATAAGGATTTGACGTCAAAACTGGATATGATGTCATTCTCCTCAAGCTTGACAGTTTTTAGGACCTGTGTAAAACATAAAAACAGCTCTGAAACAAAACGGCTACAAAACACATACAATAAAAAAAGCCATAGACCAGGAACGAAATCGCCAAAAAAAGAAACCAGAAGAATCCACCAAAGACAGGCCCATATCCATACTACCATATATCAAGGGAACAACAGACAGAATCGGGAGAATCCTATGCAAGCACAACATCGCGACAGCCTACAAGCCACACCAAACAATAGGATCATCTCTAAGAAATCCAAAAGATAAAATAAAACTTGAAAACCACGTTGTCTACAGCATCTCATGTGGGACCTGCAGCAAAACATATGTAGGACAGACCAATAGACGAATATCAGCAAGATTAGAAGAACACAAGCTCTGCATCAAGAACAAACAAACATCATCAGCCCTTCTCCGTCACCAGGACACAAAATCAACTTCGACAGCTGCAAACAGATAGCCAACATAGACCACTACAAAACCAGGCTTATCCGCGAAGCAATTGAAATAGAAAAAAGCGGCAACCTAAACAAACGCGACGATGCCGATGCCTTGAACCTTCCGGCAACATGGAAATCCATCATCAAGCCCTCTAACATGAACACCACGATGGCCGAGAACCAAGTGAAGCCGAACACAGCTCCCAAGCAGACCACTCAGGGGGCGGAGCCAACGCCGGCCAATAGATACGACCTAAGACCGAGGCGATCCACTATAAAACCCCGCACTGCGGCTGCCACCCTCAGTTTACTTTCTACGACCAGCGAGTAAGCACAGAAGATGCCAAATGAGATTTTGGCGAAACGTCTGCAAGTTTCAACTAGAAACAAATCAAACGAACGGATGAATTCCCGGATTAACCATGCACGACACATATTTCTCTATCCGTGAAACCCTACGTACTTCCATATATATATATATATATATATATATATATATATATATATATATATATATATATACATATATACAGGGTGACGCGGATCTAAATGTACATACGATATCATAAGATAGGGACCACCTTGGGGGTTCTAAATCACCCACATTTAGTAGTCCAATCTCTAACCTTTACCGAGATACAGGGTGTTTTATAAGTTTTGCCTAAAATTTATTTTTGTACTATTTCTGTAAGCACTTGAAATAAAAAATTCATAATGGGTAAGAATATTTTGTACAATTCCCAATTTTTCGAATTCAATCCTTATTGTTTTTAACCATTAATACTGTTAATAAAACAATTTACCTAAATGTAGATTTGCAAAAGTCCTATTTTCTACGATAAAGTAATAAGTGTGGCAACTTCGAACATCATGTCAATAATTTCAGTTTTTATGCTCGTTCCAAATGCATTTTTTTTTCAAAATTTGATGTACAGGGTGTCAAATTTCGAAAATTACAAATGGGCCTATTATTTAAGTGAGGACCTGGATTCTATCACTTTCGTATGCCATTTTAATCCGACAAGTAGTGTATAATATTTCTAGTCAATATGGACACTTTCCTAAGGCTACCAACTATTTTTTAGCAGATTTTGTTTATTTGAAATGTACTTTTTCATTGATTTCTTAAAAACGCCTATTTTTTATGACTTCGTGGTAAGTGCGGCAACTTTGAAATCCATGTCAATAGAATCATATGTTTATGCTTGTTTGAAGTAGAAATTACAAGTTTCAAAAATCCGATATACAGGGTGTTGAATTTAAAAAAAATTAAAAACTAATTTTATTTTAAGTACGGACCTGGATTTTAGAACTTTTGCATATGGCATTTTAAACCCACAAATTGTACAAAATATTCTTACCCATTATGAATTTTTTATTTCAAGTGCTTACAGAAATATTACAAAAATAAATTTTAGGCAAAACTCATAAAACACCCTGTATCTCGGTAAAGGTTAGAGATTGGACTACTAAATGCGGGTAATTTAGAACCCCCAAGGTGGTCTCTATCTTATGGTATCGTATGTACATTTAGATCCGCGTCACCCTGTATATATATATATATATATATATATATATATATATATATATATATATATATATATATATATATATATATATATACATACATACATACATACATATACAAAAACAATGGAAGAACTTAACTTCTTGTAACAATATTAAATAGGATTGAGTTCTAATAAAAAAATGAATGTATTAAAAGTTTTCCAGTAAAACTTTATTTCCATTTATACTGACACATAATGGTTCAAATAGCTCCGTTAATGCGGTAACGTTAATTACTTAATCACAATATTAATCAGGAATGACATATTCAAAAAATTCTACATAGGTACCTAATTGTTGCAAAAAGAGGCTACTGTGAAAATAAATTACCCTTTCTTAAGATAAAGTCGGGAAAACTTTGTATAAAGCCAAAGCCACTAAATTTACTATTCTCTTCCGGAGTTGTAATAAAGGATAGTAACCCTGTTATATTGTACTAAAAATATTTACTAAAAGGGTAATTTCCCGTTTGTTCTAATTTATGGGTTCTAAACTTACAAGTAAACGGAGATAATTTAATTGTCTCGCGTTTTGTCCGCTGAAAATTTAATATTTTTCTTGGTTTTTGGCCTGCGGAAAACTTCTTTGAAAAGCAGCATTAAAAACTCTATCAAGTGCTGCAAAAATTTTACCGTTGGAATAAAAAATTGTTAATTTAATATTTAGGTCAGATAAAATTTATATTTATTATGATTTTATCATAATTGGTATCACTATTCTCTTGGACGACAAACATATTTGAGACTTCATCTCTTTAATATACATACATAACATATATATATATATATATATATATATATATATATATATATATATATATATATATATATATATATATATATAACAACATAACTGTTAGTTAGTGTTATCTTGAAGATTCGATTTCTATGGTAACTACTTCAATATAAACTTACCAGTGGCCGGCGACATACTGAGATCTAACCTATTACAGAACTAGCTACAGATAAGGTTTGCAGTAACTTTTTACCTAACGTGGTGTGAGATATCTTGCAGGTCAGATATTATGAACCACCGGAGACTTAGAATGAACTGAAGTCTTTAAGACTGGTGGACAGATTAAGTTTGGTGTAGGGTTTTGCACAACGTGAGTATGGGTTTCTAACATATTGTGCAGTCATCGAGCCCACAGTGGAAGCAAGAATTCCTCCATCTCGTGGTATGGCGAACCGAAAGCTTAGGACATATTAATTTTCCACGGAACAACATAACTTTTATGTAGATAAGGTCAACAGCAGAAGCACCTTTGGTTATTCCGTATATTTAAACAGCTTCTACCGAGTTTATCATAAGAGATCTAATTACAAAAGTTGGCGGGCTTATCCTAAATCGCTATAAAACAGATAAACATCGCAATGTTAGTTAAAAATAAAACCTTGGTTAATTTTAAATAGAACACAACCACAATAGAAAAATTTAATACACCTTTTTTCTTATTTCAAAAATATATATGTTGATATTTGGTTCAGACGTTTTCGAGATATTTCAATTTAAAAACTGGATTATACTGTTTTATCAACTCTCAGTTGCCATGAATAAATAAACGATACGAACGCTATTAATTGATAATTTTACATTTTAGGGTCATATTATTAAAATGGGCTACACAGAAGAGCAAAAATTCGAAATGATTCGTTTATTCTATAAAGATAATAATAATAATAATGTGTTTAAGCTCAGGCGGAGTGTCGGCGCATTTATCCTCAAATGCCAGTTCCTGCTAAGTCCACCTACTTAACTGCATTTTGTTTATTTAGAAAAAGTACTAAGAATGACATTTGGCAACGTAGGTGCAAGTCATGCGAACAGCGATTTGGTAGAACAGTATATTTAAGTTTTTTAAATTGAAATTCAAACACGACTGAACTAAATATCAACATATAATATTTCTGAATTCAGGAAAAAAGGTGGTATTAAATTTTTGTGAAATAGACTGGGTGTACTCTTTATAAAATCAATCAAGTTTGTATTTTTAACTAATTTTGCGATGTTCGTTTGTTTTATAGTGTAACAGTTTCTAGCTATCTAGGACAAGCGCTGCAACTTTTGAAATTGCATTTTTTTCTACCTCTTATAATAAACTCGGTAGAAGCTATCTAAATATACGGAATAACCCCGTACCTGGCTAAAAATGCCAAATATGTTAATCAAGATACTTAAGAAGAAGGATCCATTCTAAGCGTAAGTAGGTACACAGAAAAAAAAGAAAAGATTGGATCAATAGTTCCATGAATGTTAACGCCCACATGGTTGATTGAATTAAAAAACTGTTAGAAGAAAATTTATTTCGATATTAGGACGAAATTCAAAATTTGTTAAATTTTATTTGTTCATCTAACAGATATGCTCTTGATTAAATATCTCTTTTTGCTTAAACTAACCGCCTTGGAGTATAATACCATAAGGTAATACTTCATTGGACTGTTTTGTCTGTCAAGTCAATTAACAAAAGTTAACATTTTCTGATGTTTTATTTAATTCCCAAAAACCATTGCTTGTATTTAATATTCACAAACTGTTAAATTAAAGTTTTTTTCTATGATTTCAACAGTTTATTTTTTTCGGTGTATTGTTGAAAAAAAATTAATTAATATTTAACTTTTTTAGGATATAGCATCAAAGTCAAACCGATGTAACCAGATCAAAATAGGTTTGTTCTGAATAATAGAGCAAAACATTGAATTATTTTAAAATTTGAATCATAAAAAATATATTTTGTTCCATATCAGTCCGTTTTTCTCAAGCGTACCTATTTTAAAAACCTTGCAATATCTCGGTTCGAGAAGCATCAACTGAGAAATTGTGTAAGAATACTTAATTCGTGCAAAATTTTGCATAAGCCAAAGTTACCTTTAATATTGTTAGGGACTTCACAGAAGATTTGCAGACCATTTAGCTTTAGATTGTTTGTGCATTTTGAGAAGTTGTGTTTAGTTTCTATTAGTTTCACACTATTGTAAAACGTGTCTTAAATCATAAAAAGTTAAAAAGATGCTCGGATAAATCAAATTTTATTTTTGGGGGGGGGGGGGGATTTTTTTAGCTTTTTTCGTCGGTGTAACTTTAACCCCAATCGAGCGTGGCCTCAACCCTAAATTTTTTTGAACGGCAAAGGGAGGGGGGAGTGTTGCGGCCCATTATTTAAACTATATTATATTTCCCGTGGAGCGATGCTTTGTTTTTTAAATTTGAGTCTATGATTGTAGAGCTAAAGCATTTTAAAGCGAATAAAATAAATTTTTTTATGCGTATGGGTTAACTTATTAAATGTTCATAATGACCACTATTCTAATACAACAGTTATTCAAAATGATGTCAGAAATTACGAAGAATGCTTTGACGGCATTCATTCATTCATTCATTCATTCATTCATTCATTCATTCATTATCCGCAAATCTTTTCAAGATTCGGGTTGGGTCTGTAAATTATTGTGTTTAAACCCCATAGAAAATACAGTAGAGACCAGTCGGGTAATCTTTGATAAATCCACTTGTTCCAGTTCATCTTTCAATTCAAAAACTGTCATACAAGAAATGCGTGGTGAAGAGGAGCAGCGGCGGCATCTTGCCGAGGTTCGTTAAGATTTGATATATAGCGCCCAACCTTTTTTATAATTTCTATCAATGTCGGGTTAATAGCATTTTACAACAAACCCTGTACATCTCTTTATTTAATTTTTCAGGTAAAGGTCCAATTATAAGATCCCCAAAAGTACGCAAAAATTAAGGAAAACGACCAGCTTTACCAAGCAGAAAATGTGATGTTCCAGCAAGACGGCGCTCCACATCATCACCTGAAAGGCGGGGATTTATCAAAGATCACTAGACTTATCACTATTGAATTTTTATTATGGGGATGGATATGGATCGGTAGCTTCCTCTCTAATCGGCGCATATCTGTCGTGGTGGCCGGTCACTTATCTAGCTTCCATCCTATCAATGCTGGGGTACCCCAAGGTTCGGCCCTGGCACCAACCCTATTTCTTCTTCACATTACCGACCTTACTCTCTTTACCTACTAATCCCATCCACAGTTATGCTGACGATAGTATTCTTCACTCAAACATTCATTTTTCCGGACAAGTCTCCAATCAAAAGCTGTATAATAGACGCAGATCTATGTACCTGTCTCTTTCCCAGGTTCTTCAATTAACCTTAGACAGGGGTACCAAGAACCTTGTTCAGTTTAATATCTCCAAAACCCAGTCTTACACCCTGTCACGCAAAAAATCTGGCAACACTTACCCCATCCACATGAATGGCCAAGCTCTACAGAACAATGAAGCGTTCAATCTTGTTGGCATCGCTTTCGACCATGATCTCATCTGGCACAAACACATTACCTCAGTAGCCACATCGGCAGTTAAAAAGCTTGGTTTTCTCTTTCGAGCTAGAAAATACTTCTCCCCTTCTAACTTGCACACTCTCTATGTTTCCCAAATAAGACCTAACCACTGTCCACAGACCTACTGTTCCCAAATATCTGGGAAGCGGCATCATCTTCGACGATTAACATCCTTGATTCAATCCAAAAGAGAGCCATTCGAGTCATCAATGCTCCTTACAAGAAAACTCCCTTCTCTCGCTAATCGCTTCGCTGTTAGGGATTTATCCCTTTCCGACCAGTACTTCCACTGATTTTGCTCTGAAGAACTAGCCGCTATAATTCTCCCCTTGACTGTTCCTAACAGAGCAACAAGAGGAGCGTTACGTGTTCATCCCTTTACTGTCCAGCTACAAACGTCTAGAGCATCCCACTTCTCTCGTTCATCCATACCTCGGGTCTCCAGATTATGGAACACATTTTATGCAGATGTTTTCCCTTTCCCTCCCAACCTGCAATCCTTCTCTTTAGATGCTCACGGTACGACGGTACTTTGGCTTGAAGTCTACGTGGGCGGTCTCAGAATAAAAAAAATATTTCAAGACACAAATCTGCAGAGCCAGTCCGAAAGATTTGTCGAGTCGAATCAATCATAAATGCCTTCAAAGTACTCTGAGTATTCTTTACAACGCACGACAATCTTTAAAGTATTGTATTACTGAACGGAAATTAATAGTAAAGTTTTCAACATTTAATAATTTAACATGTACATACATACGTACTATTTATTTTCTTGGTTAGTGTTAAAATGCATTTGCTCAACATTCAGTGAATCAAATCAAACAAACCACACACCTTTGCCATTAAAAAATTTTTGGGGTAAAAACCACTCCCGCTCGGTGGTTAAAGTTAGACCAATAAATAACTACCTCAAAATTTAATTCCATAAAGACAAAAAATAACGTGTACGCACATTTTGTAAAATTTTAATAAAAAAAGGTATAAAGCGGAGTGGACTGTTGTTGGTTGCTCATCCTGTAGAACGGTCTTCATGAGTTTTTCACATTTACACTCAGTTTTTCGAAGCGTTTAATCAAGTCATTTTAATTGACTTTAGAGTCACCTTTATCAGTGACATTAACATGTGTGTTGTCACATTAAAAGTGCTTAAAGGATTTTTTGAGAGTTAATTATTATATACACGAGGCATATCTACAAATTAAGTTCCGATCGTGGATATGTTTTAAGCAAATGGTGCTATTTAGGCAAATCTGACCAGAAAAGCTTCACTATTAAAGTAAGAAGGACTTGGAAGACAAATTGTTCATATATCGCTGACAGCAGACCGTGTGTCGAAATGAGCGCAGTTATAGAAAAGCCATCCTATTGTGGAATACGATCGGTGATTAAACTTTTAAATGTAAAAAAATTGGGTCCGCAGTTTATGGTGATCATGCAATAAGTATGGGAATGGTAAGAAGATCGTGCAGGCAGTTTAACGAAGGACAAACGTTTGCGATGAAGAGCGAAGTGGAAGACCTTCGGTGGCCTTTGAGAATTTGGTTTAACAAGTGAACGAGAAAATCCGTGAAAACAGAAGGTCTAATATTATTTCTGAATTGGCCACTCGTTTTCCACAAATTTCACGATCTTTGTTGCATTAATATTGAATTATCATAAGGTGTGCTCGGCTTGGGTGCCGAAAATGATCACTGAGGAACACAAGGCAAAGCGCATGGCAGCAGCAACGGCATTTTTGGAGCATACAACGCTAATGGTGATACATTTTTGGACCATATTGTGACGGGAGATAAAACCTGGATTGCTTATATCACATCAGAGAGTAAGCAACAATGGCGGCATAGTAGATCACCGAAACCACAAAAATTCAAGCAGACCCTGACCAACCGGAAAGTCATGTGTACCGTCTTTTAGGAGAGGCGTGGCATCTTGGTCGTAGAATTCATAGAGCAAGGAACAGCAATTAACGCAGATGCTTACTGTTACTTTCCAAAAGCCATTAAGAACAAAAGGCCAGGTCTTCTCAGTTTGGGAATTGTTTTGCTGCCTGACAATGCCCGACCTCACAAACCGACACGAGAACTGTTGCCAAAATTTAATTGGGAAATTTTTAATCATCGGCCCTATAGCCCCGATCTAGCACCAAGTGATTATCATCTCTCTCTTTACCCTAAGAATTTTTTAACAGAGCAGCGATGCAATACTCATGAAGAACTAATAACTGGTACAGGATTGAATGAAAAAGTTGGACGCAAATTTCACAGATACTGGCATACAAAAGCTTGTTCCACGTTATGATAAATGTTTAAATTTAAACGCTGATTATGTAGAGAAGCGGTTTAAGACAGGTACGCAAATACTGATAAAAAAAACCAAAAAAAAAATTATTGTAGTTTTATGACCGATTGGAACTTAATTTGTGGATACCTATGCCTATTGCCTCGTATAGATGTATATATCACAATATTCAACTTAAAAAATGCTTAAAATATAAAAATTTATAATTTTCTTTTCATTTATACCGTGCATTTAAGCGACTACTTCTGGTAAAAATGGTGTCTCCATTATAATTCTTGGTTAACGTATAAATAAACAATTCACAAGGTTCTTCTACCGGATGATACCTACTAGCACCCTGTGGTCGAGCCTAAAATATATTATGACATTTTTATTTTTCATATCGCCCTTACATTCGACATGATGGATTTTAATAACTAGTGCCACTAGGACTATGCATATTTGGCTCCCTCTACCTGACGTAAGATAAAAAAAACCTCCTTAAAGTATGCCGTGAAATCAATTATGCATGTGTTGAATTAATACTCTTGAAAGGTAACATAGGTAAAAGGTAAAGGTGAATGAAAAATAAAACTGTCAAGTCCTGAAGTTTTTATTTTTAAGAAAATACGGTATTGATATGGTCATTGCATAATACAGAATTTAAAAAACAACACATACAGCAAAGAACCTAAAAATTATAAATTGAAACTAAATGAGAGACGTGTCCACCTTCTACTTCCAAACATGTTCTCATTCTTCTTTTTATAGCATCGGAAACATAGGTGAGCATTTGGGGGGAGGTGTTAATATCCTGAACTTTATTTGTAATTCTAGTGTAGGAGTTTAGTAGGCCTTCTAAATCTTCACAAGGGATTTTGAAAACCGAGTTTTTAATATATGGCCATAAAAAAGTCGCACCGAGATCGCAGGACCGTTGTGGCCACCTAACTGGCTGGCATTTTACAACTAATGATTCGGTCCTGCTAGAAGTAGCCTTGTTGCATCACTTCATCTAATGGGTTTACAAAATTTTCTACAATTTCATTACGGTATCTCGCCGAATTGAAAGTCCCTTCAAAAAAAATCGGTATAATTAATATTTTTCTCGATATGGCCGCCCACACGCCAACTTTCTATGAATGCAGAGGCTTTTCTATAAAAGAATGTGAATTTTCAGAACTCCACAGTCCGATTCTCATTTGAAGAGAGAATTAAGAATTAAGAATTTACATAACCAGAGGGCTAAAACCATACCTCGTCAGTAAAAAAGGTTTCTTCGAATACTATTTCATTAGTATCAAAAATACCCATAAACCACTCTGGAAATTGCATTTGCTGTGGCTTGTCGTTTGGTAACAATTCTTGGACTGAGTTTAGACGATAAGGGTGCAGGACACATTTCAGGATTGTTTTGCAGGTTCCGTAGAATACATTTACTTGCTGGCTTAAATGCCGAAGAGTGGTTTGTGGGTGTTTATTAACAACTTGCCTCAATTATTCTACTTTTTTTTTCACTGCGAACTTTGGGTCTCCCACTGCCTTCCTTTCTATTCACATTTCCTGATTCTCTAAACAAACCAGAGATCTATTCAAAACTTGGCGAGACTGGTCGAAATCTATGACTATGTGTGGAAATTCTGTTTGAAAATCCTGAATGGCGTCCCGTGTTAAATAAACCCATTGTCCATCAACCCTTCTACTATTTCTAAAATAACTTTCGATCATTAAAGCTTTTTGTTCTGCAGTGACTACTATATTTAATTTTCTTGATATAAAAATTTCAGAGCTTCACAGATCTATTTTTGATTCTCCTATACCTTTTACTTATGTTACCTGCTATCCTGCTAAGAGTAATAATTCAAGACATGCGTAATTGATTTCACGGCATACTTTGAGGAGGTTTTTTTTTGATCTAACGTTATATTAATTCTAGTATTTCCAATTGCTTTATGTGAAATTGCATAAGAACCGCTGTGTATAAAGCATCGTGTAATAGAAAAATCAAGATGTCTGTGTTTCTTTAATAATTCCACATTGTAGAAAGATTTTTATTTTCCATTTCCAAGGATCAAACAAACCTTAGTTTGGATTTCAAACGAAGACCGCATTAAATATACTGTTTAAGCCGTAAGTTTTTGTTGGTTTAAAGTTTTTAGGTATCTACAATTAAGATCATAAACATTAAAGTATAAAATAATCTGATTTAATGAAAACGTTTCACCACAGAAACGCATAACAAAATGAGGCGTAAGATGGTTTTAAAATCTTTGTGCTTAACCTCTGTCAACAATATTTAAACAAAAAGTACCCTGGACAACAAATCTTGACATCAGATCAGGAGCGGACAAGATTTTTACCTTAGCAGGAAGATTTAGGTAGCCCAGAAAAGGCGACCAAATTGATAAGCAGTTTTTAGTTGTCTGTGTTAAATTCTGACAAAATTCGTTATAGTTTGTGTACATGTACAAGGCTCTAGAGGGAGTGAAGGGGGGCAGTCTTTCTTATCTACTTCATAAAAATACAGCTTTTTATATGAGAAAAATATTTTTGTTAAAGTAATTTTTATCTTTCTTTATAGTAGGGGAGTTAGAAGATTCCAACCTGTACCGGGAAGATAGCAACATGAGGTCTTTTTGTATTGACTCCTAGGATTTAGATTAACAGGAAATGCCATGTCTGCCGGCCTGTTTTTGCCTGGAATATTAATAAAAATCGGCACTTCCGGTTATTTTTTTAATTTCTATGATGCATTGTAAGATCATCGAAAAATCATTAAAAATAGTATTTAATGCATAACTGATCTAATGAAATATACACGAATCTACACCAGAAGGTCTAAAAAAACCTTTTCATGTATATTTCAAGCCGAAATCGGTCCAGGAATTTTCCATTATCGCAAAAAAACTGTGGCGTGTCATTTTTTTCGCTAAAATTATAGACTTACCAGCACGCACGCCCCTGGTGCAAGTACACTATAAAATACATTTTTGCACGTAAAGGTACCCTTTGATTACTTACATACTGTCGTGTACCAAAATTCATGTCAATAAAACGCATTTTCGAGAAATTAAAAAGAAACATTTACAAAAGACAATGTTAAACACCCTGTATCTCGAAAAAGAAGCATTTGAGGATCCATGTTTATATAAACTCATTTTCATGTTTTTAGATGTAGAATGTGCCCTTAAAATTTCTTAACACCAATTTGTAACACCCTGTATAGCAGGTATAACGTCAATATTTCGCCCAGAACAAGAAAATAGAATTAGTTTTTGGTTTTTTGTGTTAATTGTAAATTGTGAAAATACTTAAGACATTCTAAACATGAAAGTAACTTTTGCATTCAATCATTTATAGCCTAATAAATAAGTTAAGGTAGGTATCTACTTTTAGAAACCGAAGTTGGTTGATCTCATGGATTTATTAAGAATAGATACGGGATGATGTAACATTCTTTGAAGCCAAAACAAACCATTCTAAGCGACACTGTAAACACAATTTGTAAACATTGGCCACATCTTATTTTACTTTGTATTTTTGTACAAAAAATACGTTAGAAGCATCACAAGATTTACTAAAAGTAATAAAAGGCCTAAAATATTTTATTTTTCTACTAAATAATAATAAATTTAGGTTAAAACGGTTTTATTATTTATAGGATATATTATTTCTAAAGGCTTATTTAAAGTCGCTCCGAGTCATTTATAAATTTATAAGTCGCACTTTTTCTTTTCTAGTTCATTAGACAAAGAAGTACGTGCAACCGAGTGTTCAGACGTATTTCCTAAGCAACCAGCAGAGACAGCAACACTTCTGAGCTCCAACACTCCAATGCTATTTTATCTCTTTCTACTACCATTCTTGATTCAATTACGTATTTCCTTAAAGTTCGTAAACTAGACCTCTAAGGTATATGTTTTCATAACAAACAACAAATAAACCGGCTTCACGTTCGTTACGCTCACAGTATACGGAACACCGAATCCTTTCTAATTCATCCATGGTTGATCTCGCACGACTTTGCATAATAGTTTATCGCGCCCGCCTCTATCTTGACTTTGACAACCATCGAATTTGCATCAAAAAAGATAGTATTTATACAACCTTCGATGTATACCGAATTTTAATTATGTATCTTGAATGGTTCAAAATATAACAGGGGTGCGGATATATTTTAGACGCGCATTGTATAGTTGCCGTAATTATCAGAATTGTATTCTTTACGTAAACTTAACCCGTTATTCTTACCCATTGTTGCACAATCTCTAACCCACATAATGGTCATTTCGCATTATGCACGTAACTATGGACACGTTTGATGACGTCAGAGCAAAAATAGAATGTTTTGAGTGCACATAACCCAAAATATACCTAATTAGACCATAATTATGCGTAATTTAATTGATTTGAATGGTTGTACGAGGTTTCATAATTATTTGCGTCTAAATTAGTCAAATGGTCCATTGTGCGAAGTTTCGTTTTCGAGTTACTAAATACCAAAGATGGGCCTGCAAGTGGCATTTTTCGACATAAAAGAATTCAAGAGAATGATTTGAAGTTTTCCGATACTCACCAATTTTAATAGGGTTCTGAAGCCTCTGGTCCTCTACAACCTCGGAAAATTGAAATCGATTTAACCCACTTTTGCGATTTGCAATCGATCCCATACGAATTCGCGAAAATTTCGACTTTGACGTTTAATAACTCCGAAACGAAATATCCTGTATAACTGAATTTTTTACCGAAAATAGTCGCACTGTCCCTTTATTACCCTAGAAAATTTGAAAGTTTTACTAACAACCATCTCTGAGAAAAAAATTGGGATTGTCGAAAAACACGATTAATCAACCAACATACATTTTCTTGACGGCGGGGGGGGAGGGGGGGTTATATAGACCGCATGGCAAGCCGTCAATAAAAAGTGGCCGGCAAAAATGCCTTCCAGACAAAAGGCTGCTGGCAGACAAAATTTTTCTCAAAGGGTTATTGTTAATTTACTGCCATGCAAAATTTCAAGATGTTTGGTCATTGGGATAGCGATTGTCGAAAAATGGAGTAAGTTAATCCGCTTCTGCCACCACTTCCGGGTGGACTGAGGTCGGCAGAAGCGTTTTTTCCTTTTCCATCTATCGCTCCCTACCTGCATGCAAATTCTCACGTCGCTGGCTCAAGGGAAAAATTTGTTTGAAAAAATAGCCGGAAGTGCCTATTTTCATTAATATTTCGGGCAAAAACAGGCCGGCAAACATGTCATTCCCTGTTAATCCAAATGCTTGGAGTCAATACAAGAAGGCCTCGGCCTCATGTTGCTAGTTTCCCGGTACAGGTTGGACGCCTCTAGCTCCTGGACTTTTACGAACCTTTAATAAACATCCATCTGTTAAATATTCGTATTTTTTTGTTGTGTATCCGGCAATATAAAACTAAGTAACTATTTATTTTGAACTATTTTTAAGCTCCTATACCTATCACATAAATAAAATAAACGGTCCACTTCGACAGGTTTTATAACACGTACCATATAGGGGAAATACGAGTATCAGGGTGAAAAGCAAAACTTTAACCATCGACTTTTATAACCACTGCATGCTTTTCCATTAAAAATAAGGAAATTGCACTACAAACTCGAGCGTTCACGTATCTTTCCAGATTAACGTTGTACCTTATAATGGGTTTTTGCTTTCCATTAATCATGTAAGTGAAATGTTTTTAGTACAGACCACATATACGTAACACGTGCAAAACATTTACTAGCAAATGAACTTGGTAATCTATCATTTTTGCTAAAATTAATGTCTATTTTATAAGATTTTATTTCAGTGAGCTGTGTTACTATTGACTTGCCAGTATTAAAATTCGTTATTGCTATCAGTGTGCGAAAATTATTTACTTTCCGCACTGAAAAAACGTATGAAGGACCAGGGCGGAAAGTGGTGTCTCATTTGGCTTTAAACGTCAATGGGAACGATGCGTGAAAAATGTTTTTCTAATTTTTTTATAGCCTCAAGGGCAGATTATCCAAATGTAGTGAAATGTGTTTTTTTTTACGAGCGCACAGTACCGACTTTGCGCATGCATTTTAGTGTGCAAGATTGAAAGTAAAAGTTCATTTCTCCTAAAATATTTTTCAAATTTTCATACATATTATAAATAAATACGCCAGAATATGGCAAAAGTAATTTGTTTTCTTTAGTACTCGTGATTTAACTGGTACACTCCGTCTCCGAGACGGAGTCAATTTTTAATAATCTCTATCTATACAAAAATCCAATATAGCATTGTTTTATTTTATAGCACTATTTTAAATATTCTATTTCATACAGTTTTTGCAGCAAGAAGGAAAAACATTAAATTAATTTACAAAACCTCTAGTTACGCCACTGAGCGGATCGGTCTGGTACCAGATGGTCACACTTCAGCACAAACAGTAACGCGTCCCCTCTCTTTCCTCGTCTGAGGTTTAAAACGTCTCGCGCGGCCATTACAGTGTTGCCTACCTAGTGATTTTGTCCCTAGTTCTAGAGTTTTTCGTTAATCGTAGAAGCATAGGATTTTTTCAGAGAATTAAAACGCTTTCGTACTTCACTTAAAAAGTCGAAAACGAAAGAGTTTTGTCTGTCGTGACTGACACGTTAAAACAAAGAAAAATAATAAATTTGGCAGTGATGCCCTTAATGCTGTCTCTGTGATTCGCTTTTCGGGCGAAATTAATTGTTGCAGGAATTTTGAAGTCACTAATGACCACTTTAAACTTATGAAAAACGATAAAAAAATAGATATAACGTACCCAAGTCATAAAACAGCTGTTTTTCCTATAAAAATTATTAGTGTTTTTATTATTAGGTATTACTTGATGATGATTGATGATGGTGAAGGTACTCATAAGAGATTTGTTTTTTTTATATATTATATTTTTGCATGGTTCCTTGCTCCTATATTATTTCAGTTTTTAGTTCCTAGGACATAATTGTATCTACCTAGAACCAAATATCTGCTTAGTTTCATGTTTTTTTTAAATACATTTTTTTTGAAGTGTTAATGTTTATGCTATTTTTTAAAACTAGGGACTTCTAGGGATTTTTCAAGAGGTCATATAGGGATTTTTTTTACTCTGGGTTGGCAACACTGGGCCATTATATGACGCACGCTAGCGTGCGCGTTGGTGACAAGACCGACGCTGGTGCGCCGCCTTACAGGGCTATAATGGACAAAAAACCCTGAAATCATAAGTTCCTACTATCAGTGGATGAAAGCGCTGTCGGCGCGACACCTGGCCACTGTGGTCACAAGTAATATGGTCCCAAAGCGTACATTTAAACAGCGCAGGCCATGAACTGAATATTAAATTTGACCAGCCAAATATTATAAGATAATCAATCGAAAGTGCTCTAGTTGAAAGGTAAGTGGAGGGGCGAGACGGTCGTACCAACTAAATTGCATAGATAGAGATTATTAAAAATTGACTCCGTCTCGGAGACGGAGTGTACCAGTTAAATCACGAGAATTAAAGAAAACAACTTACTTTTGCCATGTACTGGCGTATTTATTTATAATATGTATGAAAATTTGAAAAATATTTGAGGAGAAATGAACTTTGACTTTCAATCTTGCACACTAAAATGCATGCGCAAAGTCGGTACTGTACGCTCGTAGAAAAACACATTTCACTACATTTGGATAATCTACCCATGAGACTAAAAAGATTAGAAAAACATTTTTCATGCATCGTTCCCATTGACGTTTAAAGCCAAATGAGACACCACTATCCGCCCTGGTCCTTCATAAGTTTTTTCAGTGCGGAAAGTAAATAATCTTGCACACTGATGGCAACAACGAATTTTATCTACAAGCGTGCGGTAAGTAACTACTTACCGCACTGATTTGAGTGCGGTATCACTTTACCGCACTAGTGTTGTAAGTAATTACATACTATAGAAACAAGTTTTATATTATTCAAGTGTATTTTTTATTTTTAACTTTCTTTGATGAACACCAGTCTATATCTATGCCGTGATTTATCCGGCAATAAATTAAGGATAGCTGCTTTAGCAATGTCCAGAACTTCTTTCGGAATTTCATCATCACTGCTGCTACTGACTTCCATTTAAGGGACGTAAAACACTTTCACGAAATTATTACAAAAATAATTATCGTTTATTCCGTTGTCAAGATTTACATCTGTCATATAAAAGCCAACTATTAAATTTCTATAATTTATTTCCCTAGCAACCTGACATTAATGCATTGTTGATAACGACTTACGAGGCACCTATGGGGTAAATTAAAACAGTGCTCTTTTAGTTTTTAATATTGGTGCCCAAAAATATGCTTGTAGATAAAATATCGTACAATACACTTACGGTAGGTGTCTTTACCGCATTTGCATGATTTACCAACCTCGCCTTCGGCTCGTTTTGTTAAACATCACGCACATGCGGTAAAGACATACCTACCGTACTTGTATTGTAATATACTACTAATACTGACAAGTCAATAGTAACACAGCCCACTGAAACAAAATCTAATAAAATAGACATTAATTTTAGCAAAAATAACAGATTACAAAGTTCATTTGCTAGTAAATGTTTTGCACGTGTTACGTACGTGGTCTGTACTAAAAACATTTCACTTACATGATTAATGGAAAGCAAAAACCCATTATAAGGTACAACGTTAATCTGGAAAGATACGTGAACGTTCGAGTTTGTAGTGCAATTTCCTTATTTTTAATGGAAAAGCATGCAGTGGTTATAAAAGTCGATGGTTAAAGTTTTGCTTTTCACCCTGATACTCGTATTTCCCCTATATGGTACGTGTTATAAAACCTGTCCGTGTGTGGACCGTTTATTTTATTTATGTGATAGGTATAGGAGTTGAAAAATACTTCAAAATAAATAGTTACTTAGTTTTATATTGCCGGATGCCCAATGAAAAAATACGGATATTTAAAAGATGGATGTTTGTTAAAGGTTCGTAATAGTCCAGGAGTTAGAGGCGTCCAACCTGTACTGGGAAACTAGCAACATGAGGCCTTCTTGTATTGACTCCTAGCATTTGGATTAACAGGGAATGACATGTTTGTCGGTCTGTTTTTGCCCGAAATATTAATAAAAATAGGCACTTCCGGTTATTTTTTTATACAAATTTTTCCTTTGAGCCAGCGACGTGAGAATTTGCATGCAGATGGAAGCGATAGATGGTAAAGGAAAAAACGCTTCCGCCGACCCCAGTCCGCCCGGAAGTGGTGGCAGAAGCGGATTAACTTACTCCATTTTTCGACAATCGCTATCCCCTTGACTAAACATCTTGAAATTTTGCATGCGAGTAAATTAACACCTACCCTTTGAGACAATTTTTGTCTGCCAGCAGCCTTTTGTCCGGAAGGCACTTCTGCCGGCCACTTTTTTTAGACGGCCTGTCATGCGGTCTATATACACCCCCCCCCCCCCCCCCCCCGGCTGTGAAGAAAATGTATGTTGGTTGATTAATCGTGTTTTTCGACAATCTCAATTTTTTTCTCAGATATGGTTGTTAGTAAAACTTTCAAATTTTCTAGGTTAATAAAGGGATAGTGCGACTAGCTTCGGTAAAAGCTTCAGTTATACAGGATATTTCGTTTCGGAGTTATTAAACGTCAAAGTCGAAATTTTCGCGAATTCGTCTGGGATCGATTACAGATCGCAAAAGTGGGTTAAATCGATTTAAATTGTCGGGGGTTGTAGAGGACCAGATGCTTCAGAACCCTATTAAAATTGGTGAGTATCGGAAAACAGCTAATCATTCTCTTGAATTTTTTTATGTCGAAAAATGCCACTTGCAGACCCATCTTTGGTATTTAATAACTCGAAAACGAAACGTCGCACAGTAGACCATTTGACTAATTTAGAAATAATTATGACACCTGGTACAACCATTCAAATCAATAAAATTACGCATAATTATGGTCTAATTAGGTATATTTAGGGTTATGTGCACTCAAAACATTCTATTTTTGCTCTGACGTCATCAAACGTATCCATAGTTACATGCATAATGCGTAATGACCATTATGTGGGTTAGAGATTGTGCAACAATGGGTAAGAATAACGGGTTAAATTTACGTAAATAATACAATTCTGATAATTATGGCAACTATACAGTGCGCGTCTAAAATATACCCCCACCCCTGTTATATTTTGAACCATTCAATTCATTAAAATTCGATATACATCGAAGGTTGTATAAATACTATCTTTTTTGATGCAAATTGGATCGTTGTCAAAGTCAAGACAGAGGCGGGCGCCATAAACTATTATGCAAAGTCGTGCGAGATCAACCATGCATGGATGAATTAGAAAGGATTCGGTGTTCCGTATACTGTGAGCGTATCGAACGTGAAGCCTGTTTATTTGTTGTTTGTTATGAAAACATTTACCTTAGAGGTCTAGTTTACGAAATTTAAGGAAATACGTAATTGAATCAAGAATGGTAGTAGAAAAAGATAAAATAGCATTGCAGTGTTGGAGCTCAGAAGTGTTGCTGTCTCTGCTGGTTGCTTAGAAAATACGTCTGAACACTCGGTTACACGTACGTCTTTGTCTAATGAACTAGAAAAGAAAAGGTACGACTTATAGGTGGATTTATAAATGACTCGGAGCGACGTTAAATATAAGTCTTTAGAAATAATATAACCTATAAATAATAAAACCTTTTTAACTTAAATTTATTATTATTTAGAAGAAAAATAAAATATTTTAGGCCTTTTATTACTTTTAGTAAATCTTGTGATGCTTCTAACGTATTTTTTGTATAGCAATACAAAGTAAAATAAGATGTGGCCAATGTTTACAAATTGTGTTTACAGTGTTGCTTAGAATGGTTTGTTTTGGCTCCAAAGAATGTTAAATCATCCCGTATCCATTCTTAATAAATCCATGAGATCAACCAACTTCGGTTTCTAAAAGTAGATACCTTAACTTATTTATTAGGCTATAAATGATTGAGTCCAAAAGTTACTTTCATGTTCAAATAGTCTTAAGTATTTTCACAATTTACAATTAAAACAAAAAAGCAAAAGCTAATTCTATTTTCTTGTTTTGAACGAAATATTAACGTTACATCTGCTACACAGGGTGTTACAAAAAGATGTTAAGAGATTTTAAGGGCACATTCTACATCTAAAAACATGAAAATAAGTTTATATAAACATGGATCCTCAAACGCTTCTTTTTCGAAATACAGGGTGTTAAAAATTGTCTTTTGTAAATGTTTCTTTTTAATTTCTCGAAAATGCGTTAAGATGTTGACATGAATTTTGGTATAAGCCAGTATGTAGTCAGAGGGTACGTTTACGTGGAAAAATGTATTTTCTAGTATACTTGCATCAGTGGCGCGCGTGCTGGTAAGTCTATATTTTTAGCGAAACAAATGACACGCCACGGGTTTTTTGCGAGATTAGAAAGTTCCTGGACCGGTTTCGGCTTCAAATACACATGAAAACACTTTTATGGACCTTCTGGTGTGGATTCGTGTACATTTCACTAGATCAGTTATGCACTAAATACTATTTTTAATGATTTTTCGATGACCTTACAATGCATTATATAAAGTAAAAAAATAACCGGAAGTGCCTATTTTTGTTAACATTCCGGACAAAAACAGGCCGGCAGACATGTCATTCCCTGTTAATCCAAATGCTGGGAGTAAATACAAAAAGGCCTCATGTTGTTATCTTCCCGGTACAGGTTGGAAGCTTCTACCTCCCCTACTATAAAGACAGATAAAAATTACTTTAACAAAAATATTAATCTCATATAAAAAGCTATGTTTTTATGAAGTAGATAAGAAAGACTGCCTCCCTTCAGTTCCTCTAGAGCCCTGCACACAAACTATAACGAACTTTGTCAGAATATGACACAGACAACTAAAAACTGCTTATCAATTTGGTTGCCTTTCCTGAGATACCTAAATCTTCCTGCTAAGGTAAAATTCTTATCCGCTCCTGATCTGATGGTAAGATTTGTTGTCCATGGTACTTTTTCTTTAATTGTTGTTGACAGAGGTTAAGCACAAAGATTTTAAAACCATCTTACGCCTCATTTTGTTATGCGTTTTTGTGGTAAAACGGTTTTATTAAATCAGATTATTTTATACTTTAATTTTTATGTTCTTAATTGTAGATACCTAAAAACATTAAACCAACAAAAACTTACGGCTTACAGCCCTTTTGCAGACAAATCCTTTTTACCGCATTTTACATCGAAACATCTCTGTTTTGGCTTTATTTACTTTACAAAACAAGCTTTGAAGTTAGAACTGTCTAAACTCTATAATTTTACGTCAAAGTATACCTCAGAAACAGTATATTTAATGCGGTCTTCGTTTGAAATCCAAACTAAGGTTTGTTTGATCCTTGGAAACGGAAAATAAAAATCCTTCTACAATGTGGAATTATATTAAAAGAAACACAAACATCTTGATTTTTGTATTACATGATGCTTTATATACAGAGCGGTTCTTATGTAATTTCACATAAAGCAATTGGATCAATTATGCATGTCTTGAATTATTAGTCTTAGCAGGTAACATAAGTAAAAGGTATAGGAGAATGAAAAATAGAACTGTGAAGTTATGAAGATTTTATTTTTAGGAAAATTAAATATGGTAGTCACGGCGGCGGAACAAAAAGCTTTAATGATCGAAAGTTATTTTAGAAATAGTAGAAGGGTTGATGGACAATGGGTTTATTTAACACGGGACGCCATTCAGGATTTTCAAACAGAATTTCCACACATAGTCATAGATTTCGACCAGTTTCGCCAAGTTTTGATTAGATCTGTGGTTTGTTTGAAGAAACAGGAAGTGAATATAAAGGAAGGCAGTGGGAGACGCAAAGTTCGCAGTGCACAAAAAGTAGAATAATTGAGGCAAGTTGTTAATGAACACCCACCAACCACTCTTCGGCATTTAAGTCAGCAAGTAAATGTATTCTACGGAACCTGCAATACAATTCTGAAATGTGTCCTGCACGCTTATCGTCTAAACTCAGTCCAAGAATTGTTCCCAAACGACAAGCCACAGCAAATGCAATTTTCAGAGTGGTTTATGGGTATTTTTGATAATAATGAAAAAGTATTTGAAGAAACGTTTTTTACTGACGCGGCATGGTTTTAGCCCTCTGGTTATGTAAATTCTTAACAAATGAGAATGCGGACTGTGGAGTTCTGAAAATTCACATTCTTTTATAGAAAAGCCTCTGCATTCACAGAAAGTTGGCGTGTGGGCGACCATATCGAAAAAAATATTAATTATACCGATTTTTTAAGGGACTCTCAATTCGGCGCGATACCGTAATGAAATTTTAGAAAATTTTGTAAACGCATTAGATGAAGAGATGCGACAAGGGTACTTACAGCAGGACGGTGTACCAGTTCATGTAACTTTGGATAATCGTTTTTTGAAGAATTTTCCGAAGACCGAATCATTAGTCGTACAATGCCAGTTAGGTGGCCACCAAGGTCCTGCGACTCAGTGCGACTTTTTTATGGCTACATATTAAAAACTCGGATTTCAAAATCTCTTGTGAAGATTTAGAAGGCCTACGAACTAGAATTACAAATAAATTTCAAGAGATTAACAACTCCCCCCAAATGCTCACCTATGTTTCCGATGCTATAAAAAGAAGAATGAGAACATGTTTGGAAGTAGAAGGTGGACACGTCCCTCATTTAGTTTAAATTTATAATTTTTAGGTTCTTTGATGAAAGTGTTTTTTTTTTAAATTCTGTATTATGCAATAACAATAACAATACTGTATTTTCTTAAAAATAAAAATTTCAGGACTTGACAGTTTTATTTTTCATTCGCCTTTAACTTTTACCTATGTTACCTTTCAAGAGTATTAATTCACGGCATACTTAAAGGACGTTCTTTTTTTATCTTACGTCAGGTAGATGGAGCCAAATATGCATAGTCCTAGTAGCACTAGCTATTAAAATACATCATGTCGAATGTAAGGGCGATATGGAAAATAAAAATGTAATAATATATTTTTAGGCTCCACCACAGCTTGATACTAGGTATCATCCGGTAGAAAAACCTTGTGAATTGTTTCTTTACACGTTAACCAAGAATGGAGATACCATTTTTACCAGGAGTAGTCGCTTAAACGCACGGCATAAAAGAAAAGAAAATTATAAAATTTCCTATTTCAAGCATTTTTTAAGTTGAATATTGTGATATACATGTCGTAGGCAGAATGCAAATTTAGGCTATTTATAAACTTCCTAGGCATTATAGAAAAAGCCGGCAAAACGCGAGCATAAAATGCATTTTTCGTTATGACTGAAACAAATTCAGGCAAATTGATAAATGTCGGCAAAACAAGAACAGAAGAATATATATCACGTTGTGACTGAGTATTTTTAGGCATTTTACAATTTGCCAAAAACGGTGCCGTCAAGACGTGAATATTAAACTAGTCGACTTTTGCACGCGAAGACGTGCACATCAACACAGCCGAAGAGGACCCCAACCAACACCCTGGCGCACCGATCCCTCTTCGCTTGCGAGGAAAGAGACTGGTCAGGGCCCCTAACCAGGTGCTAACCCTGTTCCGACCTTAGGGTGCCCTCCGCTCCACCGTTCGCATAAAAAACCTTTCTAAGTCCGTATAATTAGGGCATTGCAGATTAGTGACAAAACTGAACTTAGGTGGCAGAAAATATTATTCTCAATACTTAATAGTATTTTCCATTTTATTTTCACGTTTTGACGGGACCGTTTTTGGCAAATTGTAAAATGCCTAAAAATAATCAGTCACAACATGATATATATTCTTCTGTTCTTGTTTTGCCGACATTTATCAAGTTGCCTGAATTTGTTTCAGTCATAACGAAAAATGCATTTTATGCTCGCGTTTTGCCGGCTTTTTCTATAATGCCTAGGAAGTTTATAAATAGCCTAAATTTGCATTCTGCCTACGACATACACACCTATACGAGGCAATAGGCATATCCACAAATTAAGTTCCAATCGGTCATAAAAATTACAAGAATTTTTTCTTTGGTTTTTTTATCAGTATTTGCTCACCGGTTTTAAACCTCTTCTCTACATAATAAGCGTTTAAATTTTAACATTTATCATAAGGTGGCCAAGCTTTTGTATGCCAGTATCTGTGAAATTCGCGTCCAACTTTTTCATTCAATCCTGAACCAGAGTTTTTACTTCTTCCTCAGTATTGCATCGCTGCTCTGTTAAAAAATTCTTAGGGTAAAGAAAGAGATGAAAATCACTTGGTGCAAGATCTGGGCTATAGGGCCGATGATTAAAAATTTCCCAATTAAATTTTGTCAACAGTTCTCGTGTCGGAGCGACTGTGCGAGGTCGGGCATTGTCAGGCACCAAAACCATTCCCGAACTGAGAAGACCTGGCCTTTTTTTCTTAATGGTCTTTGTAAAGTAACAGTAAGCATCTGCATTAATTGTTGTTCCTTGCTTTATGAATTCTACGAGCAAGATGCCACGCCTGTCTTAAAAGACGGTACACATGACTTTCCGGTTGGGCAGGGTCTGCTTGAATTTTTGTGATTTCGGTAATCTACTATGCCGCCATTGCATTGATTGTTGCTTACTCTCTGGTATGATACGAGCAATCCAGGTTTTATCTCCCGTCCCAATATGGTCCAAAAATTCATCACCATTAGCGTTGTATGCGCCAAAAATGTCATTGCTGATGCCATGCGCTTTGCCTTGTGTTCCTCAGTGATCATTTTCGGTACCCATCGCGAGCACACTTTTCGATAATGCAATTTTTCTGTCACAATTTCATGCACCAAAGATCGTGAAATTTGTGGAAAATGAGTGGCCAATTCAGAAATAATTTTAAACCTTCTGTTTTCACGGATTTTCTCGTGCATTTGTGGTGAGAATTATTTATTTTCTGCACTAAAAAAACTGATGAAGGACCAGTGCGAAAGTGGCGTCTCATATGGATAAGTGTATACTTGGCATTAAACGTCAACGGGGATGGTGCATGAAAAATGTTTTTTAAATTTTTTAGTCTCATGGGCAGATTATTAAAATGTTGAAATGTGTTTTTATATAAAAATTTAATGGTGCGGGATATAACTCGTTAGATACCCATCGGCATTGAAATTAGCTAAAGAAGGTTATGAAATCCATTAGAATGCACTCAATGCAACGCAACGGCGTGAAAATGAATAATCTGATGGCGATACAAGACTTAACTAACATGGAAGGAAAAGAGATTTACTTTTGGGTATTAAACGCGAATCTACCCGTGACTGCACTTACCAACTTGTCAGAAATTCGATAGGAAAATATATTGGAAGTAACTTATCCCGTGGGTGAAGGGGGAACGTCGCCTAGTGGAGTTAAAAGCTGTTCCTATTGTGTCACCCCGTTTGCACTTTATTACTAAAATGTAAGACCCATTTTATATCGTTCTATATACCTTAAGGAAGCAAAATTGACTTTTTGTCAAAAAATCGTACTGTGCAGGGGGTGGTAGGGGGCGATTTTTCAAAAATTACCAAATTTTTTTTATTGCATTTTTTACATCTATGCCATCTAGTCATCAATCTGCCTGAATCTTTTTTCAAAATTTTAACCAGATATATTTTTTTCCTAATTTTAAAAACATCGCCCGCCCTGCTTTTATATGGAGCGCTTTAATGAATAATCGCTTGCCCTGAAAACTCATAATTGTGATATACTTCAACTCGTTATAACTCTAGAATCATATGGCTAATCAAAAAAACGCTTTCCATAAACGTTGTAGATCGAACATCAGGGATTACAATGCTTTTTTAAAATTATCAGTCCGATAAGTAGTTTCGTCAAAAAATTGAAAAATGTAAAACCGTGTCACCGCCAGCGCGGTCTACCGTGGATATGCGCCGAAGTTTCATATTGCCATGGCCAGGCCAGGCGATAAACGACTCTATGTTCAACCGGGCGCGTAATTTCGTTTTTCGTTTATTATTGCATTTTTACTGGAAGAAATGCAGTAGCTATTAAATTTAAAGCCAGACGCAACTGCAGCAAAAATGCTGGATTGTGTATTCCCGTTTTCTATTTTACTGTATTATTTTTTTTAACTAACTTTTAAGTAATAATTGTTATTTTTTTTTATAAAAGTTTACATTGCAAAAAATATAGGGTGCGTACAGTGTAGTTATAGTGTTTACATAGACTTACTGGACATTGCTAAAAGTCTGAAAGTGTTTGCGGGTGCACTGCATTACATGAGTAACTGTTGTAACATTTGTTATTAAGGAGAAATTTTTAGTTTTCAGGTAAGATTCTTTTAATAACAGTACTGCCTATTAATGCTTATATGCAACACTTTTTATAGATCCGTTTAAGCAGTGTATTTTGAAAGCAGTACCAGTTCCGACAGTAAACTACAGTCAAAAATCAAATTGAGACTCCTAAGAAAAAAGCTGCTAAAATTCAAGACAAAATATTTAATTACCAGTTATGTGACATTTGCCAAAAATCACCAAAATCATTTATATCTCAACCAAAATCTAAACAGAGATTTATTGAATATACAGAGGTTCGTATGGATATCTGTCAAGGAAATGATGCTATGGTGTTGCATATATTTTAAAATTTTAACGACTTAAAAGAGCGCGAATATTTAAATTGGCATAGAAATTGCTACAAAACGTATACCAGCTCACAAAATATTGCCTCGTACAAATCAAAGCATACGAAAATAATGACTAGTTTACTCCCAGCGGATACACCTCAAAAACATCGTTTACGGACTCAGTTTGATGTGCAAAGGTGCGTATTTTGCCAAAAACGTGTACGAAATCAAAAACTATGCCAGGTTATGAGCAAAAACATGGAAGATAAAATTAAATGTATATTGCGCGAGACAATCTAATATTTTTTTCCAGAATTGGCGAATGCAATTTAATTGCACCTGAAATAAAATATCATGCCTCATGCGTTTCTGCAGAATTACGCAATACCAAGAATAAACCTAAACAGGAAAATATCGCAAGTGGAAAAAGAAAATTGGACATGGAAAATGAAGCATACAACAATTACTTAGTGAAATAGAGCAAGGTTTTAAAAAAGAAAAAGGGTATTCTACAGCAACAGATATTGTGAAATTGGTGGAAACCTAGATTTAAGCGACCGACTCCTAGTTGAAAAAATTACAGAGTATTTTAGCGACGACATTGAAGTAGAGTAATTCCGGGGGAGATGGCGCAGCTTTTTAATAATTGCCATAAAAACTTTAGGAAAAATCACAAATGTTTTTAAAAATAAAAACTTTATTATTTAGTTATTTGAGTACAAATATTCATTATCTAATTTGAAAATAAATAAGTCGAAAAACTATGAAAAAATCTTGAACAAAAACATACAAAAACCATCTAACCCAAAAGTTGCGGTTGAGTTGGCGCAGACGTTTCGGGTGAGATGGCGTAACAAGTTTTGGGTAATATAATTATTGTTTTTTTATTGTTAAGTAAAATGTTCTTTGCACAAAAAACACATACCTAATTCAATATAGGCTGAATAAGTTTAATGGTACCAGGACAGACATCGAACGCATTTTAACCAAACATCCATTTTTTTGTTATCGTGTAAGGTTCGTTGCATCCCCTGCAACATTCTTCTTCGGAACCATCTGATTTACTGCAGCTACGACTTGAACTATCTGATTTTTAGTCCAACTACCCCTTGAAGATCCGCTACGACTTTTGTATCTGGTCGGCAATGGACCCCATCTATCCAGAATTTAAATGCGCCATCTCATCCAAAACGGCCGGGTGAGATGGCGCACAGAATTACTAAAATCGGCAACTACACACAACGGTTATTTTAGGTTAATATAATAACAACAAGCATACATGACAAATAAATATTAATATAAAAAATTATTTCTATGAAATAACTTACCAAACTGTTATAATCTACACTACTGGATAAATTTTCAGTGCCACAAAATTAAATATTTGGGCTTAATTGCTTCTTTTACTCGAAAAATCGAACGTTTACATGAGAGCCCGCGTGCACTACAAAATGATTATTGCATACTGACACCAGATCGATATAAGTCTATCCGTCATAGAATTATAGTGTTGCGCCATCTCAACCTCTGCGCCATCTCCCCCGGAATTACCCTAGTAAAATCTCCTAGGCAAAACGAACCAGGGATGTTCTTCAAAAGCTTTTCCAATCAAGAAGCTATTGAAACAATCGTCCATCAGACTGAAACCGAAGCTTCCAGTTTATCCTGTGGTAGGTCAGAACTGCAAGTGTTGACAAAAATTTGCCAAAATATAGAAATGGAAATAAATAAAATACCAAAAAATGCGGAATTCAAAAACTTTAAAATTTCTGATTATAAGAAGCATATTCCAAACGATTTATATTTTCTTATTAGTCTTCTTGTTTGCAACGAATCAAGCAGTGCCACAAAAGAAACTGAAGTACTTAATATTTGTCAAGACATCATTTTTGCATATTCAAATGGAAGAAAATATACTCCAAAACACATTGGTCTGTGCTGATAAACAACAATCGGGAACAATATAATTTCGAGGTTATTTTCGGTTGATCAACAACAATATACCTATTGCGTGTTTCTGGACATCTAAAGAAATACTAGTATACTGTAGGTACTTACAGAAAAATCCTGAACGTATAAAGCCTGTTTTCTGTTATTAAAAAAATTAAAATTGTACTATTTTTTGTAAACAGTCTGTGTACAAATAATTGGACTAATATTAATTTTTTCATTAAAAAAATACGTTTTTTTGCAATTATTTATCTATTAATATTATTATTATTAAAAAATTAAGAAAAACTTTAATTAAATTAAAATTAAATTATTCGAAACAACTCAATCAAATCATCATCACTAACCTTTTTTCAGATATCACGATCACGACTTAATTTTATACAAGAAATTAGCCTAATCACACCAAGATCGAACGAAAAACGAACTTACGTGCGCGATGAAACATATATGTTTCATATAGAGTCGTTTATCCCCTGGCTTAGCCATGGCAATGTGAAACTTCAGCTCATCTCCACGGTCGACCGCGCTTGCGGCGACATCGTTTTACATTTTTCATTTTTTTGACGAAACTACTTATCGGATTAATAATTTTAAAAAAGCACTGTAATCCCTGATGTTCGGTCTACAACGTTTATGGTAAGCGTTTTTTTGATTAGCTAAAGGATTCTAGAGTTATACCGAGTTAAAGGTTATCACAATTATGGGTTTTCAGGGCGAGCGATTATTCATTAAAGCGCTCCATATAAAAGTACAGCGAGCGATGTTTTTAAAGTTAGAAAAAAAATATATCTGATTAAAATTTTGAAATAAGATTCAGTTAGATTGATGACCAGGTGACATAGATGTAAAAAATGCAATAAAAAAAATTGGTAAATTTTGAAAAATCACCCCCTACCACCCCCTGCACAGTACGATTTTTTGACGAAAAGTCAATTTTGCTTCCTTAAGGTATAAGGAATGATATAAAATGGGTCTTACATTTTAGCAACAAAGGGCAAACGAAAATCTTTTTTAGAAGGTATTTTCGGGCTGGTAAACTATACTAGCCAAGGTGATGGTGCATGTCACTGGGCTAAAGGCTACCTGCCTGTAAAATTTCAGTTTGATAGGTCTTACGGCTTTTGACATATTTTTGGCCGGAAATCCAAGTCCGAACGTCGGTTTCAAGGAACTAACCCCTACAAATATAGTAAATCGTAATATAATTAAAAAAACATAATTATTGTCGTTATTGTGTCCTTGATATAAGCATACCAAAATACAGAGGACTAATGATCTGTAATAAACTAACTGGTATCGTTTTGATTAAATTTAGTAATCACTGAACCGCGACATGCAAACAAAGGAATTTTATTTTTTTATTTTAGTTAGAGCTGTATGGGTTGCTTGTACAACCTGTGTCAAACATGGCAATAATGTTTCTTTGTGAATTAAAAACCAATTTGTGAAATAATAATTTTCGGTATCCCCTTTCCAATAAAATCTCGTACGTTTAATATCGCATCACAGCTTTTATTCGTATGTTATTCTTTTATTTGTCCATTATGTGGGCTCAAGCTGTTAAAGCACGTTTGCAAAACTATAAAAATGCTGCAGAAATGAATTTTTACGTCATCTGAAGTTTAAGTATGATCTGCCTGCTCGAGAGAAAATAAAATAAATATTAAGTAAACCGATTATCATCAGAAAAAAAAAACGGGGACGAAAAATTTGGATCAAGTTGGATGTTAAATAACTTTGCTCAGGTTGGGTTTAGACCGTTTTTATTTCGGTAGATTGTAGACCAGTGGTTCCCAACCTGGGGGTAATTACCCCCTAAGGGGTAAATTGGGATTTTCTGATGGGTAAAGACAAGGATTGGATCATCATTCAGACATAAAACAAAATTATTAACAAAATCATCTTCATTAAATCTAACTACCTAATCACTAATTTTATTAGTGACTAGTTAGTGAGATTACAGATATTTGAAAATTTTAGGTAATAAATTTTATTATCTAAAATACGAATACAAGCCTGCGACGCAGCGCCGCTGGATGGCGCGTCTATCGGCTCGCTCGTCTCATTGACTTACATTACTTCTTAATTTAAAACAAAATTGCTAAAAGTGATTTCTTTAACTGATTAAAACTAATCAAAAATATTACTTACTTTTCGTAATTTAAAGAAAAAAATACAATAGCTAATTTGTTTTTTTTACACTAAACTTTTTTGGGGGTATTTGCTAATATCTAACCTGCTTTATGGGTAATAGCCTTAAAAAGGTTGGGAACCGCTGTTGTAGACCAATTTCTCAAGATTATCATCTGCTTTTCGATTTAAGATAAATTTTGATATGTGAAATTGTACACTGAAAACAACTATACTAGAGCAAGAATAATAGTCTTCAGTGAAAGATAGCTTAGTCTTGTATGTCCGCAAGAGCAAGTATAGTCCTTCCAAAAGGCATGTTATTCTTAAAACAATACGCACATCTATACTTCTTTCAATGCTAAATAAGACTAAAATAAGTATTGTAATTTTTGAAACATGAACTTTCGTAGCTTGAGAGAAAATCAAATAAACTTGAAATAAGTATAGCAATTCTTAAACGAACCGCAATACGGTCGTAATGTAAAAGTAGGTAACCTCAACCCAAGTATAGTAATCCTTATTTCAACTTTTTCTTAACTTAAAAGAAAAGTAAGTAAATTTAAAACGAAAACAGCAATCCTTAAAGAACTTACTAGTTAAACTTGAGTTACCCGAAAATAAACTTGAAATAAGGATAGTAATATGCAAAAATTGAGAATCATTCTCCAAACCACCTGAAAATTCCTTATACAATAAGGATGTCAACAAATGATGGTACAACAGCTATTCTCCGGGCTATATGCCCCTCCGAGCACTGAATTACATACCAAAATTTGCCGTATTTTCTTCTAACATGGTTAGATAATAAAATACTTGTTTTGAATGCAAGAAACTACTAGGAAGAAGGAAGCTTTTTCTTTAGTTAGGATGTCGTTATTGTCGTTACCTGCATACCGGTTTCGAACTCTTTAGTTCTCGTCAGTACAGTTGAGTACAGGATAAACGAACATACCTACCTTCCGAAACAGCAATCCTTAAAGCTAACCATATCGTACTGCATAAGCAGTGAGACACAGGCAGCGCCATCCATTAGCAGTTTCAAGCAGTCGGAGTAGTTTAATGATTCTCAATTTTTGCATATTTATATGTACCCCTGACAGGTAGACTTCATTCAAGTATAGTAATCCTCAAATCAACCGCTTCTTGCCCTTGACTTAGGAATAGGTAAACTTAAAATAAATTTACTAGTCTTTAAACCAATTGCTGGCTTTAATTGACTTTAGAGGAAGATAACTTAAAATAAGGATAGCAATTCTTTGAAACAACAGTATCTGTAAGATGAGCCAAGAATAAAAGACATTTATTATTACAAAATAAAGTACAATTTCACAACAGCTTACAAAAGATACATAAGTACAAGGTACAAAATACAAATAAGTATATGACAAAAAATTGCACGCAAAGCGTAGATACAAGTAGGTATCCTCCTCTGCGCGGAAAAGCCGGCGGTGCCGGGGGCTGGTGGGGGCCCTGGGGAAATATAAACTATTTGCCATAACTTTAGTTATTCTTGAGACAATGTAAATTACCAATTAAAATAACTGTACTCCTATTCTTCATCTTAAACTAACCCTTCTTCTTGACTGAACAGTAGCAGTAATTAAACCAATATTACTATTGTCTTGGATGCCAAGAATAGAACGTTTGTAGATTCAAGATTAGCCTTTACTTGCACTAAGAATTTTCGCTTGACACAAGAATATTAGCGCTTCATGTAAGGATAATTTTCCAAGAATACTCAAATTTTCAAATTAGATCAAGATTTTTTTCAGTGTACCGTGAAAATTAATGATACTTATTTTTCTTTAAGTTCTGAACACCCTGTGGAGAAAGAAGGCGATGCAATAATATTCCAGTGTATTTCATATCTCATCTCTCTCATCATTTTAGAATTTTTGTATCCCTAGAATAAATAAAACAAGGTCACGTGTCACCATTTTTTCTTAATAAAATAACACGTTTGGTATTAGCCTTTATGCGCAAATGCACGGCAATTAAACAGAAAATGTAAAATTTTAATTTTTAAGTTAATAACATCCAAAAATAGGAAACAAAATTATAGTTTAAAAATTAATTTAATAAATTAATAGCGTGCTCGCACTAGCTCGAAGCACATCTTTCAACGCAATGGGCAATCTGTTCTTAAGAAATATCGTCCCATTTTTCTAAAAGAGCAATTCGAAGGATGGGGATGGTTTCGGGAACTGATTGTCGTTGCCGAATTGGTCTCCCTAAAATGTCCCAAACATGCTCAATGGGGTTAAGATCTTGGCTACGAGCAGGCCACTGTAACTTCTGAAAGTTAACTTCTCCCAGATTTTGAGTTACCACCCGTGCTACGTGTGGTCTTACATTTTTGCGAATCAGGCAAAAGTCCGCTCCTCCGAAGTGGGCGAATGGTACAACATGTCCTGCTAGACATTCAATAATATAGCGGTAAGTCGTTATAGCACCATTTTTAATTATGGCGGGCTCGGAGTTTTCGTTAGTGGACACTCCAGCCCACACCATTATACTTCCACCTCCAAATGGTACTCGTGGAGATATGCGCAAATCGTTCCCCTGATCTTATCCAACCACGCTGGTGAATGGAATGCAAACAAAAACGGGATTCATCTGGAAATAGTACCCGGCCCCATTGTTCGACTGTTCAATTACTATGTTCCCGAGGAAAATGCAAATGATCAGTACGGTGGGCTGGAAGAAGAGCGGGGCTGGGAATGCAGCTGGTCTTCTAGACTTCAGTTCTTGTAATCTTGAAATCTGAGTGTCACGAATATTTGCCAATTAACGATTAATGGCTGAAGTTGGTACAGTACGATCGCATAACGCCGTTAACACAACAAAACGATCATCACGAATATTCGTCTTATGTCTTCTGCCTGATCATTGACGCCTATAATACTCTCCAGTGTGACCAAAACGGCGGATTGCATCCTGTATGGTACTCGTGACTTTATTCAAGACGTTATACCATATGTTTCGGCCATAGTCATTTAGCTTGACACTGACTAGTTATAAAATAAGACGCTTGTTGCTGGGCAATATTTCACATTATCTCGGCGCCGATATGTCTTGATATCAATTTTTTCCTGTAGATATGGTAAAATTACAAAAGCTTCCTTAAAAAATTGTGCCTTCTCAAAAAGAACAGATATTGGGTAGAATAAAAAACAAAAAAAAAACAAAATGTTGAGCTAGTGTTAGAAACAAAGAGATTATAATCCTTCCTGTATAAAAATTGTATTTACCGTCTCTTTGTAAAAATGTCTTAGAATATAAGACTAACCTAAGCAAATTTGAAATAATATCATAACATACATTATGTAACCAATATATTTACGTTAAATCCTACTGCCGACTTAGATACTTTGTCGGCAATGTTTTGGGAATGGCTTTGTAAGTTAGACATTCTTGAGCCTTTTAGAGTCACAATAAATTTTGTATTTGTTTAAGTTATTTTTAATTACTAAATTTATATTTTTTATGCATTTGAGTGTCTACGCCTTATAAATTCTAATATTTAATATAAATTAATAACCAATGGAATCAGAATTAACTTTTAATTTATTCAATTTTGATTAACAAAATTTCATCACAGATCCCTTAAATTTGTCAACAACCAGTGGTAATTTTTTTTAAATCGATCTGACGTGGACATGGATTGAACCGGAATTGTGTTGATTTTGATTAAAAATGCAATCATTGTTTTTAAGAGTGTTGTTTGAAGGGGCTTCATTGAACACGTTTGTTTTTGTTATCAATCATTTAATAAAATATCATAATGGTAAAAGTCCTATTTTTTCAATAAAAGATTATATAAATAGTTTACACACCACCAATGCTTTTATTCGTCTTTGTCCCTTTTATTTGCCCATTACGTAGATTTAAGCAGTTAAAGGACGTTTACGAAACTATAAAAGTGGTGCACAAATCGATTCTTGCATTATGTGGAAAATAATTTGTCTGTCTCAAAAAGAATAAAAGAAAACAGCCTTAAAAACAGCTATTGCACCTTACGAAACAAAATTGGATATTTTATTTCAATATTATGATACAAAATTTGTAGTCTTTAATAAGCTGTAATATTTTGGTAGAACTTGTCGACGGAAATGAACTAGGAAATATGTGCTATTGTAATGGTTTCATTCGTATCGATATGCAGTAGCGTTTCAAGCCTGATCAGTTTGTTAGCCACCTTAGGTTTAAAGCCTACCTAGAAAAGTAAGGGCTTCGAAAGCGACTCTATCAAAATCATTCCTGGTTTTATTTAACAGTCCTTTTGCACGCGAAAATTAAAAATAATTTCATAAATTACTTTACGATTGTTTACGCAATAGGAGAAAGATTAAATATGCTTTGGTTCTTTCGTTTAGTATATTTATTTATTTATGCTACACGCCTTACAGGTTTAAAACCCAACTACACGACAGGAGGAATATTTTACAATTATTACTTTAATTAAAGGAGATACAATCTAGTAACTAAAAAGTAATATAACAAGATTCCATACAACTAACCTATAGTGTTATTCTAAATTGAATATACTAACAAATAGCATTAAAACAGAAAGTGGTGGGCACAGAAAACTGACAAGAAATAATTCAAAATTAAAAAGTAGGGAATATGGAATGTGGTAATGCGTTCAGTGTCTTAGACCACTAGACACCCCAGTAAGCATTGAAATAGTCGATGTTAATCTCATTATTGTTTAGGTACTTGGACTACACAACTACACATTGAGTACAGCGCAGCGGGGAGAATTTCAAAATGTTTGTATGAGGTGTAGTTAAATAAAAGCAATTGGTATGACGATTGTGTAACCTATGTACACAAAAATTTATTTTTGATAAGATATTTGGACAGTCTATAAGATTATTGAGCAATTTAAATAGAGTCATTTGTAAAAAATATTTTCGACGATCTTTTAAAGAAGAGAATTTAAACCTCCCCAACAGCTCATCGTGTGGAAATCCGCGACCAGGATAAAGACCATCTCGCTTAAAAGCCATGTATTTTAAGAACCTTCTTTGTACCTTCTCCAAATTGTCATTGTGAACATTGTAACCAGGGGCTCACACTACAGCTGCATACTCTAACTTAGTTCATACGTATGAGTGATATAAGGATACAATGGCCTTGATATTTTCGAAGTCTCTAGTACGTTGCAAAATAAACCCGTATGCCTTTGAAGCCTCTGAGATAATATTATATATGTGCGTGGAAAAGGAGGTATCAATAGTGACCCCGAGGTCTCTAAGCTGCTCAACTCGGGCAAGCATACTGTTATTTATTGAATATTCTTATGTTACTGGCAAAGGTTTAGTTGTGAATGACAAGCTGTTATATTTTTCAACATTTAGACTGAATTTATTCCTTACACACCACTAATCAATGTAGGATTGTTTTGAAGTTCGACGCAGTCCTCCACGCTCTTTATTCTTTTATATATTTTTATATCGTCAGCATACAATAGAAAATTAACCTCGAGTTTAGATCCGATGTTATTAAAGAACATATTAAAAAGCAGTGGTCCTATCACGGACCCTTGAGGAACGTCCGATGTATCAGTATATTGAGCCGACCCGGAACCATATATTTTGACATATTGTGTGCGATCGGTTAGATACGATTGAAATAATGCAATGCAATAAGTGAAACTGAAAAGCCAAAATTAGAGAGTTTATTAAGTAACAATGGATGGGCAAGTTGGTCAAAGGCCTTGGTAAAATCTAAATAAATAACATCGGTTTGAAAACCATCATATTATTGCCTCGGCAATATCCTGTGTTCATAAGATTTGTGGCGGTTGACCTACCCTTATAAAAACCATGTTGAGAGGGCGATGACAAATTTCTTACAAGAGGAAATATTGAGTCATGAAAGAAGAAACTGAAAAACTTTACAAAAGTTGCATATTTTCGACACAGGCCTATAATTACAGACATCGGATCTATCACCCTTGTTATGTATAGAAAAAATTACAAATATTTTCTGCCATATTATAGGACAGGGCAGAAAGACAGAAGACAAAGTAACCACTTTCTAATATTTCTAGAACAACACTTACAACCAAGATGCGCGGCACAGATTATATCTGTCGTTGTCCATATAATCACAACTTTTTTGTGACCAAAATTAAAAATTGCATTTAATCTAAACCAATTTGCAAAAATAACATTTATTTGGTAAAATAAGGCGAAAATAAATGGTTGTTTAATAAAAACTATAGCAAAATGAAAAAAAAAATTAGGCAATTGCGAATTTTTTCTTCCACTTTCTTAGGGAGATAATCAAAACTACCAAGAACACAGTCCAAAACAGCTGATATTTTGTCATTTTCATTTGGTTCTTGACGCATGACATTAAAAAGGTCCTTATTTTGAAAAGCGCATTGTTCTGGAAATATATGTACCTACATTTAACCATCTGGCACCTACGAGCAAGTAAATAGTATATGTTGGTATTTAGTAGGAATAAGCCTAGCACCACATACATTTAGAAATGCTAACAAGTGCTAGCGATTTCTTTAAAAGTTAACTCAAATTTCTTGTTTATAATATTTATACAAGCATTTGCAGTCATTTCGTTTTTTTGGGGCTAAGGTTCTTAAAATAAACATGTAAGGAATTTTTTTATTATAATTATAGAACATGCTTTCTTTCCAATCGTTCATTCTTTAAACTTCAGTATTTGACCACGCGCTACTATTAATCAACAACTAAAGCACTGTACATGCAAAACATGCACTTCAAGGATCCTGGAATTGAAACAGCATTGCCAAATCGGAAAATACTGCTACATTTATTTAATGTGGCATGTTGCGGCTGAAAATGGGCCAGAATTTAAAAGTGGTTTTGGTCAAAAGGTTTTTGGCCAAAATTTAGGCGTTTATATATCATATTGCACTTTAATGCACAATTCAGCTATATACCTGAAAACTCAATTGCGAATTTGTTGTGCAGAAACTAATACCTCTATGGTGGTGTCTATTCTTTGTTTAGTACTAGATCAGTTGTCCCTCCCCTCTACTTCACGAAACTCCGCCTCATTTCTGTCTTTTACATTGTATCATCGACAAATGAGACACATTACCACAGTACTGAGATAAGGCAGATTGTTAATATAAATACATTAGAAAAATAAAGGCCCAAATACGGATAGTTATGCTACACCAACTGTTCTTGTCTTTGATCACCAATATTGGTCTACATAATTTTAAGTTGAGCCCAAACAGCAATCTTATTATTCGTTTCTGTGTAATGAGAACTCTGTCGATGTTCGTGCTTGACCCCATAGTATTATATTATAAGCATGGTAGTCATAGGCAAGCGAATAGTAAATACTCAGTAACGTATGTTGAGGGATTGTCTGTTGAAGTTTCAGAAGTGCATAATAAGCTCGGCTAAAGCCATTGCAGACATGATCCACCTGTTGGTCCCAACCGGTTCTCGCATCCAGGTATATCCCCAGAAACTTTACCATAGCAGAGCTGTTGTTGATGTCTATCCTACGTTTGTTTTTGTAAAAGTGTACCATCACCGTCTTTTCTTTTTTTAATATCAGTCTATTGGAATTGCACTACCCACCACTCATACTATCACAAACTTTAGAGATAGAATTCATAATTAATATTACTTATTACTGCAGGGCACAATGGTCTCGATAAGTCTGCGTGTGCTCCTATCACAGTATTCTACTTAATCTAAGCATGTAACATTATCAGATTTTCTTACACTAAACCGGAATAACAGTAGTTATCACAATTAATTAGTGATTTGTTAACATTTTCAAAATAAATTACTAGAAGTCTAGAATTACTTATTTCCATATAAAAGATATTTAACTTTATTTATTCGGAAGCTTCAAAGGTCAAATTTGTAGGGGAAGTGACAGATCGTGTTCAAAATGGCAGCCTCCGTTGCGTTCCAATAAAATTAGATGCGCACTCGTTCAAGCGCATTCTAACTATCCTCTCTTTTCTCTGTTCGTATATAGCATACATTTTTCTACGAATAAAGTATGTCGCTTTCGTCAAATCATTTGCTTTTACCAGCATCACTAAGTACTGTTTGTCATTAATTTGCTTTCTCACAATATCAATTGAAGACAAAAGAGTTTTCGTTGATGACGTTTCTGCTACAGCTGCATTTACATTAAACCCCCTGTTCAATAAAGAAGCATACACATTTTTAACAATTTGCTGGGCATCGGGCGATAAATATTTTCTTTTTAAATTAGCACTACCGGAGGCACTATGATCAACGTCTTTCCAAGGACGCCACACTTTTTAGTACGTTCGGAATAACAAAAAATACGACCGAAATCATATAACAACTGCACGGTTTCCCAAACGGATAGGAACTAAACTAAAATTTTCGAAATCTTCAAACCAGGTAAAAAAATATTTTATTCATACCCTTTACTGATTACGAATATATTAAAATAATATTTACCTGTTATTCTATTAGGGCCGGTCCTGTTTACAGTGCTTGCAAATTTACCGGATTTTATTGCAGCGGGTGTCGATTATAGTTTACTGCAGGCAATAGGTCAACGAAAGAGCTTGAAACGAGCTTTACTAAAGATTTTAAACTATATAATTGGTACTTACGATATAAGAAATAATAATAATACACTTAGATGAATTTATATCTTTTGAATAATAAATAAGTTAGAATCTCATTGAAAATATTACCCTCGAATAAAATCCGCAAAGTACATAAGCAGATGTTGGTGTTTGCGAGAGCTCCCATTAATGTAAAAGCATAAGGTTGTAAACGGGTAAACATATTTTAGAAAGAAACGACAAACTCGAATATGTGTATGGTAGAAGAGGTATCTTTAGTAGTGTTGGCTAAAATACCTACTTTTGTCGCCTGCTGCAAGGGATTGCCATGTTTTGCAGTAATTTATTTTCTAGTTTCGTAGGAATCTTTGTATGTTAAAAAACAAGCAACTAGAAACCCCTAGTCCCATTTTACTAGTTTATTTAATTTTAACGTTAGGGTTTGTTCAAGCACCTACTGAGATTGTCATTAGTATTTTGTTTAAATGTATACAAGGTAAGTCAAAAGTACATTGACAAAATTTAGGAGATGGTTATTGTTGTTATTCTAAGCACAACTTCTTAATAATCCATTTCTGTAGTGGCAACATTGCGGAGACACAAATATTTAAAAAAAACTCTAGTATTCAAATTTCTTCCAAACGTATGGGTGTTTCGCTGTTAAATTCGGTAGGCATACAAATTAAATACATCCTTGTATAATTTAAAATTCTTATTTAATTTTATTAAAGGTAAAGACTGATGTTGGGCAGAATTGTATTATTATAAAAATCGTATTATAATTATTAAGTTGCGACTTATATTCATTTTCGGATTATGATTAATTAAATTATAAGCTGTCACTTGTAATTTGGGTTTCACATTGGGTGACGAATTTTCATTACGATAACCGATGTTGGAACGAGGGAAAATCATTTTGATGCCGATTTTTTAGGTTTTAGTTTTTACTGTTACTTTATTAAGTTTGTTGCTTTTTAATAACTTTATTTGCATTTGTAATTACGTTTGTGGCGGCCACCATATTGGGTTTAGAATGACGCCACATAGCTTATCGTATTCTACTTGTCAAACCCTTTCATTTCATACCCATGTCAAGGAGGTTGTGGAAAAAATGTAATCCGCCATCTTGTGGCGGCCGCCACAGTGAGTTTAGAATGACGTCACATAGCTTATCATATTCTACTCGTAAAACCCTTTCATTTGATATCCATGTCAAGGGGACTGTGAAAAAAGGTACCTAATCCGCCATCTTGTGGCGGCCGCCATAGTGAGTTTAGAACCACCTATGTATTTTGGTAAATAAAGCTGAATAATAATAATAATAATGTTTTGGTTTTGATAAATGTATGGTAAATTCAAATATATATCATGTGCAATGAATGTTATTATCAAAAATTTGTTGCGATATATTTATATGGCAATTTGTTAGTTCAATAAATAATAAAAAATAAGAAACTTCTCCCTATGTTACAGTCTTTGTTAGCAGCACAATAAGACTTGTGTTTGCCCTCCTTTGTTTTTGCAGTCTGTGCTCAAAGAAGCATTAGCCTGTTCGAAACACCTATATTTCTAAAATATTCTGTGATCATAACATGTAAATTGGGCGCGGGCCTGTCTTTAAGTACCTGCCTGTTTGAGATAATTACTTGCATAACAATTACTTCTTATATATACCTAAATACTCCGAAATTTAATTTACTTTACTTGTTCAGGTGAAGTTGCTTTAAAGTTTAGTATATTTCTGCATTTGATAGCGCATAGATAAAAGTGGAAAATGTCCGTGTTAGTGATCAAAAGTGAACATGGGAAAGATTTGATTTTGAACGGAAATTTTACGTTTTGAATAGACAAAGTGAAAAAGTGGTAAGACATCGTGGAGATGTAGCCAAAAAAAGCGGAATTGTAAAGCCAAACTTTACACTGTTGGGACAGAGAACCTAATTTCAGGAAAGGATGATGTGAACAATCATGAAGCAGATGAACAAAAGGTAAACAGGGAAGCCGTTTAAAATACGTCTAAAAGAAAGGCTGAAGAAGATGTAACTGAAATGCCTTCAAAAATCATTTGTAAAGCATTAACATCATATTTGCCATCATCTCTCACAACTCACTATTTATAACTGTCGCCGCAGGATAGTACCAGGTCCGCTCCCTAAAAATATAGAAGCTCTCAGCGCATTTATTGAAACGCTATTAACCAATGAAGGTGAAAAGTTTTTGTTTATTAACAACATAGACAATAATATCATTATGTTTACATGTGAAACGAATATAAGTATTTTAACCAAAATCAATATACTGTACCTATATAGCCGGAACATTTTCTTTTTGTTCAAAGTTTTTCTCTGAATTTTTTACAATTCATGGACTCCAAAATGGCCACAATGTTGCTTTAGTTTTTTGTTTGTTACCGAGTAAGACCAGTGAATGTTATAAAACGTGTTTTTCGTTACTAAAATGTAAAATTTATGAAAAGTATCGTCTTATGTTCAGTTCAAGGCAAGTTTTTCTTGATTTTGAAAGGGCCATCCAAGTAGCATTACTGTATATTTGGCCTAATGTTGAAATTAGTGGTTGTCGCGTTCACTTACACCAAGCATAGTATAGAACGATAAAGATAAAAAAGGCTTGAGTTCTGATTATGAGACAAAAACTGAAATCGGCATCTGGCTTAAAAACACTTTGGGGTTGACTTATTTGAATCCAAATGAAGTAGAAGACTATTTTGTGTTCGATTTGATATCATACAAACCACACAATGAACTTTTGGATAAATATTGTGATTATTTGTTGGAGACATATATAGTTGAAAACGCAACATTTCTTCCTGCTGTGTGCGGAAGAAAATGCTTCGGTTACAAGAACGACAAATTGTTGCAAGTCGTTTCATGCAAAATTTAATTCCTCTTTTTATGCAACGCATCCCTCTATATATGAGCCGGTCAGAGGAAAAGTGGTCTAACTGCATGGCGGTTTGCTTGTGCGTTATACCACTTTTCCTCTGAACGGCTCATATGTCTTCCTTGAAATGTTAAAAGAATGTCAAATTGAAATATGTCAAAATACAAAGTTTAAATGTAACTGCTAGATTTAAAGACAAAAATGTAAAAGCTAAGTTAGCATCGCTTGATAATCTTGTTACTAAATATAAGTTAGGAGAAATAAGTAGACTGCATTACCTAAAATGTACTTGGTATTTATAATGTATATTATGTGCCTTTTTTAATATACATAAAGTAAAGTATTTATTTTTTTAATACTGGAACAACGCACACCCCATACCTATATATGAGGCGAAGGATGTAACAACACTTTAACCCGCGTTAAGTGGTTTTTGCTGAAACCTACGTATTCGTATCCCTTAGCCTTTAATTTATGTACGAAATATACGTTGTTTATATTGACTTTATGTGTTGAATTGCATAGTCTACAGACTAGGTACACACAGACAGAGACTTACCAATGAGATTAACAGCTGTCGGCACGCGCGGTACTGCCATTAAAACAATGAATCTCGAGTAAGACTACGATGCTTTACAAATATTTTGTTTGATGTTGAGTTGCGTGTATTTTTGTTAAAAAATTGGGATAAAGCGCTAGATGGAAGCTATCACAAAACTCCAAGACTAAAGAAATCTAAGTTTAGTTTTCAGAAATGTGTGAAATTAGAGTTCACGCAAAATAATGAGGTCTTAATTTAATTTATAAACATTATCGTTCAGATTCACTAAGAAGGTTTAAGATTAAGTACAGGTTTAAATTAAGATCTTACAGTTGATCAGTTATGTTTTGATAGGCTTTTGTCCTGTCATTGTTAATAAGTTGTCGTTCAAAACTTATGAACTATTCTGATATTTCAGCGATTTGCTTTGTTTCCTAATGAATTTCATCTTAGAACGAGTTTCTTGGGGCTTATGAATTTAGTTCTATTATTGTCGAAATTACGTCTTAAAATTGTCCTTTTCTTTATAAATTTGCGAAAAGCTCAGAAACAAATTCATAGTATAAAACTTAGTTGTCTTATTTTTACACTTGCCAGTTTAGACTAGCGTTGGAGAATCTGGATGTATAATTCAAACCTAGAGAGATTCCAAATTATAAAAACGAAAGATTCGCCTGTTTTGCTCTCTCCAGTCGTACCGTCTGGTATTTCTCCCGAAAGAAAGAAAGATGTAGAAAGTCTTTTAGAATTTCTTACATGTGCCAACAGACAATATTTGAACTTCTCACGTTCATCAGAAGATGGCAATTTGTCGAATGATGAAATGCCATGCGATGAAGAAGCATAGCTTCCTCGTATCTAAAAATGGCATATCTAAATTTAAAAGCGGTTTATATAAATATCCATCTTACGTCGCTCATAGAATGTAAAATGTTTTTAAAATGAGTAAATGGACGCAAAATAAGCATAAAATTAAATATAAAACCAAGAACTTTGATATTTTCTTTCTAACATACTCGTTCTCAGCAAAAACCACTTAACTCTGACTAATTGTTTATTGTCATTTCAGTAATTTATTCCACTTCTATATATATAACATTCAAGGGTAAGATTTTAAAGTTTGATCACAATACAACTTCTCACAACTCAATATAAGATGCGATTCAACACATACATTAAATAATATCTTAATGCACAATATAATTGTATTTTCTTCGTGAATACTTAACTCCAGTTAAGTGGTTTCTGCATTCTTCGCGTCATATGAACACTTTACGTTTGCGCCCAGTTTACCTATAGGATTAAAGGTTCCCTAAAATCCATGCACCAAGTTTACAAGTTCATGTTATGGAGCACGTAACATTCGCGCCCAATTTACCACCACCGGATGAAGAAATTATTGTTTTGGCAAGTGTAGAAAATACCCCTACAACTTCCAACATAAATTTAAGCCACAGCGACCTTTAGTTATCGTCATTGGTAGGTATCTCCAAAACTTAAATATCGACTCAAATTTTTCCAAAAAAGTTATATGGTCTGACGAGGCTTTTACTAGCAGTGCTGGTATTTTAAACAGACTAAATAGCCCATATTGATCAAGGGAAAATCATCATTCATGACTTATCCTAGAGAGCAACAAGGCAGATTTGGCTTCAACGTACCGTGTTTCATTCTAGGATCTAAATTCAAATTCCACATATATGAAGGAAGTTTAACAGCACATAGATACCTAAATATACTGAGAAATACTTATGTGACGATATGCCTGTAGCCCAATTAAATCAGTTATATTTTCAGGTGCCCCAACTCATAATGCACAAATAATTAGACCATATTGAGATAACAATTTTCCGGATCATTGGATTGTCATGGGACCCATGACCCCTAAGGTCACTAGATTTATCAGTTCTGGATTTTTTCTGGGGGTATTTGGAAAACAAAATATGTCGTACTCAACATCGAACAATGCAAGATCTCCGCAATGCAACGGAGCAAGAATTTCTGCAAGATCGCCCATTAATATGAATAAGTGCCCTACATAAAATAAGAAAAGTGTGTCATAAATGCATTGAACATAATGGTTTTCAGTTTGAGCAATACTCGTACATTTAGAGACTTTAATATGTTAGTTGTTACTTTCAAAAAAACGGATCTCTTTCCGTTACCTAAAGTAGAGTAAAGTTTTGTGTGTTTTGTTTTTAAATTTGACTTTTATTTGCTTTTAATTGAAGACTGAACTAATTTAATTTTTAAGTGAATAATTTTAGGCTGTTTTAGTTCTAGTTAGGATTTTTTATATATTATCTAGATTGCAGGTAGTGTTGTAGTTTAAAAAATATTACGAATTATAATAAATTTATGAAAATACAGAACTTAACCAGTTTTGAACTCGCAAGACTTGAATTGACGTTAAATACGTCCAACGACGCAAAATTAAAGTATAAAGTACTAATAGTAAAATAAAAAGTAAGGACAACAACTGACAGTCATGTCTTATTCTTTAGCTTTAAGTATTCCCGTCTCGGCCAACTACGCAAAATAAGTTTAAAATTAAATAGTTCGATTTAAGGGCTAAATATACAAAAATAACTACAAAGTATTATACATTTTTGAAAAGCTCTGATCAGGCGAAATTTAATTATTAAGAAACATGTAGGGTGTTCCATTAAAAAATCATATGTTTGGTTAATATCTCAAAAAATATCACATCTGGTAAAAATCCAAGCACGCCACTTGTTTCTACGTAGGTATAAAACTCGGATATGGTCCATCTATATTTTTTTATAAATTACAACATAACTGAGATACGAGGGAGGTCCGAAATGGAAAAAAAAATCGTCCTGTATATCAAAATCGAAGAGGGCCGTGAAAATTATTTTTGTACCATCTTTCGTCTCATACAAAGTAGCAATACTTCGCGAAAACCGCAACTCTCTATCTCTAATAACAACCGAGATACCCTGCAATTACAACGAAACGCGGACACCCCGTACATTGTAAATTACTTAGTCTTAGATAAGATTCTTTAATCTACGCCCGTGAGATATCAACTTTTTATCTCACTCATTCTGTGTGCAGTAAGGTGCTTATTACCGCACGTATTTTCCTTATTTCATTGCTTTTCACTCTGTAAAGTTAAGTCAGTGATACTAGCAATTATATGTAAAAATGTATTTAAAATATTGTGAATCTCCTTTTCGGTGGAACATTTTTAATATTTAGCATCTGTACTCTGATTTAGATTTTTCTAGAAGCAGGCCAGAAATAGCTTTGATTCTCAACCGTATAGATAATATTCACATTTCTGAATTTTAAAAAGCTTGAAAGTGTCACTTTTTTGACGTTTATTTTTGGCCCATGGGTGGAAAGTTTATTTTCCATCCAACAACCCTTGTACAACAACTAATACTAAACATAAAAAATATCAAATTTATTTATTAAAATTATTAGTCAAATTAGATTTATTACATGCTTTAACAGATATGGATAAACCCCCCTGTTGATGCATATCAGTAGTCGAAACGTTAATTTTTTGATTTGTTTCACTCGTATTATTCCTATTTATGTTTACCCTCTTATTTTTTGCCCCACGCAGTGGCAGTAGTATCGAAGGAAGTCTAACAATTCTGATCTATTAAAATATGTTAAATGGGCGACAGACTGTGGTAAATTTAAGCATGTATATCAAAATTCCGAGATGTTCACTATTGTTCACAGTTAAACTGTTTCCCTCCTCCCTTTCTCAGAGAGATTAAACTGCACTCTGCTTACCTGCCTATATATTGAGAAAAACTAATACAAGTGCTCATCACATGTGGTGTCGACCAATCAGTCACTTCGGGCCGCACACTCACAGTCCCACAGGGGCCGAGTCCACTAGCCGTCTTCTGTCTATTCACTTCTCTGACTAAATAGTTCAGATATGTCCACTACATATATAAACCTCAGGTTTTGGAATCTATCCTCCACTCTCCACTATGGCAACACTATGTAACCGTAACGATTACTATAACTTCTAAAGTACAGAGAGTATACTAGGACATACTACTGACATACAATTGTACTTCAAAATAAGTGTCATATTATATAGATTATAAAAACATTGTAATTTTATTGATTACAAAGAACTCCTAAAGTACATACGATATACTAGGAAACTATATACTAGTATGACAAATGCCCTAAATAAGTCAACCTGCCATCTAGCTGACTGGCTTGACTATCATGCAGTACCTACTTTTATGTAGCAGGGAACTATACTGTCCTGCGGAAACTCCAAAAATAAAACTCTACAGTCCTATGGACACCAAATAAAAAACTATACGCTATCCTATGGACGCACTAACTTGAACTGACTTAACAGTTACACACAGTACAGCGATATGACCTGCATCAAAATACAAACTAAAATTGTCCTATAGTGACACTCCAAATACCTATATATTGACTTGCAATCACTAAAATCTTGTGACAAGACTATAAAGCTGTACCACAGAATATACATATTACTTTGGTACTATAACGCTTTTGCAACAGATTTGGCGCCATTGACTGATCCCATCTTTGGCATATTGGACTTGGGCAGTCTTTAGCGTAACAAACTTGGGTTGCATGAAGAGCTGAAAATAAAGAAACCTAAATCAACTCCGACGCACCCTTATTTTTGATATCGATAATAAATATCAATCTGACTACTAATTTGGAATATAGAGTGTAACATTCCAATATATAATAACTGAAATTCACCTTGAAATGTTTTTAGAGCTTATAGCTTAACAAATTTTACTAATATTCATTAGAACTTAATACCAGCATTTTTCTAGGAAGCTACCCTTCCAAAAATCTCAAAAGACAGAGGATCGCAAGTTACATATTGTAAACTGCTTAGCTAAGCTCCTTTTGACCACTCCTAGCCTTAGCGATAAGAAATATTATAAATACAAGCAGAGTAGATTTTATTGTCACTTCTGTTGTTATAGTTGCTTGCTAAATTGTTAAACTTCTTCCCAAAATCAAATAAATTTGTTATACAGTTTTTGAAAACAGTGATTTTTAAAAACGCCTGTCCCTTGGCCCGACGTATAACTGGCGCAGTCTTGGTGGATTTTTGAGACGTGTTACAAGGGCATATTGTGATCACGGTTTCTTTCAAGAATTTACTCGAAAAAACCTACGGAGAAGAGTCCAAAAAGTGTGTCAATCAGAAGCAGATAGTACCGATTTCAGGTGGCAACTGAAAGACATCGCTGGACAAAGAAACAAAGCAGCATACTGAACTTCAGGAGTCCTGGTCAACCAGTCGAGGGCATATCGAAGGGTTTTCCTGGTCTACCGACAGACAAGCATCGCTGAAAGTGGACAAAACTGGGGAGGACAAACATCGCCAAACCAGCTAGATTTAAGGACCTGGGGAGGACAAACATCGCCAAACCAGCTAGGTTAAGAACAAGAACAAGAACAAGAACAAGAACAAGAACAAGAACACAAATGAAGATTTTCGTCATTTTACTCTTGTAAGTGAAAAATTGACTTTTTGAATTTTTTCATTCGAATTTTTTCATTTCAATTTTTGCAATTTTTGTACGGACAATAATTCCTTTTTTACAGTGTAATTTCATTGTTTATATTTCTAGTCATTTGTCCTTGCAAAGATTTCACTTTATATTTTTAGTATTAAGCATATTTAATTTTAAGAGTGATTATTTTTATTCGCATATATACTGAGTGTTCCTTTTAAACTTTCAAAATTGATTCCGAATTAGATCATATTACCGATATTCTAAATTCATTAGTTATTAGCTCAACTAGCAATACAATGCCTGAAGTTAATTACCAACTTTTAAGATACCAATCTGATAACGTTCCACATTTTGATGGAAACCCAAAATTATTAAATAGATTTATCAGCGCAGTTGAAAATCTGTTAAAAGCATTTCAAGACAGAACTAATGTAAACGCTACAATAAATACTTGTTTATTTGATACCATTCTAAGTAAATTAACAGGTCGAGCAGCCGAATTAATTGTTTCTCGAACAGAATTAAATTCTTGGGCACTAATTAAAGATATACTAATAACCAGTTTTTCCGATCAGAGATCGATCGATTGCCTAATCCAAGATTTAATAAATTTAAAACCGTTTAAAAACGAAAGTCCAATAATTTTTGGTATGAGAATACAAGATTCTCGCAGTTTATTATTTTCGAAATTAAATTCTGGGCCTGATGATGCCGCTACAAAGATTATAAAAATCCAACACTATGACGAATTTGCATTAAAAACATTTCTCAATGGTTTACCGTACAATTTACAACTTGTTACTAGATTAAAAAATCCAGATTCTTTAGAGAAAGCAATGGCATGTGTTCGTGAAGAAGAAAACTTTATTTTATATAAAAACGCTCAAAATAATCCTAATATTAAACAACCTATGTTTTCAAATAAAAATCAAAGACCTAATTCTATGTCGCAGACATATAGACCAACGTTTATACCAACTCAAAATAATTATTCTAGACCATATAATCCAACGCAAATGTTTCCACAGAATAATAATTTTTCAAGACCATTTTCGAGTTTTCCTCAACAAAACAATTTTCCTAGATTTCCACAACAAAACGCTTTTTCTCAACCGAGACCTAATTTTACAAATAATCAACAAAGTTTTCCAAGAACTCCCTTTAATAATAATCAGAATTTTATGCAACAAAGACCACAATTTAATAACCAAAATTTCGGACAAATGTCGCGAAGAACTAAACTAGAACCGATGGATACAAGCTCAGGAAATACAATTTTAAACAATGCCTTAAATAATCAAAATAAACGATTTACTACACAACAACTATATAATCAGGAAGTTTTGCAAAAACCACCTGATCAATCAAATCAATCTAATGATTTTACTTCTGGAAATATCTATAATTACGAAAATACTGATTACACCGAATATTATGATTATAATGATACCGAACCTGACTATAATCAATTTCAAGATCAAAATGATTACGATATAAATTTGAGTTATTCTGCTAACTCAGACGATTTGCCAAATAATGAGCAAGAAAACCAAAATTTTACCCTAACGAGCCAGAAAACGGATATGACGTAATATTTTTAAATAACTATAACATACAATTACCATTTATTCTGATACCCGAACTAAATGCAAAATTTTTATTAGATACAGGTAGCACAAGAAGTTTTATAAGTCAAAAAATTGCATACGAAAATTTCCCAAATTTAATCGAAGAAGAAATTTTCCAAGTACAAACAGCACACGCAACCTCATTTCATAACGAAGTAGCAACTTTACCAATTTTCCCAACTTTCAATACTCCCGGTATACATAAATTTTATCTTTTCGATTTTTCTGATAAGTTTGATGGACTAATAGGTTTAGACCTTATGCAACAATTAAATGCTAACATAGATTTCAGTACATCTACGTTAAAATTACCAAACACGCAAATTCCAATACGCAACGAAAATAACTTGCAATCAAACTCAAAAAATATTAAAAATAATTTAACTTATATCATTGATGCAAGAACGATTCAAAAAATACAACTTCCAGTAAACATTCCAAACGGATACGGTATACTCGCTTATCAACAATTAGGAGATTTAGAAATACCAGAATGTCTTGTAAAAATAGAAAATAATTTTGCTTCTACTACAATTTTGAATCCCAAAGAAAATCCTATAGAAATTAAATTTCTTGAATCTTTCGAAGTCGAACCTATAGACTTAAACGAAATGAATTTTATTGATCACCCCGTATATCCAGAAAAATATGAAAAAAATATTGATAACAAGCTGAAGGCTAATTTAAAAAATATAAGACTAGATCATTGCAATTATGAAGAAAAACAAGAACTACGTAAACTCTGTTATGAATTTCGTGATATTTTTCATAGCGAAGAAATTCCTTTAAGCTTTACAAATACGATAAAACATGAAATTAAACTCACGGACGAAACGCCGATTTATACAAAAAGTTATAGATACCCGGAAATACACCGTGAGGAAGTGAAAAGTCAAATCTCAAAATTATTAGCTCAAAATATTATTAGAGACTCAAATTCACCTTGGTCATCTCCTATATGGATAGTACCTAAAAAATTAGACCAATCAGGTAAACAGAAATGGCGCATGTGCGTAGATTATCGAAATATTAATAAAGTTACAGTCGATGACAAGTTTCCATTGCCGAATATTACCGAAATTTTAGATAAATTAGGTAAAGCACAATATTTTACGACTCTAGATCTTGCAAACGGTTTTTATCAAATACAAATGCATGAACAAGACATCCCTAAAACAGCTTTTAGTACTGATACAGGACATTATGAATTTTTAAGAATGCCTTTCGGACTAAAAAATGCACCAGCAACTTTTCAACGTGTTATGAATAATATTTTACGCGGATTACAAAATGAAATATGTTTTGTTTATTTAGACGACGTCATTATTTTTAGTACAAGTCTTCAAGAGCATCTTGAAAAACTAAAAAAAGTATTTACTAGACTACGCAACTCAAAATTTAAAATACAACTTGACAAATCTGAATTTTTGAGAAAAGAGGTCCAATATTTGGGACACATAGTAAGTAAAGAAGGTGTAAAACCAAACCCAGACAAAATACACGCAGTAAAAAATTTTCCAATACCTAGAACTACTAAGGAAATTAAATCATTTTTAGGCTTAGTAGGCTATTATAGACGTTTTATAAAAGATTTTGCAAAAATCACAAAGCCTATGACTCGATGTTTAAAAAAGGACGTAAAAATAGAACATACCCCTGAATATATAAAAGCTTTTGAACATTGTAAACAACTATTAATTAACGCTCCAATTTTACAGTACCCAGATTTTTCTAAACCAGTTTTATTGACTACGGACGCAAGTAATTTTTCCTTAGGCGCAATATTATCGCAGGGCACTATTCCTAATGATAAACCTATAGCTTATGCATCTCGTACCCTTAATGAATCAGAAACAAAGTACTCAACTATAGAAAAAGAATTATTAGCTATAGTTTGGGCATGCAAATATTTTAGACCTTATTTATTTGGACGTAAATTTTATATCTATACTGACCATAGACCACTGATGTGGCTTTTTAACTTAAAAGAACCAAATTCGAAACTAATTAGATGGAGATTACGCTTAGAAGAATTCGACTATCAAATTATATATAAAAAAGGTTCACTAAATACTAACGCAGACGCATTGTCACGCATTCAATTAAATATATATGAAAATGAATCAATAATAAATAATCCAGGTGATTCTAACCAAAATATTATCGAATACTTAAGAGAACTTTCTGAAAATCCAGTTCAAGACAAAGAAAATGCTGAAATAATAAATCCTTTGTTTAAAAAACCAAGTACAAGCAAGCAAAAGATAAAAGTTATCTCTGACATTCAACTCGTGAAACCTCAAACCTCTGACTCAACAGTGCATAGTAATCGAGCTGACACCGATAATATTAACCTTAACATTCTAGATGAGATTATCAACAATAAAAGCTTACAATATTTAATTAAAAAATCAGCACATCCTGATATAAAAATACAAACTGAAAACTTTGAAAAATTTAAAATTAATCATGTAGAATTACAAAAGAGTCCTGATGTTATAAAAACTTTTATTAAAGAATATATGGACCCTGATAAAACGTGTTACGTATATTTTCACGATAAAGACTTAATTCCAATTTTTTCTGATGTTTATCTGAAGAATTTTCAAAATCCGAAAATTATTCGTTGTACGAAATTAGTTAATACTATTACTGACAAAGAAGAAAAAATTATGCTTATAATGCATCAACATCAAGGAAAAACCAATCACAGAGGCATTTTAGAAACTTATAACCGCCTTAAAGAACTTTATTATTGGCCGAAAATGAAAAATGATATCAATCAATTTATAAATGACTGTAATATATGTCAAACATTAAAATACAGTAGACTAAAGTCTTATGTCCCTCTTATAAAAACAGACACACCTTGTAAGCCTTTTCAAATGTTACATATAGATACTTTCATTTTTGAGAATCAAAACTTTTTAACAATTTTTGACAAATTTTCTAAATTTGGACAAGCTTACCCTTATGATAAAAATGCAAAATCAGTTTGCGATAAATTAATTAATTTTTTCTCATTTTATGGATGCCCCGAAAACATTACATGTGACAACGGTGGAGAATTTAATAATGAACTTTTAAAAGAGTTACTTAAAGCCCAAAAGATTACAGTACATTTTACTACCCCTAAACACCACGAATCGAATTCGCCTGTAGAACGTTTTCATTCAACCCTTATCGAACATTTAAGAATATTAAAAGAAAAAGATAAAAATAAATCTGTTAATGACTTAATGCCATACGCAATAATTGCTTATAATAGCACTGTTCATAGCGTTACAAAGTATACACCTCATGAACTTGTCCTAGGTCATACAAATTCCAGAGATCCATTAGATCTTATTCCTACGACATTTTACTCTGATTACATATCATCGCATAAAGATAAAGTAGACGCAGTCTATGAAAACGTCACCACAAAAACTGACCAAACCAAAGAAAGAATTTTAGCAAAGACAAACGTTAAAGGAAATGAAGCTCCTGATTTTAAGTTAAATCAAAAAGTTTACAAAAAACTTTCACAAAGAAATAAAAATAAGCCTAAATTTAACGGTCCTTATGTAATAACCGAAATGCTTGAACATAATCGTGTTAAAATAAAAAACGTTAAAAATCCCAGTAAAACTGAAATAGTTCATATTAAAGAATTAAAGAAGCCCCTTGTTACAGATGGTCCTTCGTGTACGGAGACAACCCAAAATACCACAACTTAAATGATAACCCAGGAATATTACCATATAAAATAGGTAACGCCCAAAAGACAACCAACCACTGGACTTTTATTCAAATTTTTGATATGAAAAACTTAATTACTGAATTTTCTGAAATAAGTAATAAGTACGACATTCTTAAAGAAAACATTAATAACTGTTCTAGTTATAAAAAAGAATTTTATAATTCTTATGTCATTATTGACAATCTTAAGCAAAAAATCAATAATCAATTGAATCAAATCCTTCCAATTAAAACTCGCAAAAGACGAGCCTTAATAAATGCTTTAGGCAGCATAATAAAATGCATTACAGGTAATTTAGACCAAGAAGATGCAGAACATATCGATACTAACATAAATATATTAAAGAAAAACCAAGACGACATAAAAGTTGCTTTAGACAAACAAATGACACTATTTAGTAAATCAATTGACGATTTTCAAGAAACCATTAAGAACGTTTCACATAATCAAGAAATTTTAAAATTACGAGTTAATCAAATAATAGAAGTAGTAAACAAAGTCGAAATCGAAGAAACAAATCTTTTTGAGTTTTTTCGCATTTATATGGTTTTTTCACAAATAACTACATTTTATCAAAATATTTACGATATTTTAGGAAATATCGAAACTGCAATAACTTTTGCAAAATTAAATGCTTTCCACAATGCTATAATTAATACAAAAGAATTTTTAAATGAATTACAGATACTTAACAATAAATTAAATTTTGAAAAATTGCCATTTGAGCCTATAGCAGAAAATATTCTAAATATAGAAAACACTTTAGAAATAAGAAGTTATGTAAAAGACAATGAAGTAGTTTTCGTAATTGACATTCCGTTAGTCGAAAAAGAAAACTATGATTTATTTCAATTATTTCCCCTACCTATTAAATACGAAAATCATTATAAAATAATTGTACCTAACTTTGAATATTTACTTATTAACCAAAGAAATTTTGGATATTCAAATCAACCATGTAAACGCATTTCTATTAATGAATATTTATGTACTCATATACATTACGAAAATCTTTATAAAAGCATCCCTTGCGAGGTACAGTTATTAAGATATGAACATAATATCTCTGATTGTAACACCCTGTATGTTGATATTGATAATATACAACTTCAAAATATTGATACAAATAAATGGATTCTAGTTACAAATAATGATATAGTAGGAATTGAAACGTGCGAAAATTCGCAAAATAATGTATTATTTAATGGAACATATATACTAGAATTAAGCTTTCCATGTAGCCTAAAATTAGGAGATATTATTATTAGAGCATATAAAAATGTAAAACATACTTTTAAAAATATTCCTTTACCAAATATTAATAATAATTTGACAAATAAAATACTGTATAAGAAGGTAAAACTGCTCAATCTAAATAACATTAATTTCAATAAATTAAATAAGTTACAAGAAAATATTAATTTGCAAAAACTTGAAAATTCAAGATTATTAAGTACACCCCTATATTTTAATAAAACGAGTATTTGGACAGTTTTACTGTATGTTATTCTTTGCATAACAATAATGTTTTTAATTTACAAGTATCTATGGCCTGTTTATTTTAAAAGTAATAAAGTTAAAGATGATTCAATTATTATTTAGGTCATAGAAACTTTAAAAGTTTATATGTCCCTCTAAGGGTGGAGGAGTTACATATTGTAAACTGCTTAGCTAAGCTCCTTTTGACCACTCCTAGCCTTAGCGATAAGAAATATTATAAATACAAGCAGAGTAGATTTTATTGTCACTTCTGTTGTTATAGTTGCTTGCTAAATTGTTAAACTTCTTCCCAAAATCAAATAAATTTGTTATACAGTTTTTGAAAACAGTGATTTTTAAAAACGCCTGTCCCTTGGCCCGACGTATAACTCGCACCCTATGATGTTCTGGTTTGTTTTAAATTTGTTTATGGCAATCCCTTTATTCCCACTCATATATAACACAACAAACAATTATTTAAACTCTAAACAAAATGTATTTACTTTTCGTTAAATATTTTTTATTTATCAAGTAGGGTAGACCGGGGTCAGTTGTAACATTCTGACTTTAGTATTTAATTATGAAAAAACTATTAGAATTGGAAATAATATTTGTATGGCTATAGTTCAGGTAATTACTTACCTGTATTATGTAAGTGATATTTTAGGGCTGAACAAAGTAAAAACCTCACAGGTAACTAAAAATTAAAGTGATGTAATTTGTTACAACCGCCCCGACCCAGTGTCGGTTGTAACACTAAGGGGGGTCGGTTGTAACACCACATTTATGATAGGACTATGCTTAAAATTGGGGATATAATAAAATATTTATATAGGACAATCATGGACACTGGTAAATTTTCATTGGGGGCTTCGAGTTTCTTCTTGTATCTTGTCAATGACACGTGGCATAATTCATATTGTCTTGCTGATGATCTAATAAAGAGATTCCCATTAGCAACTTCGTTATATGCTGGTTCGTAAAAGGTTATATCTTTCGTACCACGGTATGTCTTCCTTTTCTTCGTACGGGGCATTCTTAAAAAAAGCAATAAAAAACTACATTATCTGTACTACAACGGGGTCGGTTGTAACGTTACAACCGTCCCCGAGTTGCCTTGTTACAACCGTCCCCGACTGTACTTGCAAATTTGTATTACAATTTTTAAGCAAAAAACACAACAACACGGTACAAAATTATGCCTATACAATAACAAAATACCTAAAAAAACTGTCTAGCACGATAAATTGTACTTACATGGCTTTTTATGCCCTTTATCACAATAAAAACGAATTCGAATAAAGTTACTTTTTGATATAAAAAATTTAAATGGCTCTATACGCACAACTGTGTTTCATGGAGCCGGTAATGGTACTAATGGGAGTTTAGCAACTGAATAGGCGGAATCTTTGACAAATTAGCGCATGCATATCTATTACGTTTATGAAGATATTTGAGATGTTACTTTTGACCCCTGTTACTTTCGACCCCGGTCTACCCTAATTACGCAACACATATACATTAAAAATACTTTTCTGTCATTCTATTCCTGAAAATTTATTTCGTACGGAAAAAATTCCAACCTGTTCTGCTTGTTATGTTTAATGGCAAAGGGGAGGTAACGCCGCTCATTAATCTTAAAATCTGTGAAACAAAAAACGCCCACCATTTGCCTAATAAACAGAATTTTATCGGACTAAGTAGAACCAAGATATATTGCCATTCCTAACGATGCCTGGCTGCACATTATCCTTTTTGAATCAAAATTAGTAGTTTAGTCCGCAGGTAAATGACATCTTGAAAGAGTTCAAGAAAAATATTACTGCCCTAAATATCTACATACGTAGAAAAACATGTTCCTAAATCTTTCAATGAATTGGTGTGATTTTTACCTTTACAATAAGAAGAGTAGGTACATTTATAGTAAACAGCTTCCGCTCACGACTTCGTCCGCGTGGTATAGGTGATAATAGTGTAGTTTTGATGTCATGGTTATGAATACATGAAACATGAGTTATGTTTCATGTATGATTTCAATATTACATGACGCAAAAATCGGGGTCGGACTCAGGAAACTGATAAGAAAGGTAAATGAAATAAAATTAATATAAGATTTTTTCAGGTTGCATTTATGAATTATTGCTCCTAAAAAGAATTTATTTTTTTTTCAACAATAATGAATCAACTTTACAAAAGGAACAGCACTGGAAGGTATGAAATACTATTGTTACATATTTATTACTGCTGTTAATTTTTATGAGAGTTTCTTTTAGTGCTCCTATTCTCTCCCCCTCCCTTCATCTTTAAATTTGTAATGGCCATATTATATTAGATTTTCTGACCTCAATAACTCCAAAAATGACACATTAGTTAACATTTTAGAACAAATTCCCATCCGCCCCTTTTACCACTAAAGCCATTAATTTTTATACCATCAGTTAGACAAAATTAGCTTTTCCCGTAAATGTTACATTAGTTAACTATTGCTAAAATTGCTAATCGCCCCCCCCCCCCCACTCTCGTTAATTTCCGTAACATCTATTACACAAAATCATATTTTTTGACTTTAACCATCCCGAAATGACAACATTTTTCGAAAAATTTCCAATCGCTCCTTCCTCCCCCCCCCCTTAATTTTTTTTACCATCTGTTGATCTGTTAGACAAAATTAGATTTTCTGACCTCAATAACCCGGAACATGACACATTTAATACTTTCGGAAAATTAACTTTTTAACACGTGTTGGACAAAATAAGATTTTCTGACCTTACTAACCCCAAAACTGAGATATTCGTTATCATATTTGGAGAAATTTTCAGCCGTTCCTTTTTATCCCACCTTCCCGATAACTTGTTTAACATCTATTAGACAAAATTAGATTTTCTGATCTCAATAGCCCTGAAAATATCCCATTAGTTAACGTTCTTAATGAAATTTCCAGTCGCTTCTAACCCCCCCCCCCCACGCGTAAATTTTACTAACATTTATTACACAAAATTAGATTTTCTGACCTAAATAACCCCGAAAATGGCATATTAATTCACATTTTTGGAAGAAATTGTCAATCACTTCCTTTTTACTCCCACTCCCCGTTAAGTTTTTTACGATTTGTTGGCAAAATCGGATTTTCGGACCTCAAGAACCTCAAAAATGATCCATCCAACATTTCTACAGAAATTTCCATCCGCCGGTTTTTATCCTCGCCCCCCCCCCCCCCCTCCCGTTGTGTTTTTCAACTGTTAGACAAAATTAGATTTTCTGAGCTCAATATCTCCGAAAATGACATATTAACATAGTTACCGTCTTGGAAAAATTTCCAAGCGCTTCTTTTATACCCCCTCACACCCCGGAACTGGCATATTAGTTAACATTTTTGGAAGAAATTGACAATCGCTCCCTTTTTATCCCCCCCTCGTCAATTTTTTTAAAAATCTGTCTTACAAAATTAGATTTTCCGACCTCAGTAATCCCATAGTCTTCTCAAAAATATTTTCAATATTTTCTGTGTACATTGTCTTTCTAACGGAGTCCGCTCCTAAAATGTAATATTCGAATCCGGTCTTTAGATTACAAATTTTAAACCCCCATTTCACAACATACGGGTTGATGTCTAAAAAGTTATAAAATATGTGCTTATTTTTTGGAGTACTTTTACGTAGTTTCAAGGTAATACGCGTAGAGCCGTATAACACTACTCCATTACAAACTTTGAACCCCCATTTCAGGAATTGATTTATTAAAAACTGTAAAACACATGTTTAAACACTTATTTTGTAGATTACATATATGAAGTTTCGAGTTAATAGGGCCATCTAATATTTTTTCTCCATACAAAGTTTGAACCCCTGTTTCACCCCCTTAGGGGTTGAATTTTGAAAAACCCTTCATTAGTGGTATGGACTGTGCGTTAATCAGTCAGTCAGTTAGTTTATTCTTTTATATATAGAGTTGATTACTAAATTTTGTTGGGAAGGTTAAAAATTTTGCGATTTACCAAATAGCTTTTCTTATGAACAAAATATAGAGAGCGACCCGAAAAACATAGCAAATCTTTTTGCAACCTAGTTCGCATCCGTTTATGTAAAGCCTAACTCTTTGAATTTGAACCGAATTACTAAGGATACTCTTGGCAATTTTCCCAAAATGGAACTTTCCCCATTTGATACTTCAATGCTTAAATTTCAGATGTATTTGACAAACTTAGTAAAATTGAAGGAGTCTAGGCCTGATCAGGTTGACCCTATTTCTGAAAAATTGTGCCTCTCCGCAGTCACGACCCTTGTGGAATTTATTTAATAAATCACTCTCAAGACTAAAGTGTTTCCCAATGTATGGAAATGCTGTTAAGAGGTACCTATATACAAAGCTGCAGGGTTAAAAACTTCTGTTGAAAATTGTCGACAATCAGCAAAATATTCAATACCTAAGATATTCCAATCATTAATTTAGGACTTACTCAGATTTTATTTGAAAAATGTTATTATTAAAATCTAACATGGTTTTTGTTCCAAGCGCTCCACTTCAACAAATCTCTTAGTTTAGAGAGACTACCTACCAAATGCATTGGCAGAAGTTTATGTGGTGGTTGCAGTCTACACTGATCTCTCCAAGGCATTCGGCAAGGTGTGCCACTCTAATATTTGTGCCTGTAGTATGTAGAGACTGTGATTAAAAATCTGTCAAATAAAAAATCTACCAGCCTTGACGGGGTACCTGTGAAATTGATTAAAAAGATTAATACGGATATCTCACAATGCTTGGCGGATCTAATAAACCCTTCTCTCCTAAATGGCCATTTTCCTTCTGCACTAAAGGTAGGACTTGTAGTTAATATTTTTAAAAAGGAGATCAAGAAGATATTGAAAATTATCGTCCTATTTCTCTTTTAAGTATTGTCTCTAAAATATACGAGAAAATTATACGATAGAGTTACTCTTTCTTTGAATAAATACGGGTTGTTATCTGAATGAGAGCATGGTTTCAGGATGGGCTTATCAACAGAATCTGGGACTATAGAATTAATCCAACATGTTTATAATAAAATTGATAACAATGATATAGTGGCTGCTCTGCTGTTTGATCTGACCAGGGCTTTTGCCTCAATAGACAAAACGTTCGGATGTCATAGTCAGAGTCAATTAGGTATCAGGGGAAACATCAACAAATCTTTTTTATCTTTTCTATCAGAACGCCAAATTATAATAAAAAAACCATGGTGAAACATCTGATTATTTTCACACTGACTTGGGTACACCTCAGGGAAGTATATTAGGTCCTCTTATATTTCTTTTATTTATTAATGACATTCCGGACCATATAAGTTGCGGACGTGTATCTCTGGATGCTGATGACACAAGTATCATTGTCTCTGCATCTACTGTCGCTGAATTGGAGTATAAGGTTAATATGATTCTAAAGGAGTTCTCTGATTGGTGTAACACTGATTAACTACAAAAGACTGTCTGTATATAGATCTAAAATAAGCATAAAATAATGATTTGACTTTTAATTTTAACCATCATATAATTTATACAGTCTCTAATGCAAAGTTTTTAGGCACAGTTATTGACCCCAATTTGACTTGTGAACACAATGTCAATGCCCTTTGCAAAAAAGCTTCATAAGGGCTTTTACCTTATTGGTTCTTTAAGAAATTCCCTTACGGCTGACGGCTTACTAAAGGTTTATCACGCATATGTAACACACTCAATAAGTCCCGGGCCTAACTAATAAAACAACAACTTTCAGACAAAATTCATCTTTATTCATCAAGATACTCTCCTTCAAGATTGAGTCCAGTGCTCCTCTAATTTTTAAAAAATTTTTAATACCTTTCTCGTAGAATGATTTGTCTTCGTTTGCAAAATAGGCTTCAACTTCGGTAATCACTTCTTCATGTGAGCCAAACTTCTTTCCCTGAAGCATTCTTTTGAGGTCTGCAAACAGCCAGTTGTCACTGGGAGCCAGATCTGGACTATACGGTGGATGGCAAAGCAATTCGAAGTGCAGTTCGTTCAAGTTGACCATCGTTTTCATTGATTTGTGACACGGCGCGTTATCCTGGTGAAACAAATCTGTGAGCAAACGCGGCAGCCATTTTGAGCACCGCTTTCTCATTGACAAATGCTCATTCAAAATAGTGATTACACTTCCTTCTGATATCTTTAACTCCTCTGCTATCTCGCGCAACTTCGATTTACGATCGGCCAAAACGATTTTATGGACTTTTTTGATGTTTTCTGGGACAACAGCTGAATTCGGGCGACCTGAGCGTTCACTGTCATTTGTGTCTGTGCGACCGCGTTTAAATTCAGCATACCACCTTTTAACCGTCGAAGCCGATGGAGCAGAGTCCGAATAACATTTATCGAGCCATTGCTTTGCCTGCACAGCGTTTTTTTCCCAACATAAAGCAATGTTTAATCGACACTCGAACTTCTTTTTCTTCCATTGTTTATAAACGAACAAAAGTTGCTTCACTAAAACCACTGTAACTTTTAAACTAAACGCCAGATTGTCATGAAATTTTGACACAGGTCATCTGGAGGTTGGAACTACAAAGTAAGGTTGAGAACAATTAGGAGGTGGCGTCATCTATATGTTAGGCCCGGGACTTATTGAGTGATCTAGTATCTATATTCCACAATAGCATACAACATTATGGTGTGGGGTATGAGCGGGGATGAGCATAGAGTTTTTGTACTGCAAAAGAGAATAATAAGAACTATGTTTAATTTGAATTTCAGAGAGTCATGTCGAGGAATACTTAAAAATACAAGATTTTAACTATTAACTCCATTTTTCTTTTAAAACTTCTTACATATATACATAAAAATAAAAATTCGCATTGGCTTAATGCGGATAATCACGATTATAATACAAGGGGAAAAATAATATATTATTAAATAAGCACAGCCATGCGTTATTTAAAAACTCCCCGATAAATGCAGGCTGCAGAATATACACCAGTCTTCCCAAGATACTTAAAGACGAGGCTAAGGGCACAAAATTTTAATGCTAAAAACACTATCAACTTTATTCAGCAATTTTTCAATAAAAACAGAAAGATCATATGAACATTTGGTGTCCCTACAGAGATAAACATTTACTACATCTAAAAGTTCTATTTATTTTTAAATTCGATAGTAACAGCCCCTTTAGCAGGGGGTAAATATGCACGTGGGTTTTCGCATCATAGAATTTACGAGAAGTAATTAGACGGTAAAATACTTGTACGTTGCCCTGTAATATAGCTTTTTTTTATCTTGGAAAGGCCAACTTAATTGTCTTTTTCTAGAATTTCTTCTGTAAAAGTTGAAAAGCTTATAAAGTGAACGAAATCGTTTAGCTTTTCTGGATCAGAAAGAACACCTATTGTGTAAATTGTTTCACTGTCAGATTACCAGCTGTTTATTTTGTCATTACAGATCTATTAGCAATTCAGTTTGACTACTCATCATCAGGGCGGGTAGCGATTTTCGGTTTATATTTTTACAGTCCACTATCCCAGAAATCCGATGACTCAATAAAATGTGTGCTTATTCAACATAACATTCACGAAAGACAACATCACCGTCGAGTCATATTGCCTTCTTCTTTTACTGTTACCTATTAAATAAAGATACATTAGGCACTGGAAGAGCAAATCGACGCAATGGAAACAGCTGGGTTTGTGACAAAAGTCAACGATATGATTCGTCAATTACAGGTGTCATTTGCAATGTACCGCTAATTCTTTTGTTCAGCTGTAGAATGATTTTTATTGTACGAATGACGTATATAATAAGAGATGGGTGATTTGTACTTTTCTATGATTTTTAAGCATTTACTTATGACAATGCGTTATCAAAAAAGTTGATATATCGTTGAAAAGAATAGAACTTGTTGTGCTAAGAGCAAGCAGCAAAGTATAATGTAAAATATGAAACTGTTTTTGACCACAACTGTATAACAAAGAGGATTCAGGATCAGGATCAGGTAGGAAGGTAGAAATTACAAGTTAAGTTTAACATTAAAATAGTCAAAATTTGAACTTCTTAATGCCCTACTGTCTCTTCATTCTTTTGGTATGGAATATGAAACAGTTGTCAGCCATGTTCGAATTACACATTCCATATTTTCATTTAGATTGGCAAAGGGTGAAATTTAAAAATTTTGTCTGTTTTTTTTTCTGATAATAGTATGAAGATTATATAGTGAACATTTCAAAAGCAAATATTAATAAATGCCAGAGATATTGCGAGTTGAGCCTGAAAAAGTATTAAAAATAAAATGAATGCAAAATGCGAAAAATGTTTTTTCGTATTTTTCACTTTGACGCCATTTTGTGCAATGTTCCTCCATTTATAAGTAAAAAATAACTTAATATTCGAAGGATTACCCAAGATTTGCTCAGAAAAAGGGTAACAGCACTATTTTTAAAAACGCAACTTTACTCAAAAGCCAAGATGCAGGCTATTAATATGTGAGTTATACCGGAACTGTCTAATGCATTGGGTGTACTAAAGTGTCTTCCCCACTCTTAGAGTTTTACAAGCAAATAAGCCTGGTATTGTTCTCTTCGATCATAATAATAGGTCAATGTACGCCATCGAGTTCTCGACACCATCTGAAGTTAACATTAATTCAAAGAAGGAAAAATGGACAAAATAAGAATGATAATAATTGCCTTTTTATTACGAACAAAAAAAAAGACATTAACATTTACAAAATATAAATACATGGCTACAGGGTACAAGTATAGGGTGCAGTCTAGCCATAGGGGCTACTCTACTGAATCCCAATCCGCTTGTGGGATTTAAAGAAAAAGGAAAAAATTAGCAAAAACCATTAAAATACGAAATTAAAGTATAATGAAATCAATGTTATACAAAAGAAAAAAGAAAAGAAAATACTTCATAAAAAAACTCTTTCATAAAGAAAGTGAGAAAACCGCCGAGCCTGGAGAAAACAAGACGTTGTATAGTTTAACGATTCAGTAAATATTTTTTAAATTTCAATTTAAATTTGTTACTAGCAAGAGAACCCAATTCATTAGGTAAAGAGTATTATTTAATCTTAAAGCGTGTAATGATCGCTGAAAAATGGCACTCTGATGATGATGTATTGTTATTCTAGTAGCAAATCTAATATTGCGCGCGTGCACATCTGCACGAAACACAAACTTAGGGTAAGGTTGCCCATATTGAACCAATTTTTACAAAAATCGCTGTAGCCTGGCGAAAAATGTTAAAATTGTCATTTCCATGTGTCAGGAATGTCTATTGGACATTTAGAAACATTTTGGTACCCATAAATAATATCTACAAAACCTATGAATATTTTTAATTCATTATACAAAAAATTAGTTGCAAGTGGTTCAATTTGGGAAACGAGTTACTTAAATTGAACCAGCAGTATCCCAAATTGAACCTGCACAATATTGAACAAGATTAAGCACTAGATTTTATTAAATAATAGGATACGAGTTTATTTCGTGCATTAGGATAACCGAAGAAGGGTTGTAGGTTATAGTACTTATAGAAAAACAATACTTGTCACAAAAACAAAACTTTTATTGTAATGAAATTAAAGAAAAACTTAAATCATAACAAATGTGCCACTTGACTTATTAAAAAAAAACACAACATAAAAAAACTTCTTTTTAAACTAAAACCGCTTTTATTTTTTCTTCTAAAATACAAAAGTATCATTAACAAAATATTACATATCAATACCAAATACCGAATTGAACCAGGGTACAATTTTGGGATACCGTTTGAGGTTCAATATGAGCAACCGACAACAAAATTTGAATTATAGCCCTAAATTTAAAAACGAATAAATTTTAAACTGGTTTAAATGTTCTAAAAAATGCCTTAAATAACATGTTATTTATTACTAACATCAATGTTGCCCTTACCTTACTTGTAGGTTCTAAATCTCCTTAAGAACAGATAGAAAATATTACATATGAGGTAGCAGTTTAACTTATTAGCACATGAATGTAATTGTTTAGATCTATTGAAGTCGCGTGGTAGAAAAATAAACTCCTCTATGAGTGTTGATTCAACTATTACTAGTAGGTCGCGCTAGGTTTATTATAAGTTGAAAATATCGGGGGTGTTCAATTCAGGAGCCGGTTCAATATGGGCAACCTTACCCTACCTTTTGTAGACAGCGGTAGAGCCGGGTCATTTAATATTTCATACAAAAAACCACCCAAAAGCAAAGTCCAACAATTGTTCATTGTAAGCTAGCTAGGATTCTTAAGCCATGTACTGACTAGAGCACGCTCACCCGAATGAGCTGCTCACCCTCGCGAGCGGCTCATATGTGTACCTCTGAGCTGAGCGCGCTCGGATGCTCGCTTGGGTCACCCGAGCGCGCTCGACGCGAGCCCCGACTTGTCGGTTTTTTGGCGATGCTCAAAGGCGAGCTTGCTCAGTAGGTGTGTGATCGCCGCTCGAGTGTGGACGCCGTCGAACGGTGCACAATAAAACTTTGTCTGTTTCTTGATAATTTCGTTCCATAGTCTATTAATTTGTAGCCATGTGGGCTAATGAAAAGTGTTTTATACTTATTAGTTTATATTATGAAAGTGAAAGAGTTTTGTGGGATTTAGTTAAGGCCTTACTTAGTATTAAGCTAGCCGCGAGGGTACAAACATTTTGTGGCGATGCCATGCTTACAAGTTATTAACATCTACTGAAAACAAAAAATGGCTCGTCTGCTCGTCTTGCTGAGCAATGAGCCGCTCGTTCAACCAAATTTTGAATCGGGTATTCACGCGCAAACATTGAGCGCGCTCACACACGTGAGCGGCTCATGCGAGTGAGCATGCTCTAGTCAGTACATGGCTTTAAATGTATATGAAACATGATCAAATTTTCGAAGGCCAAAAATTAGGCGTGGACAAGTATTTTCTATTTTTTATATTTGGTTTTTATCCATTAAATCCTAACATGGCCCATAAACAACGTCACAATAATAGTTAAAACTGGACAAAACAAGACTCTCACAAAGCATTTTGCGCAGTTTAAAACTAAGGATATGACGGTTCCTGTACAATATTCTTAAAGACATATATGACCGATGAATTAACTTCCTAATTTATTTTAATACACACCAATGCAAAAACATAGCACAGTTAAAAAACAATCTCTAAAAATACAAAACAAAGAAGACACAACAGAAAAAGTTAAAAAAGCTTTAACGTGGTCGCTAAAACAAATAAATAAATCAGTTTATACTCAAAGTGTTTATTTAATTACTTTAAAGCTAAAACAGGATCGCGAGGTTTTACCAAAAAAGTTAAATTAGTCCGTGGGTTTACTGTTAAAAACAAATTAAAATGTTTGTTAGGATTTTTGAGACACATCTAAGTTTTAATTTTAATCAAGACATGTAGTACAAATCATGTTAGGGGTAGAATACCTGGTAAGCTTGTATGACTACATTACATGCGACAGGTCAATTATTATTTATTATCACTTCACCATAAGTTTCACCACACTTAGTAATTTCCTAATTTATTACAAAAATAGTGACTCTTTCCAACTCCAATATATGCATAAAATCCAAATACACCTGTTTTTTGCATTTTCAACATAAATTAATATAGTGGTTGTTTTCTATCCAGTTATTTTGGTTTTTATTAACATAAAAAAATATTTTTTGAATTGAGGTTTAAAGACTACATTGCGACGTATGTACACGCTGCTTAAGCTTAAGTGCATTATAAATTACCTTAATTTGGTTATTGTCAGTACGAAAAAAACTGCATAAAATAGTCCAAGATAAATTAAATATTGCATGAGTTAGGAAAGATATTTCCATAAAAATCAATTTATTACATTTTAAAGTATGAAATTTTAATCAAGCTTAAAGAAACTAAAATTTGTTGTAAAGGTTTAACTCTTTATCGTCAACAGAATTATTTATTTTCTTTTATGTATGTAAAAGCAAATGCATGCACGCGATGTGTGTACTAGGGGCTACTTCGAGCAGGTCAATCGTAAGCTGTTTCCTTATCGGAAAACAATTAAAGTTAAATGGGAGTTCTAAATTAGATAGATAAAGGAAATCCTGCATAGGCGTAAACGTATGAAATGATTTAGATCAGAAACAGAAGGTATATTAGAGAAGGGTTTATTTACTTTACCAACAATACATTAGTGCCTCGTAATAATTTACACAAGAAATAGCCAAACTTTATAATGTCCTGCGAAAGTAGGAGCCAAACTTGTCTTGATCTAATAAACTTATTTGTATTGGTATTTTTTTGTTATATTCTTTTGCTGTTTTTTATACTCTTAGTCATTTATGGTGGTTCAGAATTCTATCAATGATTTGTTCAAAAATTGTTCAATTATTTTTTCTGCACCAACTCATAGACTTCTCTAGATGGATAGGATTTTTTGGGGGAAACATTTAATTATATCGTTGAGCGTTAGAAAGCTTTCTCAATATACTGGCCACCTTTGACGAGTTATAACTCTGAATTCGCAAAGCAAACATTCAATTCGCACTCAGGAAACATTTCTTAAAAAATTATTTATGTTCTTACCTTAAGCTGTGTGTTAATGGAGTCATAAAAACACTGATCCCCAAATTGAGACCGGATTCAACATTTCAGGAACGGACGCCGTTGGAAAGACACTGTACCCAGAAAGTATTAAAAATATTTTTGACAAGACTATGGGGTTATTGAGGTACAAAAACCTTATTTTGTCTAGTAGATGGTAGAAAAATTAACGGGGAGGTGGAGGAAGCGATTTGCAATTTCTTGCCAATCGTATATGCCATTTTTGGGGTTATTAAGGTCAGAAAATATAATTTTGTATACCTAACTGATGTTAAGAAAATAAAGTGGGGGAGGGGGAGAGCATCTGGAAATTTCTCCAAAATGTTGACTAATATGTTATTTGCGGGATTATTGAGGTCAGCTAATATTACTTACACATAAAAAAATTATAGAGGGGGAGATAAGATGAAGGGGGGAGAATAGGAACACTAGAAAGGAATACATTTTTTTTTTCATAAAAATGAACAAAATTTCATTAACCGCAGTAATAAATACGTAACAATATTATTTCATGCTTTTCAGTGCTTTTCCTTCTGTGAGGTTGGTTCATCCTAAAAACAATATTTTTTGGGGACAATAATTCATTATACAACCCTGCAAAGTTACCTGGGTCCGACCCCGATTTTTGCTTCATGTAATATTAAAATTCGGTCTTTAATGTTAAATGCGTAGTTGTAGCTTTACTACCTCAGTAACCCCGGAAATAACACATTAGATAACATTTTTGGACAATTTCCCAGTATTGTCTTTCTACAACCCCCCCCCCCCCTGGAACTTTTTTTAACATCTGCTGGACAGAATTAGATTTTATGACGCCATTAACAATGAAAATGAGATATTAGTCAACATTTTCGGAAAAATTCTAAGCCGCTCCGGTTTTACCCCTCTCACCCACTCCCCTTTATTATTTTTTAAAGCTAAATACCAACAGGACCATCACCGAACCATCACACTAAACACAATGGAGAACAAATTATTGAAATCGCAGCTGCCATTCCGCAGTACACACGCAAAAGTTGTCGATTTCACGAGTTTTTTTTAGTATTTTGCAGTTTGTTTAGATTTCCACTTACTTCAGAAAAAATCCCTTAAAATAAGACCACTCGGGAGAACTAATTTATAAAAAAAAGTTATCGAAATCGGTTAATCCGTTCAAGAAATATGCGTGAACACTGAACATAATATGTACATAAAAAAACTGACGCATTCGGGTCGAATTGATAACCTCCTCGTGAAGTCGGTTATAAACTCACGGGCTCCACCTGTACCTACTGGATAAACTATTTTTGGTGTTACTTTATTTTATGCGCCTAAGTATGGAAAACATCCTCAATGATACTTAGTACAATTTATTAGCAGAAATGTCAAATGTCAAACAACTGTTTTTTTTTTAAATAACCTCCAGCCGAAGATACCAGTACCTATTTGGTGTTGAAAACTGAAGATGGTTCCCAACATTTCTTCAACAAAAATAAAAGATCGTATAGAACTTTGTTGCTATTTTAAAGAACAGATATTGTTTAACCGCAAAGTTCTTTTTATTATTGAATTGCAGGTCATACTGGGGATGCCTGTTTGCCGCGGGTAATCAAAAAAATATGTGATTAAGTAAAAAATCTCTTTTATTTTGTCTTTTTAGTGGCAGAAAGATATGCATCGGGCTATTCAAAAATAAAGTGTATCTATTTAACTAGGTCTGCCTTTTAAAATGGTAGCAAATTTTTACTTATAATCTTATTATTTTTAAAATATGTTGAAGAACTTAAATAAAAAGGAAATGCCCGGTTCTTGATATTTTAAATTAACTTCGACTTTAAAAAAATCACGACTTTTTCCAGGAAATTAAAGTGTACGAGACTAAACCTCCGAGGAGATTTACCCGCCAACACGGATTATCGAAAAAATACTCTGTTGTCTACTGGAGTGTTTGGGTCGAGCAATATATACTAATAAATATTGATGTGGTAAAAATAGATTAAGGTACGGATAAAGAGAACTCTATAGTTAAACATACGGCCAGAGTCACTTACTAAGACTGATCTAATTTGATAATCAGGGGATTAACGTGATAAGTGTAAGAATAAAAGAAGTTGTGTGCTATAAATTTATTTCCGGGTTTTCTAGCAAATAAAGAAAAGGGCAATTTAAGTTTGTATTTTCCACAACAGATTTTAGCTACAAGGTCCAAGATGAAAATCGTTTGTAAACCAAACGAACCGTAGAAACAAGTAATAGAATATCTGATAAAATTTGAATGACAACTAAATTTAAACCAGTCACGAGCATTTTTGGTGAATCCCCGAGATAACAACAAACAAAGAGTCGAAGTTTATTGCTTACTCGACGCTCAATTTTATGATCTTATTTGCAGTGGCGTATCCAGGGGGGGGCAAAGGGGGCAATTGCCCCCCCCCCCCCAGAACCAAACCATCTGATGAAAAACATGCTTTGTCTTGTATAGTGCACAAAAAGTTAAAAAAAACAAACCTAATGCATTAAGCGTTTGTTTTTATGATATATTATTAGTAGCCATTATTGTCTGTTTTGTTTGTTAATTTTATATTTTTAATTTTTTTTTTGTTTGGCATTTAAATGGAGAAAGTGGTCAACTTGCAAATTCTAAAATATCTAGAAAAACACAAAATCATTCATGACAGACAGTACGGATTTCGTCACCAAAGATCCACAGCTGATCTCCTAAGCTTTGTCACACATAACTGGAACAAGTCTCTCGAATTTTATGGCGAATCTCAGATTGTTGCTCTTAATATTTCCAAGGCCTTTGACCAAGTATGGAATGCCACACCCCTCAACAGTACCTTCTTACGGTCTTCCTAGCAAACTATGTACCTACCTGATCGGTAGCTTCCTCTCTAATCGGCGCATATCTGTTGTGGTTGACGGTCACTCATCTAACTTCCATCCTATCAATGCTGGTTCAGTCAGGTTCAGTCTTGGCACCAACCCTATTTCTTCTTCACATTAATGACCTGCTCTCTTCAACTACCAGCCCCATCCACAGATATGCTGACGATAGTACTCTTCACTCCAATATTCATTTTTCCAGACAAGTTTCGAATTAAGAGTTGGATAATAGACGCAGATCCATGTACCTATCGCTTTCCCAAGATCTCCGATTAATTTTAGACTGGGGTGCCAAGAACCTTGTTCAGTTCAACGCCTCCAAAACCCAGTCTTGCTCCTTGTTACGCAAAAAATCTGTCAACGCTTACCCCATCCACATGAATGGCCATGCCCCACAAAACAATGAAACATTCGATCTTGTCGGCGTCGCTTTTGAACATGATCTCAGCTGGCACACACACATTACTTCAGTAGCCACATCGGCAGCTAAAAATCTTGGTTTTCTCTTTCGAGCCAGCAAATACTTCTCCCCTGCCAACGTATACACTCCCTATGTTTCCCAAATAAGACCTAACCTAAAGTACTGCTCCCCCATCGGGGGAGCGGCATCACCTTCGACACTTAACATCCTTGATTGTATCCAAAAGAGAGCCATTCGACTTATCAATGACCCAGCCCTCACGAGAAAACTCCCTTCTCTCGCTCATCGCCGCGCTGTTGGGGATTTATCCCTTTTCTCCCGCTACTTCCACGGATTTTTCTCTGAAGAACTAGCCGGTATTATTAATTCCCCCCTGGACTGTTCCTAACAGAACAACAAGAGGCACGTTGCGTATGCATCCCTTTACTGTCCAGCTACAAAAGCCTAGAACAGACCACTTCTCTCGCTTATTCATACCTAGGGTCTCCAGATTATGGAACAAATTGCCTGCAGATATTTTCCCTTCCGGTCCCAACCTCCATTCCTTCAAATCCCGTGTCAATAGACTCAATTTCCCTTCCCTTCAGACGCCCACGGTACGTTAGTACTTAGACTTGAAGTCTACGTGGGATGTCTTAGATAAAAAAAATATAACAATAAAAGCATTTTGGTAAAATATCATGTCACTTATTTTTCCGTACCTGGAGTTTTTTTTACATTTTTTTAATAGGTCAAAAGGGCCATAAATTATTTATGTAAAAATGACAATATATATGCTTGACGTAAGTGACAGCGAAAAGAATTTTTACGTTCAAATTTAAGGACTGTATAAGGGTTATAAGGGCTTGAGGCAATACGGATAAAGACTATAGTAATAGAGGTGCTTAGAATCAAGATTACCAAGCAATACTGATGTAAGTTCAGTTAATTTACTTTATGGTTTTACATCTTACTTAGTAAATTCTATGGTAATTATGTAGTATACCCATTTCTGCTATTTTGCGTTTTTTGAAAAAATTCTTTTATGGTCACATTCTACTGCCTTTCCTGATTGCCAATATACGTGCGCACATAAAAAATTATGTTGTTTTTTTATTAATTTTAAAATTTTTCAACTTTTAGGTTAGCTTTTTCAATGAAACCCGTGGTACACATACTCGAAATTTCTGATGGAAAGACGCTCTGTTGCCAAATTTACAAATCGTTTTTCCCACAAATACTGCTAGCTTTACATAAAGTTAGCGGGAAAATGCGAAAATGAACCAAATTTAACCAAAAGGGCAAAAAGATGACCCCAACCAACACCCTGGCGCACCGATCCCTCTTCGCCTGCGAGGAAAGAGACTGGTCAGGGCCCCTAACCAGGTGCTAACCCTGTTCCGACCTTAGGGTGCCATCCCATCCACCGTTATATATCGAAAATATTAGATCTGTCACCTAATTGACCGACTTACAAAAGTTTTTTATGCGAACGGTGGATCGGAGTGCACCCTATGGTCGGAACAGGGTTAGCACCTGGTTAGGGGCCCTGACCAGTCTCTTTTCTCGCAGGCGAAGAGGGATCGGTACGCCAGGGTGTTGCTTGGGGTCAATTTCGGCTGTGTTCTAAAAGCGGTACAAAGTTCGCCAAGTTTAATAATTTCCCTTTGGGATAAAAAATAGGTAAACGTGGCAACACCGGACACAGCAATATTGTTGACAATGTTGACAGGTGGGAAAATAATGGCGGCTAATAGCGACTTAAAATGGAAGTTTTTATAGAAAAAAGCAATTTTCTTAGCTATTAACCGTTTTTCTTCGATTTTACACTTCATTACGTTGGGAAAAGTGTTGTTAAGCCTTTTACGATGTAGTGTTTTTGTTTTTACCCCGCCCAGCACCCCTACTCGCTCCCAGGTCCCGTAAGTTTGTTTCATTAAAAATTATTAAAAAACAACATCATTTTTTATGTGCGCACGTATATTGGCAATCAGGAAAGACAGTACACTGTGACCATAAAAGAATTTTTTCAAAAAACGCAATAATAGCAGAAATGGGTATACTACATAATTACCAATTCTATTAATTGTAATGTTAATTGTAATTGTAAATTGTATTAATACAGGGTCTTGGTAAAGAATGGGCCATACCTTAGCAGTGGCTTCTCCGGTTCAATTAAGATCGATGTAACCTAGCTTGTTTTAGTACAAGAGTCGGTAAAGGGTGTTAAATTTAAAATCATATTTTACATTTTTATCGATATACTTATTTTGAAAAATACTAAATAAATTCACAAAATTTGGTAGGAGGTGGTTTTTTGGGATGAGTCAAGCAAATCGTTATCAAATTTGCTGTATTTTGTAGGGGGCGCCACATACGGCATTAAATGCCTTTTTAAAATATCCCAACTAATTTGTGCTTTAGTGTACACATTTCTGAATAAAAATTATTATTCCCCTACCTGTTTTACTCACACAAGGTATACTTTATTAAAGTCGCTACAAGCAATTTTTTTGAGAAAAGTGCATTTGAACTTGATGTTTCACAGAATAAGTAGGAAACAAGAATAAATAGGAAAATCTTTTTATTAAGGAAATCATGTGAAAAAAAATAAAAAAAATTAACAATATAAACCGTTTGCCTCGATACATTTGAGACATCTTTTTAGAAAATTTCTTCTAACTGCAAAAAAGTTGGATGTAACTAAGAGTTTGCTCAGGTTCCTATCCTTTGCCAAAGCTCATCCCGTGTATTGATAAATGCAGCTGAACGTTTTATGTATCCTCAGAAGTGAAAACCAAGGGGATTCAAGTCAGAGCTACAGAGAGGCCATGTATGTTCACCGCCTCGCCCAATCCAGCAGTGAGGAAACACCATATTTAAGTGATTTTGTATTTCATGGAAATAACGTGGTGAAACGCCATCATGTAAGTACCACATGTCAAGACGAACGTGTAAGGAAACATCTTCTAATAATAGAAACAAATTGTTTCTGAGAAAATCTAAATAGTTTTGTGCGTTAAGCCGTTAAGGCAGCTGCATCAGGCCCACTAAATGGACACCAATTATCCCAAACCAAACATTAATTTTAAATTCCTATTAGAAATGCTGAATCCATGTGGCATTTGGGTTTTTATTTGCACATATGTGGCAGTTTTTTCGATTAATTATCCATCTTCTTGTGAATTTGGCCTTATCCGCAAACAGAACTTTAAAAACAAAAAGCGGGATCCCGTCTATGATGGTTTAGAATATTGTGACAAAAATTTATTATTTTCAAAAAGTCATTCAGTCAGTAAATTGGGGTATAAGGAAAAGGATGAAGCTGCTGTTCTTGAAAAATTGCACAGTCCAAGAGCATAGTCCGGCATTTTCAGCTATTCAGCGAATACTAATAGTTTGGACTTCCTCGATCAGATTTAGAACTTCTTGTTCAAAGTAAGAAATACGGGCCGACCATTTTGGTAGTATGTAGAGTACTTTATTTTCAACCAGGATGGTTGAATATAAAGTGTGAATGAAACAGAGCTGCAAATGTTTTTTTTTAAATTTATTAGCACGCGCTTTCGACCTTATAGGTCACCATCAGTGCTTCCTAGAAGTAAGTAATAAACAGGTTTAGATAAAGATTAAGAGTTTAATTTAGAGTTGAGTTTGATTTTGAAATTTAATGGTGACCAATTTTTAATTTTAATTTATTTGAATTTATTTTTATTTTTATTGGTTATATTTGGTTTATTACTCCCTTGTCAGGATGTCAGTCAGAAATCCATTTGAACAAACAAAAGTAGAACATATTAAAATATTTTTTACATAACAATTAAAATCAAACAATTATTTTACAAAACAATTTCAGATTCAGCTTAAACGGTCACATTTTTGATGGTGCAAGATATTTGTTTTTCTCTTCTGATAGCCCACAAAGACCGAAGTCTAAGTACTATGTACCGTGGGTGTACTGGGGGGTCGACTCACACATCCAGAACTGGAAACATCCGTAGGGATTTCACCAGCCCTTTAAGAGGATGTGTGGGGTGGTACTACCTCGGTCGAGGAAGAATTCCTCTACCACCTTCCAACAGTTAACAATCACAAAATATCCATTGTCGAAGCGGGATTCGAACCCGCGCCTCTCTACTGCAAAGCTACTTTCTTACTTTCAAAACATTTATTCATTACTAATATATTTACAACAGCATTTTGAAACTTAAACTATTATATACATGGCTCGGGTTACAACCCCCAACTGGGGAGGTCCAACCCGGCAACGTGGCCGGAGTGCGGCCGGGGCTGCTCTTAGCCCTTGGTTTCTGCCTGATGCGACGATGCAGGGGGAGGCGACTCTTTCCGCCAGGCTTGCAGAGTCAGGGTTTAAATTTACACGGGGGGTTTGAAAGTTATTTTGATATTTACATTTACTATTTACATAATTGCATAAAGAATCGCTGGAAAAAACAAATCCACAAAAACAGCTCAAAATGGGATCGCAAAGCTGGCAATGTACCAAGTCGGCCACCGGAGACCCATATGACAATGATTATGAACCACGAGGTTGCTAAATCGTTAGGGGAAAAATTTTTTTAATTAGAGAGACCTGATGCGAGGTTTGGTTATAAATGCGCCAAATTCAAATTTTGATATCAAAATATCCCTATGAAAAAAGTGGGTGGTAATTTATAATATATTTAAATATTAAATTAAAGGAAAGGTGTGAGGGATTCTGGAATGAAAAAAATCAAACTAATTCAAAAAACCCAAACATTAAAGAAATGTTAAGAGCTTGTATACACATTTATACGAGTGATTTAAGCTCTTAACATTTCTTTAGTATTTGGGTTTTTTGGATTAGTTTGATTTCATTCATTCCAAAATCCCTCAGACTTTCCCTTTAATTTAATATTTAAATATGATATAAATTACCATCCACTTTTTTCATAGGGATAGAATTTACAAATGATTGTTCTTTGATATCAAAATTTGAATTTGGCACATTTATAACCAAACTTCACACCAGGTCTCTCTGGTTACAAACCATAGTAAATAGAAGAAAACAAGAGTTGTAAGATGTTTTCCCAATTATCTTTTGGTATTATCCAACTTTAAAATATGTCATCAATAAGAAATTAACCTACCATCCATTATTTTAAATGCAACAGATTGAATATTATTTACTTGTAGAAATATTTTTTCCTTGATTCTAACATTAATTGACACGGTTCTTCAAATCCTGACCAATGATTATTATATAAAAAATTGGATAATAATCACTGGTCAGTCTCAATTTTTTTTCTGTCATTTTAGAATTTATTTCTAAAAGCTTATTAAATGACAGGATTTGAAGAATTCTGTCATTTAAGGAATTGAAGAATCCTGTCATCTAAGCTTCTAGAAATAAATTTGAAAATATCAGAAAAAATCGACAAATGGCTATCTAATTTTTAATCGAAAATTTTGGTAAATAATTCTTTTATTATGGTATACACTTTAATTATTTTACTATTTTTTATTGTATTATTTTAAACAACGAATAATTGTTCAATCGCCATTGGTATATATCCTTGATAATTTAAATGGTTACTGCATGGAGTTGCCAATTCTTGTATTTTTAAATTTTAATTAATTATTGATCGATTTTAAAAGTATTTAAACAACTATAAAATTTAACTGACGTTTAAAGCCACGTTTGGCAAGGACATTAACATGTGTGCTATCACATTACAAGTGCCGGTACACATATTGTTGCCAATTTATGTAAGTAACCGACAATAAATTCACACGGGTTTGCTTGGATAAAACGCCGAGCAAGCTTCAAAAAATACATAAAAATGCATTCAAAATCTTGTGTGCGTCCTTCACTCGGTACTAAAAGGTAAAATCGAATTATTACGAGGAGCGTAAAAAATTCATATTTTTCGAAAAACAAATAGAATTTTTAGGTATCTCTGATAACATGGGGTAAAAATTTAGCATGTAAAATCCTATTTGCCGCTTTAAAAATATACTGTATTCTGACGAAATGATTCACTCCACATTTTTGAGATCGAATTATTTTTTTATAGAAACCAGTCAACAGTTATCGATATCAATAATTGTTTATAAATTATGCCTAAATCAATCAAGATGTTCTTTTTTCTATATGTCGATTTAAAAAAAAATGTATTTGAAGTAAAAAGTGTGAATGTTCTATGCAAGTATGTAAATGTATTTAGTTCAAATCATCCCATCGCTAATTCTAATTTTTATCCCACATACTGTATTCTTGATACATAAATAATTTCTAATGCAGTGTGTTAGGCCTTTTCTGTTATGCAAAAAGTGATAACCACTCAAAGTGCTCTCTAATCCACTTGATAGAATACAAATTAAGCCTAATGTTTTACGTGACTTATTAGATTTAAGGAAATGCCAGTCAGTTTATTTCCCTACCTGCGTTTTTAACTTTACTCCGTTCTGATAAGTCACGAGCTATGCCCTCTTAAATTACAAACTAGAAGATGAAGTTTGTACGTTTCGTGTTTAATTTAAAGCATATTTAGGTACACTTGCGTGACCAAAATTTAGTTAAAGCTTCTGGAATATCGGATGCTTTTCTATCCACTTTTCTTGTAACTGATTAAACCTTATAAGGCTACATTTTAAATGATGGGCCGTGGCAACGCTTCTTAAATAAGGTTAAGGATAATGGAATACGTTAATAGCATTCATTAAGAAGTACATTTTCAAGAAATTATTTTATATGACCGGTGACGCCGAAATATCACTGTATTATCCGTAGTGTTTAAGTTGAGTTTTAAGTAAATTCCAAATGTGAAAGCAGGAATTTAAGCCGGCTTTATTTATAAGCCAACTTAAAACAATCGGGAATACGGGCGTAAGTACCATTTCAACAATTTCAACGCGACGTATAAATTTGGCAATTGAATATAAATTCTTTGCTTCTTAATTTTTAGAAAATTTATAACTAGTGCCGATTTCATTACTCTTACAAAAAAACGCATTGAAAATGTAGCGGGTGAGTGAACGACTGCGCAGAGTAATTTTATGAAGATAAGATGTCGATAATAAACTTTTGTGTTAAGGTATGGTTAGATTTTCTGCACGTTTTAAAAATATTTTGAATTATATAGGGTGCGTACAAAAAGTAGACTATCACAAAGTTAGATTTTTTCATGAGACACCCTGTATTTGAATGGATTTTTGAATTCTACGTGTAATTTCATAACTTTTTCATTTATTTTAAGTTTATTATACGAAAAACTCATAGTTTTCAAGATAAGTCGAGTTGTAATGAAAATTTAGCATTTGCAAGAATCTCTTTGTTGTGAAAATACTACTTAAATTTTGACTCCAAGCGATTAATAATATATATATATATATATATATATATATATATATATATATATATATATATATATATATATATATATATATATATATATATATATATACAGCGTGCCTTCGGAAGTCCTTACCATATGGAAAAAAATTTTTATTATTGATTTTATGAAAAAAAGTGTCTCTTCATGAAAGGTTCTGCATCATGAGAAATAGCATCGCCGTTCCGAAATTTGACTTAGGATATACAGGGTGGCTTAAAAAGGTAAAAGTCCTAATCCACGTGACGCTAAAAAGGCACAAAATCGTTATTCAAAGGTAAACTGCCACTGTAAATGTAGTAAAGTTAACATTTTTTATGTTAGTGAATTAGGTTTGGAACATACAGGAGGTCCCAAAAATAAAGTTAATTTTTTATTATCGACTTTACAAAAAAAGTAATCTTCATAAAAAGTTTTACATTGTGAAAAAAGAGTATGGTTATTCAAAAACTTTATCTAGGACATACAGAGTGGGTAAAATTTTTAAATTGTGATTTTCAGCTTTTTGAGCCACCCTGTATTGTCCTACATCAAGTTTTCGAATAACCATGCTCTTTTTTACAATGTAGAACTTTTATGAAGATATGCTTTTTTTGCAAATTCGATAATAAAAAATTAACTTTATTTTTGGGACCTCCTGTATGTTCCAAACCTAATTCACTAACATAAAAAACTGTTAACTCTACTACATTTAGAGTGGCAGTTTACATTTGAATAACGATTTTGGGTCTTTTTAGCTTCACGTGGATTAGGACTTTTACATTTTTGAGCCAGCCTGTATATTCGAGGTAAAATTTCGGAATGGCGATGCTATTTTCTGATGATGCAGAACTTTCATGAAGAGGCACTTGTTTTCATAAAATCAATAATTTTTTTTCCATATGGTAAGAACTTCCGAAGACACGCTGTATATATATATATATATATATATATATATATATATATATATATATATATATATATATATATATATATATATATATATATATATATATATATATATATATATATATAAAGTAGAAGTTTCTTGTCCGTACAATATATAAGAGAGAAAGAAGAATATCGGCTTTGCGGACTGTGGAAGTGTGTTCCTCTTTTGCATCAAAGTACGGGGAGTCCAAGAAAATGGACAACCCCGGGCCGGGTAGACCATGACAGCTGTTTCGTCCTTGTTAGGACTCATTCAGACAGCCATAACCCAGTCGCACCGTGGCACACGATGTTACTGTATCTTGCCACGCTCTTTTTCGCACAGAAGAAGAATTTTACTTCTACTTACCCTTCATAAATAAAAATTGAAAGTTCGGTAAAAAAAAAATTAAAAAAGAAATATTGAGAATTTACAAAATTAACTCACGTAAAGAGTTGAGTTGAAGGCGAGAGGCTTGCGCATGCGTGCCAAAAAAAATTGCCCTAGCTCCAATGCCGGAGAGAGGGGTGGATTGAGGGCGCCACTGTTTCGAAGCCAGGTGAAAAACAGAAACCCTCCTAGATAGTATTGGGATCTCGCTTTCAGCTCACTCACTCACATATAGTTACCATATTATCAAAAAAAAAAATCCAAGAAACTGCGCTGTCTGGTGAGGCAAATAAAACACTACCATTAAAAACAAATTTACTAATATATTACAGATTCGTTAGGGCAAAAATTTTGATAACACATCAGTGTATTTTGTCCTTTTGTGAAATTCGATACAGTGAAATTATCAGGTATTATTATTATTAAATAAAATTATTAATGTTATTACCATTATTATTGGTATTATGGTTATTATTATAACAATTTGTAGGTCTCATGACCGGTTTGGTAGTAACTAAGTTCAAACCCTGAGGGGGAAATAAAATAAAAGAAAGTTAAGGTACTAATCCGCTTAAATTAAATAATGTCAACCATGGTTAAAGTCGATATCGAACAAATTTGTTGTCAAGAAAAATAGGTAACGCCAATTATAAAATTAAAAAAAAGTTGCCTGAAGGGGTTCGTCCCCTGTTGACGGTGTCTCAGGTCAATGCTGAACTGGCCTAGGCAGCTTAGCTGACTCACAGCATGATGAAAGACTGGAGATGTCTCCCAGCCACAAAAGAAGGATCGGTGTCCTCCAGAGACGTGGTGGGGTTGTCTCCCAGTAAAAGAAATAAGTTACTAAAGGTATGGTCTGGGTTTGGCAAAAACATATTAAGTTAAAAAGATTAAGTTTTCAAAGAAAAGTAGGACAGAGAAAAGCCAAACCGGGTTCGTAGATCGTGGCACGCTTGACGGCAGCCAAACACCTCAGCACCAAGAAACCCAAATGTGCTTTTTATAGTGTAGGGCCACGTAGATCGGTCCGGATTTGAAATCCGAGAGACCGAAATTTCCGCTAAGCCAAGCATCACCATGGCCGACAACCATAGCCAACCAAAATTAACCAAGAAAAGAAATAAAATGAAAATTCAGGAACCAGTGTGGTTCCAATACAGACGAAAACAACCCAAAGGCATAATGAGGTAATTTCTCAAACTGCCTATAAAGACACCTACTAAAAATAATACCCGCAGCTTAGTGGATTACTAAACCCACTAACTCAGGTAATCGACAACCCAAAATATTACAATAACTAAAATAATTAAAAATAAAAATTAACTTTGGTCCCCTTGCCGCTAGACAACCAGCGACCCCTCCAGGAGTATCCGGGGTGGAATAAAACTTCAGGGTGCAGGAAGCACAGCCTGGTAACATTAACCCAAAGATGGTAAGGGGCTAGCATTGCGTAACACTCGAAGAAAACGTGAGGTACCTCGTATACTAGCCTCACTCCAGAGCGTCCCAAAACAGATAACCAACTGTCACGCGTCGAGTCAACCAAAGGGTGGAAAAACTAAAAAGAAAAGATAACTAATATACAACCAAGGTAATTTAAGAAGAGAAAGGGATAGCCCATATGTTCCACCGAGCATAAGGAAGTGAATTATAGTAGACACTAAACTAAAAGATGCACCGAATGGGTAGTACATCAGTCCCTGTATAAAACAAAATAAATTAGGTAGGGTACTCTGAAAGGTGGCACTGCCACCGGTCTGTCGCAACCTAATAGGCCGACTTGAGCTCAGGCCGAACAAAGTAGCTTGGCCCTCCCCTGGCCCGCCGAACAAGTTCGATGGGCAAAATGTTACCCCAGGGGTCAGACTTCCGCCCCCCCTGAACAGCCCTTCCAGTCGGTCTGCTCTCCGAAGGATCAATAGTTCCAACAAAGAACGTCGAAGCGACATTCGGTAGCACCCAACACCGCGCAGCCTAAACAAGGAGATAGGGACAAATAAGTCATAATCGGGAAGGTTCTATTTTGGCTAGTTAAACTATAGCCCAAATATAGAACGCCAAAATAGGGGTCTAGGTACCAAGACCTAGGCCAAAGTCAAATCCAGGATATCAAAAATAGCAAGTCAAATAAGACTATAAAGAAATATCAAGGTAAAATTAAATTAATAATTAAACACAAGAAAAGATAAGGTAAATCAAGGTAAGGTAAGAAACACCAAGTCAAATACTGAAATAAGACTTGGTAGATATGAAGGTAAAATTAACCGAATAATTAAACCCAAAATAAAATAAAATAATAAAGGTAAGGTAAGATAAGATAATCAAGGTAAGGTAATATAATCAAGGTGAGGTAAGATAATCAAGGTAACGTAAGGTAATATAAGAAAGTCACAATAAGGACACTAAATCAGATCGAGCTAGGATAACGAAATCACACAGCAAGGTACAGATTAAGGTCATAAGTCAAATCAAGTTACGGTAAATGAAATTATCCAAAACAAATTGTCAAGTACATTGCAATCAGTGTATTACGAAATTCAAAATAGGTAAGTTTAAGGTAAATTAAAATAAGGTAATTTAAGGTAAGTTCAGATAAGGTAAATTTATAGTTACTAAAAGATTAATGAATTTATGACTCAAATAAAAATATGCTAAATTTCAGGTAGTTGAGCCAACAAATAAAATAAATCATCGCCTTAAAAAAAAACTAATGACCATGTGTCACGTCTACTCCCATCTCGTCTCGCGCCAAGATGGGCGTCTGCAAGACACCGCCAAAAGGAAAAAAAACTCTAAAATTAATGTTACTAAAGCCACAAAAGTTAAAGAAATTTAAAGATAAGGTAAAGATAGATCGTACCATAAGCAAAGACGCAAAGCGATGATAGCAAGTAAAAGTAGTAAAAATGCTGAAGGCAGACTTTCTACGTGCAATAGCAGCAAGTTGACTGAAGGCCTAGCTTGCCACGGCTTTCGGAGGACTCCTACCTCCACTAGTTCACCAGTGCAGCACAATTCTAAGCGACAGTGTCCAAATCCATCAAGTTTCGCACCCAGATGGATCCAGACACAATCACGCCCATACTGCAGGGCATTAAAAAAAAGGTATTAAAAGAAAACGGAATAAGGTAACGTTAAAGAAAAATATTTAAAGGTAAAACTAATCATTATCTGAACTCTCATTTGCGGTCGATGGATTATACAGTTTGAGATCTTTTACGTGCCAAACACCTTTACTTTGTCCTGCTCGATCTTGAAGTTCGTAGGTGCAGGACCCTGTTTTCTTCTTAATAATAAACGGGCCCACATAAGCCGGAGCCAGTTTGGCACTATAATAGTTCGCGGCATCGGAAAGACTTTTGTTTTTACGCCAAACCTCTTGTCCAGGTGCATACTCAACGGGTCGTCTACGTAAGTTGTATCTTCGTTGAGTTTTAACATGGGATGACTTGATTTTGTCCTGGACTTCGCGATACAATTTCACAAAGGCGGCTTGTCTTTTCCTGACATAATCTTGAAGGTCTGCATTGGTGTTAGCAGTCTCTTCTGCAAAGTCTTGTCCGTACAACTTATGTTCTCTCCCAAAATTAAGAAAATGCGGAGTAAATCCAGTGGTCTCGTGTCTTGATGTTCGCAAAGCACAGCCTATAGAAGCTAGGTTCTCGTCCCAGGTACGGTGGTTATTGTTCTTGATGTAAGATCGCATCATGGTCTTTATGACTCTGTTGACTCGTTCGGTCGGATCGGCTTGTGGATGATAAGATGCTGTGTAGAATAGCTTGGTTTTATAGCGTTGACATAGGTTCTGAAATTCCTTGGACTTCATTTATTTGTACTCCATTATCACACATTAGGAACTGTGGTGATCCAAACATTAGGAAAATACCTTCTTCAACCTGTTTGGTGAGGGATTTAGCTGTCGCTGAACGAGAAGGAAATAAAACGGAGAATTTGGTGAAATAATCGGTAACCACAAGAACGTAAGTGTTACCTGACCTCGAACGAGGAAACGGTCCAATATAATCCAGGCTGATACACTGCCAAGGTTGATTTATTGTAGGACGATCACCCATTAATCCTGCAGGAGGTTTTTGTTCTACTTTGTGCTGGGCACAAACTCGACAAGCTTTCACATAACTAGTGACGTCACTCCTCATCTTAGGCCAATAATAGCGTTGGCATACTTTCCAGTAGGTCTTGAATACGCCCACGTGACCTGAAGCAGGTATATCATGGCAACGGGCGAGTATCTGGCGCCTTTTATCCTTAGGAACGACAATTTTCCATGAGCTGGATGGAGTACCAAGGTCCGGAGGATTGGTTCTAGCATATTTGTACAACATGTTGTTTTCTACACGCCAAGCAGGAAATTTGTCCGGTCGTTGTTCAAGCCTTACAAACATATTTTTATACCATCCATCAGTGGTGGAAGACATCGGAACATCACTATCGTCGGTGTCAATAGCTTCAGCGGAAACAGGAACGGATCTGGACAGAAAATCGGCAACAATGTGCTCTTTACCAGGGCGATGGATTAAGGTAAAATCATAGGGTTGCAGACGAAGCGCCCATCGCGCTAAACGACCTTGAGGGTCTTTTAGTCTGTGCAGCCATAGTAACGAATGGTGGTCAGTTACTACCGTGAAGTGTACCCCTTCCAAATAATGTCTTAATTTCTCCACACTCCAAATCACTGCCAAACATTCTTTTTCGGTGACTGTATATTTCATTTCTTGTTTAGTCAGTGAACGTGATAGGCAGCATATTACTTTCTCACCATCATCAAAAGTCTGTGTTAAAAGTGCACCAAGGCCATATGCGCTTGCATCGGTTTGCAGGACAAAAGGACGGTTAAAATCAGGACAGGTAAGTATCGGTGCTGTAACCAAAGCTTCCTTGATCGCTTTAAAGGCTCTATCACAGTCGGTTGTCCATGACCATCTGACATTTTTCTTAGTCAAGTTAGTTAGCGGAGCTATGGTGGATGAAAAATTCGGAACAAAGCGACGGTACCAAGATGCTGTACCAATAAATCGGCGAATTTCTGTGACATTCTTCGGTGGTATAATATTTACAATTGCCTCAACTTTTAATGGATCTGGTCGGAGTCCCTGACGGTCCACAACATATCCTAAGTACTTCAATTCTGGCAGGCAAAACTGACATTTTTCTAGTGAAACTATGAGTCCCGCTTCATGTAGTCGGTCGAAAACTAAGCCCAACAGACGTAGGTGTTCATCAAAGTCCTGAGATATGAGAATTATATCATCCAGATATACCATGACCGCTGGTTGAAGGTCTGCTCCAAGGACGGTATCTACTATGCGCTGCCAAGTTGCTGGTGAATTGGTTAAACCAAAAGGCATGCGACGGAACTGAAATAGTCCTCTTCCAGGGACGGTAAATGCAGTATATTCACGCGAAGATTCACTTAAGGGAACTGTCCAAAATGCGGATTTGATATCGATGGAACTGAGGTAAGTTGCATCTCTCAGGCGGTCCAAAATGGCAGAAATGTAGGGCAAGGGATATGCGTCTTTCTTGCTCAAACTGTTCAAAATTCTGTAATCTACACAAAATCTGTAGGAATCATCCTTCTTGCGCACTAAACATATCGGACTGGACCAAGCACTCTTCGAAGGTTCGATGACTCCATCTTCCAACATTTGTTTAAGTTCTTCATCGATAATTTTCTGCTTAAATGGAGACACCGGGTAATATCTTTGTTTGACAGGTTTCGTACCTGGCTCCACTTCAATAACATGTTCAGCCACCTTGCAACATCCCAGGCCTGTACCCATTAAAGCAAGTTTTTCTTTGACTAAGTTATCAAGAGTCATTCGCTGAGCAATAGTAAGGGTACTCTCATCCCGTATGCTAAGTACTTGAGTAGAATTCAGTTCATCTGCGAAATGCCAAACATCTTGATTTAAATCCGGCACGATTCCCATGCTCTTCCAGAAGTCAACTCCCAAAATTAAGGTATGAGCCAGTGCAGGCAGGACTAACACATCTATCATGCGGGTTTTTCCCATTAAACTAAACGGTACTTGCATGTAACCAATAGCAGAACAGCTCTCTCCATTAGCAACTGTACATCTTGTTTCTTTACCTAAAAGTTGCAGTCCCAAACTCCGTAGCAACTCATATCCAGGAAGGCCAACAAGTGTTCGAGTGGCACCAGAATCCAGCAAACCTCTTATAGGTTTACCTATAATAGAAACTTCCAAATAAGGACGTTGATCTCCTCGTGCGTGACTAATGATGAAATCTAAAAGAATTTTGGATGAAAAGTCAAAATCATTGGTCGATACACGCTTGGTATTGGGAGAAATCGTACGACCTATTGATTCCCCCGGGAAGCGTTTCCCGAATTAGCACATTTTGGGCAAGATCTTACAGTGACATTAGGTGTTCCACAACGATAACAGTGTGTTTTTCTAGGGCTTTGACAATCTCGATTAAAATGTCCCGTTTGTTGACAATTCCAACAGACTACTTCTCTAGTACCTCTACTGGTAGTAGGAGGGTTGACATGTCTCACTTCATTGACCTTAGTTGGAGGTAAGGCTTCTTGCATATCTGAGACGAAGGCGAAATCAGGTTCTACAAATCCTTGTCGCTTCCGAGATGGCGGTACATAATGTTCTGCACGGTATTTCTTGGCTTCTAAAACCAGGCACTGCTCCTCTAATTCTTCCAATGAGTTCACTATGGGTAACTGAGTGGTGTAAAATGGAGCTAAATTCCTAGTTATCATGTCCAACTTTGCATCCTCACTGAGGGAACCATAACGCCGAAACAGAGCCTGCATGCTTGAAAGATAGTCCACTATGCTTTCTGATGGATCTTGAGTCCTCTCGAGCATTTCTTTAAAGAGTCGAGCACGATAATCTGGTGGTTCAAAGTGTCTGCAAAGCAGTTCAGCTAGTTCTCTCCAGTTGTTAAACCGGGAACGGTTCGCTCTAAACCAATTCAATGCCTTGCCTTCAAATAAATCTATGGCAGACTCAAACAGTTCTCTTTCTGATACATTACGAGCCAATCTCAGCTCGTTTACTCTCTCCAAGAATCCATGGACTGACATACTCTTGGGGTCTCCTGTAAATTTAAGGCCCCATTTTTCTATACGTAGTGCCTTGAAGTTTGACACTGGCTGTCTATTCGGGGTTGAACCATGCTGAGTTGGTCGAGGCACTTCCTCTTCTGACGAATCATCGGAATCAGAACCTCCCGAGCGTGCTGCATCCAATAACACGCTCAAGTTGGGATCTCGTCTGGATACCTGCTCTAGCTCGTCAAGAGCAGATAAGGTTTCTGCCATTAATATTGCTCGTGCGTCAGCATCCTCTGACGACAGTTGGTTAACTGGTACACGATCAATTCGGTTGAGAAGATGGACCAAGTGTGTCTGTAGACGTTCAAATTTGGTCTTGGCTTTTTCTCCAGTAACGGACTTAATCGCCAATTTAGTCTTCCTCAAGTTAGTCGACACATAAGCTCTTTCTTCAGCAAAATCCATATTATAGGGAGGGTGACTTATAGACTTACTAACTTTCTCCATTTGCAACAATGGGCGTAAAGATGCACGAAGGCTTTCGACAGTTTTCGTTTCATCAGCTGGAATGCCACGAACTTGCAACTCATAAATGAGCATATCCTTTCTAAGGTAATGCACTCTCATACTGTAATCCATCGTAACTTATTACGAGTCAAATAATACACAAGCAAAAATAAATTTAAAGAAAAATCAATAAAATATTAACACTGATTGCACTTGACACTGTAAACTGCAAACAATTTGCACAACTAAATTTTCAGATAATTTTCACTAATTAAACTTCACCAAAAAGATTTAAAAATAAAATAAACCGGTTAGGACAGCGATGTCCTAACAGAAAGAATAACGAAAACCCGTCAGAACAGCGAAGTTCTGATGGCTACTACAAAACAATAGGTAGGTCGCAAAAAAAAATATTGCATTATCAGCAAAAAATCTCATCAGAGGTAAGACAACATATCAGAAGCGCAAAAATCGATAAATGAAAAATTTAAAAAAAAAAATTTTGATAATGTTAGTACCAAAGTGCTCTATCTGGTCTCACCAAAGGCAGTTTCTTTTTGCTTGAATGCCCCACGTTGGGCGCCAAAATTTGCCACGCTCTTTTTCGCACAGAAGAAGAATTTTACTTCTACTTACCCTTCATAAATAAAAATTTAAAGTTCGGTAAAAAAAAATTAAAAAAGAAATATTGAGAATTTACAAAATTAACTCACGTAAAGAGTTGAGTTGAAGGCGAGAGGCTTGCGCATGCGTGCCAAAAAAAATTGCCCTAGCTCCAATGCCGGAGAGAGGGGTGGATTGAGGGCGCCACTGTTTTCGAAGCCAGGTGAAAAACAGAAACCCTCCTAGATAGTATTGGGATCTCGCTTTCAGCTCACTCACTCACATATAGTTACCATATTATCAAAAAAAAAAAATCCAAGAAACTGCGCTGTCTGGTGAGGCAAATAAAACACTACCATTAAAAACAAATTTACTAATATATTACAGATTCGTTAGGGCAAAAATTTTGATAACACATCAGTGTATTTTGTCCTTTTGTGAAATTCGATACAGTGAAATTATCAGGTATTATTATTATTAAATAAAATTATTAATGTTATTACCATTATTATTGGTATTATGGTTATTATTATAACAATTTGTAGGTCTCATGACCGGTTTGGTAGTAACTAAGTTCAAACCCTGAGGGGGAAATAAAATAAAAGAAAGTTAAGGTACTAATCCGCTTAAATTAAATAATGTCAACCATGGTTAAAGTCGATATCGAACAAATTTGTTGTCAAGAAAAATAGGTAACGCCAATTATAAAATTAAAAAAAAGTTGCCTGAAGGGGTTCGTCCCCTGTTGACGGTGTCTCAGGTCAATGCTGAACTGGCCTAGGCAGCTTAGCTGACTCACAGCATGATGAAAGACTGGAGATGTCTCCCAGCCACAAAAGAAGGATCGGTGTCCTCCAGAGACGTGGTGGGGTTGTCTCCCAGTAAAAAGAAGTGCTGTCTCCCAGCAGAAAGAAAGACCCTGATAAAACAAAAGGTATGCGTCAAGGCAAGGTAAAATTCAGGTACTATGCAAATATAATTTAGAAGAAATATTAAATTTAAATCACAAAAAAAAAACTTTTAGTGGCTGAAGGCCTTATACAATTATTCACTGGTTTCAAGAAAATAAAACCGAAGGAAATATTTTGAATTAAATAGAAATCAGGTCAAAAAAAAAATAAACAGGCAATATCGAAGCCGATTAATTAACAAATCAAAGTTAAGTTAAAATTTACATAAAAGTAGCCATTGTACGCTACTGTACACAGACAAATATTCATTATAAAATAATTATATTTACATAAGTAATGCAGCTACAAAAATCTTAAACAATTAGATCATACACTGGTGACAAAATAACCAAAATTGTTAGGTAATCGCTTAATTACACAAAAGAAAAGTTTAGCCGCAAAATACAATGTGATAAAATTTAGCACGTTAAGTATAATCAAAAGAGAAATTCAGTATTACTATTACTAAACATATACATCCAAATATAGTAAATGTAGCTTAATATTTATGAATATAGAATAACCATACCGTATCTGTAAGCGTAACCCAAGAATGAACAAATACCATAGGCCATAGTGAATTGTTAACGGTACTATATTACACCCACCCTGAAATTTTGTAACCAAATCTAATAATTAAGAATCAGCCCTGTCTATGTTATACCCAATATTAATTAAAAGCTAATTAGCAGCAGAAAAAGAATAAGTGAAATACGAAAGTCAACACTTCTGACTGTCAGACATTTAAAATATTTACCCAAATTACTATAGTTTTAAATTGCCGGTCTCTAACGCTGTCAGCTGACATTCCAGAACACAAGATCTGAATTTTTAATGACCTGGCTATCGCTTATTAGCATAATTAGTTGATAAAAAGAAACATCATTATGTTCCAATTCACGGGCATACACCAATGACTGATTCACTATGACTATGAATACGAAATAACAAAATAAAATTTAACCTTGGGTCACCCGGTAGAGTTCTGACCAACATTATCAAAGAATGTAGTAAATCAAGCTAGCATAGCTGACAAAAAAAAATTAGGTATCGATAAGAATTTGACCTACAAACCTGTGAAGGTCACATAAACCCCATTTAATTTTTAATAAAAAAAAGAACCATCTGTACATAATTTTCCTACCACGAAATGTAGCGATCTACTTGTATTTAGAGAAGTTTTAACTACAGAAAAACTAATTAAAAACGTGGACGTCGTAAAAAAAAATAGAATCAAAAAGGAAATCAACGAAAATTAATTAAAATAGCAGTTTAATCGCGGGATTCTGTATTTTTAAGGGTTTAATAGTGGCAAAAAGGCATACCTGTCGATCTCGGGTCGGGTCTAAGTCCACATGTCCGCTGTCGTCGTAAAAACCGACGAAGAGATGTCGAATTTCTTCTACAAAAACAACTAAAACGGCCTCACTGGACCAACAACGTAACGCCAAAATGGCAAACAACAAAACAACGTAAAAGAAATTAGTTGTACCGCATTCACGGATCCCAATTTTGGGTGTCTTTCTAAAGACTTTAGAATACGATACAGTCGACGACGCGATCAGTTTGTGAAAAGAACCTCTCCACACCCAATCCTTGACGAAAAATTCCAATATCGATTTTTTTTCCTTGCAAAGCGACGTCACAAGAGGTTGTTTGTAAGTACACTTTGGTACTCAATTAGGTACATTTTCGAAGGCTTTGGTTCCATGGTATTCCCCTCAATGGATTGGCACGATGTTCTGCCAGTAAAAATTAACTTAACCAATGAACACCGGCAATATACCAACAAAACTATAACAATTAAATACATTTTTCCGTGTCCATAAACCGACATTCATTAATAGTTCGTACAATTGGCAGTACAAATGCACCCCACCTACGATTTTGGTCAACCTCGAACCGTAATGCATGAATGAACATTAGAAACCTTTAAAACCAAGGGACCTAGAACTTAGAACGCAGATTCCATCGTTCCTGGCTTCGACGTTTTCCAATAACAGTCACAGAGGGCGGCTCAGGACAGAAAACTAAGATGTATGCAACAGGCTCGACAGAAAATAATTACGGCCGATTCAAATGTCAAAAATGACGTTTCACGTTTGTCAGGGTAAACAAATTCTAATTTATATTTATTGGCAACTATAGTTTTTAGGGCCAAATTCAGACATATTTCCTTAGGGATTAACTATACAGAAAGAGGGAAACCAAGGCTGGATCCAAGACAGACTAGTGACGGAAAATTTGTAAAAATTAAATTCGAGGTTAGGAAAGATTTTGACTAAATGGAAAACAAATCAAAATAAAACGTTCAAGGAATAAGGGAATATATTCAAAAAGGTAGGTCGAAGTCTTAAAACTCAACTAATTGTTGCAACTGCTATAATAATAATACTTTAATTTCGTATGACAAAACAAACCGTAACAACTCCCCCTCTCCTACGAAAGGAGGGAAATTTTCTCGAGAAAATTAACCGACGATAAGTACTCAAAAATCTACAGTATTTACAAGATAAGGCAAAAAAAAATTAACTCCGGAGCTCCGGGGGTATTCCCCTAGGAAGCAACGGACGAAAGTGATAGATACTAGTGGATCGCTACTAACAAAATATATACTCACACAACCATAAGAAAAACTAAACCAAAAAGAAACTCTGACATGACATGACTGGTCCGAGTGTTTCTGACGGCAGCCACCATCTCCGCACCGAAAAGTCAACTGTGCCTCAATGGTATAGTGGCCACATAGACCAACACTGGGAAGATGTGTCCCCAGCTCCGGAATTTCCACCAAGGTCATAAGACACCCGTACTCATCCTATCAGCCTCCAATAAAAGAAAATAAAGAAATAAGTTACTAAAGGTATGGTCTGGGTTTGGCAAAAACATATTAAGTTAAAAAGATTAAGTTTTCAAAGAAAAGTAGGACAGAGAAAAGCCAAACCGGGTTCGTAGATCGTGGCACGCTTGACGGCAGCCAAACACCTCAGCACCAAGAAACCCAAATGTGCTTTTTATAGTGTAGGGCCACGTAGATCGGTCCGGATTTGAAATCCGAGAGACCGAAATTTCCGCTAGGCCAAGCATCACCATGGCCGACAACCATAGCCAACCAAAATTAACCAAGAAAAGAAATAAAATGAAAATTCAGGAACCAGTGTGGTTCCAATACAGACGAAAACAACCCAAAGGCATAATGAGGTAATTTCTCAAACTGCCTATAAAGACACCTACTAAAAATAATACCCGCAGCTTAGTGGATTACTAAACCCACTAACTCAGGTAATCGACAACCCAAAATATTACAATAACTAAAATAATTAAAAATAAAAATTAACTTTGGTCCCCTTGCCGCTAGACAACCAGCGACCCCTCCAGGAGTATCCGGGGTGGAATAAAACTTCAGGGTGCAGGAAGCACAGCCTGGTAACATTAACCCAAAGATGGTAAGGGGCTAGCATTGCGTAACACTCGAAGAAAACGTGAGGTACCTCGTATACTAGCCTCACTCCAGAGCGTCCCAAAACAGATAACCAACTGTCACGCGTCGAGTCAACCAAAGGGTGGAAAAACTAAAAAGAAAAGATAACTAATATACAACCAAGGTAATTTAAGAAGAGAAAGGGATAGCCCATATGTTCCACCGAGCATAAGGAAGTGAATTATAGTAGACACTAAACTAAAAGATGCACCGAATGGGTAGTACATCAGTCCCTGTATAAAACAAAATAAATTAGGTAGGGTACTCTGAAAGGTGGCACTGCCACCGGTCTGTCGCAACCTAATAGGCCGACTTGAGCTCAGGCCGAACAAAGTAGCTTGGCCCTCCCCTGGCCCGCCGAACAAGTTCGATGGGCAAAATGTTACCCCAGGGGTCAGACTTCCGCCCCCCCTGAACAGCCCTTCCAGTCGGTCTGCTCTCCGAAGGATCAATAGTTCCAACAAAGAACGTCGAAGCGACATTCGGTAGCACCCAACACCGCGCAGCCTAAACAAGGAGATAGGGACAAATAAGTCATAATCGGGAAGGTTCTATTTTGGCTAGTTAAACTATAGCCCAAATATAGAACGCCAAAATAGGGGTCTAGGTACCAAGACCTAGGCCAAAGTCAAATCCAGGATATCAAAAATAGCAAGTCAAATAAGACTATAAAGAAATATCAAGGTAAAATTAAATTAATAATTAAACACAAGAAAAGATAAGGTAAATCAAGGTAAGGTAAGAAACACCAAGTCAAATACTGAAATAAGACTTGGTAGATATGAAGGTAAAATTAACCGAATAATTAAACCCAAAATAAAATAAAATAATAAAGGTAAGGTAAGATAAGATAATCAAGGTAAGGTAATATAATCAAGGTGAGGTAAGATAATCAAGGTAACGTAAGGTAATATAAGAAAGTCACAATAAGGACACTAAATCAGATCGAGCTAGGATAACGAAATCACACAGCAAGGTACAGATTAAGGTCATAAGTCAAATCAAGTTACGGTAAATGAAATTATCCAAAACAAATTGTCAAGTACATTGCAATCAGTGTATTACGAAATTCAAAATAGGTAAGTTTAAGGTAAATTAAAATAAGGTAATTTAAGGTAAGTTCAGATAAGGTAAATTTATAGTTACTAAAAGATTAATGAATTTATGACTCAAATAAAAATATGCTAAATTTCAGGTAGTTGAGCCAACAAATAAAATAAATCATCGCCTTAAAAAAAACTAATGACCATGTGTCACGTCTACTCCCATCTCGTCTCGCGCCAAGATGGGCGTCTGCAAGACACCGCCAAAAGGAAAAAAACTCTAAAATTAATGTTACTAAAGCCACAAAAGTTAAAGAAATTTAAAGATAAGGTAAAGATAGATCGTACCATAAGCAAAGACGCAAAGCGATGATAGCAAGTAAAAGTAGTAAAAATGCTGAAGGCAGACTTTCTACGTGCAATAGCAGCAAGTTGACTGAAGGCCTAGCTTGCCACGGCTTTCGGAGGACTCCTACCTCCACTAGTTCACCAGTGCAGCACAATTCTAAGCGACAGTGTCCAAATCCATCAAGTTTCGCACCCAGATGGATCCAGACACAATCACGCCCATACTGCAGGGCATTAAAAAAAAGGTATTAAAAGAAAACGGAATAAGGTAACGTTAAAGAAAAATATTTAAAGGTAAAACTAATCATTATCTGAACTCTCATTTGCGGTCGATGGATTATACAGTTTGAGATCTTTTACGTGCCAAACACCTTTACTTTGTCCTGCTCGATCTTGAAGTTCGTAGGTGCAGGACCCTGTTTTCTTCTTAATAATAAACGGGCCCACATAAGCCGGAGCCAGTTTGGCACTATAATAGTTCGCGGCATCGGAAAGACTTTTGTTTTTACGCCAAACCTCTTGTCCAGGTGCATACTCAACGGGTCGTCTACGTAAGTTGTATCTTCGTTGAGTTTTAACATGGGATGACTTGATTTTGTCCTGGACTTCGCGATACAATTTCACAAAGGCGGCTTGTCTTTTCCTGACATAATCTTGAAGGTCTGCATTGGTGTTAGCAGTCTCTTCTGCAAAGTCTTGTCCGTACAACTTATGTTCTCTCCCAAAATTAAGAAAATGCGGAGTAAATCCAGTGGTCTCGTGTCTTGATGTTCGCAAAGCACAGCCTATAGAAGCTAGGTTCTCGTCCCAGGTACGGTGGTTATTGTTCTTGATGTAAGATCGCATCATGGTCTTTATGACTCTGTTGACTCGTTCGGTCGGATCGGCTTGTGGATGATAAGATGCTGTGTAGAATAGCTTGGTTTTATAGCGTTGACATAGGTTCTGAAATTCCTTGGACTTCATTTGTACTCCATTATCACACATTAGGAACTGTGGTGATCCAAACATTAGGAAAATACCTTCTTCAACCTGTTTGGTGAGGGATTTAGCTGTCGCTGAACGAGAAGGAAATAAAACGGAGAATTTGGTGAAATAATCGGTAACCACAAGAACGTAAGTGTTACCTGACCTCGAACGAGGAAACGGTCCAATATAATCCAAGCTGATACACTGCCAAGGTTGATTTATTGTAGGACGATCACCCATTAATCCTGCAGGAGGTTTTTGTTCTACTTTGTGCTGGGCACAAACTCGACAAGCTTTCACATAACTAGTGACGTCACTCCTCATCTTAGGCCAATAATAGCGTTGGCATACTTTCCAGTAGGTCTTGAATACGCCCACGTGACCTGAAGCAGGTATATCATGGCAACGGGCGAGTATCTGGCGCCTTTTATCCTTAGGAACGACAATTTTCCATGAGCTGGATGGAGTACCAAGGTCCGGAGGATTGGTTCTAGCATATTTGTACAACATGTTGTTTTCTACACGCCAAGCAGGAAATTTGTCCGGTCGTTGTTCAAGCCTTACAAACATATTTTTATACCATCCATCAGTGGTGGAAGACATCGGAACATCACTATCGTCGGTGTCAATAGCTTCAGCGGAAACAGGAACGGATCTGGACAGAAAATCGGCAACAATGTGCTCTTTACCAGGGCGATGGATTAAGGTAAAATCATAGGGTTGCAGACGAAGCGCCCATCGCGCTAAACGACCTTGAGGGTCTTTTAGTCTGTGCAGCCATAGTAACGAATGGTGGTCAGTTACTACCGTGAAGTGTACCCCTTCCAAATAATGTCTTAATTTCTCCACACTCCAAATCACTGCCAAACATTCTTTTTCGGTGACTGTATATTTCATTTCTTGTTTAGTCAGTGAACGTGATAGGCAGCATATTACTTTCTCACCATCATCAAAAGTCTGTGTTAAAAGTGCACCAAGGCCATATGCGCTTGCATCGGTTTGCAGGACAAAAGGACGGTTAAAATCAGGACAGGTAAGTATCGGTGCTGTAACCAAAGCTTCCTTGATCGCTTTAAAGGCTCTATCACAGTCGGTTGTCCATGACCATCTGACATTTTTCTTAGTCAAGTTAGTTAGCGGAGCTATGGTGGATGAAAAATTCGGAACAAAGCGACGGTACCAAGATGCTGTACCAATAAATCGGCGAATTTCTGTGACATTCTTCGGTGGTATAATATTTACAATTGCCTCAACTTTTAATGGATCTGGTCGGAGTCCCTGACGGTCCACAACATATCCTAAGTACTTCAATTCTGGCAGGCAAAACTGACATTTTTCTAGTGAAACTATGAGTCCCGCTTCATGTAGTCGGTCGAAAACTAAGCCCAACAGACGTAGGTGTTCATCAAAGTCCTGAGATATGAGAATTATATCATCCAGATATACCATGACCGCTGGTTGAAGGTCTGCTCCAAGGACGGTATCTACTATGCGCTGCCAAGTTGCTGGTGAATTGGTTAAACCAAAAGGCATGCGACGGAACTGAAATAGTCCTCTTCCAGGGACGGTAAATGCAGTATATTCACGCGAAGATTCACTTAAGGGAACTGTCCAAAATGCGGATTTGATATCGATGGAACTGAGGTAAGTTGCATCTCTCAGGCGGTCCAAAATGGCAGAAATGTAGGGCAAGGGATATGCGTCTTTCTTGCTCAAACTGTTCAAAATTCTGTAATCTACACAAAATCTGTAGGAATCATCCTTCTTGCGCACTAAACATATCGGACTGGACCAAGCACTCTTCGAAGGTTCGATGACTCCATCTTCCAACATTTGTTTAAGTTCTTCATCGATAATTTTCTGCTTAAATGGAGACACCGGGTAATATCTTTGTTTGACAGGTTTCGTACCTGGCTCCACTTCAATAACATGTTCAGCCACCTTGCAACATCCCAGGCCTGTACCCATTAAAGCAAGTTTTTCTTTGACTAAGTTATCAAGAGTCATTCGCTGAGCAATAGTAAGGGTACTCTCATCCCGTATGCTAAGTACTTGAGTAGAATTCAGTTCATCTGCGAAATGCCAAACATCTTGATTTAAATCCGGCACGATTCCCATGCTCTTCCAGAAGTCAACTCCCAAAATTAAGGTATGAGCCAGTGCAGGCAGGACTAACACATCTATCATGCGGGTTTTTCCCATTAAACTAAACGGTACTTGCATGTAACCAATAGCAGAACAGCTCTCTCCATTAGCAACTGTACATCTTGTTTCTTTACCTAAAAGTTGCAGTCCCAAACTCCGTAGCAACTCATATCCAGGAAGGCCAACAAGTGTTCGAGTGGCACCAGAATCCAGCAAACCTCTTATAGGTTTACCTATAATAGAAACTTCCAAATAAGGACGTTGATCTCCTCGTGCGTGACTAATGATGAAATCTAAAAGAATTTTGGATGAAAAGTCAAAATCATTGGTCGATACACGCTTGGTATTGGGAGAAATCGTACGACCTATTGATTCCCCCGGGAAGCGTTTCCCGAATTAGCACATTTTGGGCAAGATCTTACAGTGACATTAGGTGTTCCACAACGATAACAGTGTGTTTTTCTAGGGCTTTGACAATCTCGATTAAAATGTCCCGTTTGTGGACAATTCCAACAGACTACTTCTCTAGGACCTCTACTGGTAGTAGGAGGGTTGACATGTCTCACTTCATTGACCTTAGTTGGAGGTAAGGCTTCTTGCATATCTGAGACGAAGGCGAAATCAGGTTCTACAAATCCTTGTCGCTTCCGAGATGGCGGTACATAATGTTCTGCACGGTATTTCTTGGCTTCTAAAACCAGGCACTGCTCCTCTAATTCTTCCAATGAGTTCACTATGGGTAACTGAGTGGTGTAAAATGGAGCTAAATTCCTAGTTATCATGTCCAACTTTGCATCCTCACTGAGGGAACCATAACGCCGAAACAGAGCCTGCATGCTTGAAAGATAGTCCACTATGCTTTCTGATGGATCTTGAGTCCTCTCGAGCATTTCTTTAAAGAGTCGAGCACGATAATCTGGTGGTTCAAAGTGTCTGCAAAGCAGTTCAGCTAGTTCTCTCCAGTTGTTAAACCGGGAACGGTTCGCTCTAAACCAATTCAATGCCTTGCCTTCAAATAAATCTATGGCAGACTCAAACAGTTCTCTTTCTGATACATTACGAGCCAATCTCAGCTCGTTTACTCTCTCCAAGAATCCATGGACTGACATACTCTTGGGGTCTCCTGTAAATTTAAGGCCCCATTTTTCTATACGTAGTGCCTTGAAGTTTGACACTGGCTGTCTATTCGGGGTTGAACCATGCTGAGTTGGTCGAGGCACTTCCTCTTCTGACGAATCATCGGAATCAGAACCTCCCGAGCGTGCTGCATCCAATAACACGCTCAAGTTGGGATCTCGTCTGGATACCTGCTCTAGCTCGTCAAGAGCAGATAAGGTTTCTGCCATTAATATTGCTCGTGCGTCAGCATCCTCTGACGACAGTTGGTTAACTGGTACACGATCAATTCGGTTGAGAAGATGGACCAAGTGTGTCTGTAGACGTTCAAATTTGGTCTTGGCTTTTTCTCCAGTAACGGACTTAATCGCCAATTTAGTCTTCCTCAAGTTAGTCGACACATAAGCTCTTTCTTCAGCAAAATCCATATTATAGGGAGGGTGACTTATAGACTTACTAACTTTCTCCATTTGCAACAATGGGCGTAAAGATGCACGAAGGCTTTCGACAGTTTTCGTTTCATCAGCTGGAATGCCACGAACTTGCAACTCATAAATGAGCATATCCTTTCTAAGGTAATGCACTCTCATACTGTAATCCATCGTAACTTATTACGAGTCAAATAATACACAAGCAAAAATAAATTTAAAGAAAAATCAATAAAATATTAACACTGATTGCACTTGACACTGTAAACTGCAAACAATTTGCACAACTAAATTTTCAGATAATTTTCACTAATTAAACTTCACCAAAAAGATTTAAAAATAAAATAAACCGGTTAGGACAGCGATGTCCTAACAGAAAGAATAACGAAAACCCGTCAGAACAGCGAAGTTCTGATGGCTACTACAAAACAATAGGTAGGTCGCAAAAAAAAATATTGCATTATCAGCAAAAAATCTCATCAGAGATAAGACAACATATCAGAAGCGCAAAAATCGATAAATGAAAAATTTAAAAAAAAAAATTTTGATAATGTTAGTACCAAAGTGCTCTATCTGGTCTCACCAAAGGCAGTTTCTTTTTGCTTGAATGCCCCACGTTGGGCGCCAAAATTTGCCACGCTCTTTTTCGCACAGAAGAAGAATTTTACTTCTACTTACCCTTCATAAATAAAAATTTAAAGTTCGGTAAAAAAAAATTAAAAAAGAAATATTGAGAATTTACAAAATTAACTCACGTAAAGAGTTGAGTTGAAGGCGAGAGGCTTGCGCATGCGTGCCAAAAAAAATTGCCCCAGCTCCAATGCCGGAGAGAGGGGTGGATTGAGGGCGCCACTGTTTTCGAAGCCAGGTGAAAAACAGAAACCCTCCTAGATAGTATTGGGATCTCGCTTTCAGCTCACTCACTCACATATAGTTACCATATTATCAAAAAAAAAAATCCAAGAAACTGCGCTGTCTGGTGAGGCAAATAAAACACTACCATTAAAAACAAATTTACTAATATATTACAGATTCGTTAGGGCAAAAATTTTGATAACACATCAGTGTATTTTGTCCTTTTGTGAAATTCGATACAGTGAAATTATCAGGTATTATTATTATTAAATAAAATTATTAATGTTATTACCATTATTATTGGTATTATGGTTATTATTATAACAATTTGTAGGTCTCATGACCGGTTTGGTAGTAACTAAGTTCAAACCCTGAGGGGGAAATAAAATAAAAGAAAGTTAAGGTACTAATCCGCTTAAATTAAATAATGTCAACCATGGTTAAAGTCGATATCGAACAAATTTGTTGTCAAGAAAAATAGGTAACGCCAATTATAAAATTAAAAAAAAGTTGCCTGAAGGGGTTCGTCCCCTGTTGACGGTGTCTCAGGTCAATGCTGAACTGGCCTAGGCAGCTTAGCTGACTCACAGCATGATGAAAGACTGGAGATGTCTCCCAGCCACAAAAGAAGGATCGGTGTCCTCCAGAGACGTGGTGGGGTTGTCTCCCAGTAAAAAGAAGTGCTGTCTCCCAGCAGAAAGAAAGACCCTGATAAAACAAAAGGTATGCGTCAAGGCAAGGTAAAATTCAGGTACTATGCAAATATAATTTAGAAGAAATATTAAATTTAAATCACAAAAAAAAAACTTTTAGTGGCTGAAGGCCTTATACAATTATTCACTGGTTTCAAGAAAATAAAACCGAAGGAAATATTTTGAATTAAATAGAAATCAGGTCAAAAAAAAAATAAACAGGCAATATCGAAGCCGATTAATTAACAAATCAAAGTTAAGTTAAAATTTACATAAAAGTAGCCATTGTACGCTACTGTACACAGACAAATATTCATTATAAAATAATTATATTTACATAAGTAATGCAGCTACAAAAATCTTAAACAATTAGATCATACACTGGTGACAAAATAACCAAAATTGTTAGGTAATCGCTTAATTACACAAAAGAAAAGTTTAGCCGCAAAATACAATGTGATAAAATTTAGCACGTTAAGTATAATCAAAAGAGAAATTCAGTATTACTATTACTAAACATATACATCCAAATATAGTAAATGTAGCTTAATATTTATGAATATAGAATAACCATACCGTATCTGTAAGCGTAACCCAAGAATGAACAAATACCATAGGCCATAGTGAATTGTTAACGGTACTATATTACACCCACCCTGAAATTTTGTAACCAAATCTAATAATTAAGAATCAGCCCTGTCTATGTTATACCCAATATTAATTAAAAGCTAATTAGCAGCAGAAAAAGAATAAGTGAAATACGAAAGTCAACACTTCTGACTGTCAGACATTTAAAATATTTACCCAAATTACTATAGTTTTAAATTGCCGGTCTCTAACGCTGTCAGCTGACATTCCAGAACACAAGATCTGAATTTTTAATGACCTGGCTATCGCTTATTAGCATAATTAGTTGATAAAAAGAAACATCATTATGTTCCAATTCACGGGCATACACCAATGACTGATTCACTATGACTATGAATACGAAATAACAAAATAAAATTTAACCTTGGGTCACCCGGTAGAGTTCTGACCAACATTATCAAAGAATGTAGTAAATCAAGCTAGCATAGCTGACAAAAAAAAATTAGGTATCGATAAGAATTTGACCTACAAACCTGTGAAGGTCACATAAACCCCATTTAATTTTTAATAAAAAAAAGAACCATCTGTACATAATTTTCCTACCACGAAATGTAGCGGTCTACTTGTATTTAGAGAAGTTTTAACTACAGAAAAACTAATTAAAAACGTGGACGTCGTAAAAAAAAATAGAATCAAAAAGGAAATCAACGAAAATTAATTAAAATAGCAGTTTAATCGCGGGATTCTGTATTTTTAAGGGTTTAATAGTGGCAAAAAGGCATACCTGTCGATCTCGGGTCGGGTCTAAGTCCACATGTCCGCTGTCGTCGTAAAAACCGACGAAGAGATGTCGAATTTCTTCTACAAAAACAACTAAAACGGCCTCACTGGACCAACAACGTAACGCCAAAATGGCAAACAACAAAACAACGTAAAAGAAATTAGTTGTACCGCATTCACGGATCCCAATTTTGGGTGTCTTTCTAAAGACTTTAGAATACGATACAGTCGACGACGCGATCAGTTTGTGAAAAGAACCTCTCCACACCCAATCCTTGACGAAAAATTCCAATATCGATTTTTTTTCCTTGCAAAGCGACGTCACAAGAGGTTGTTTGTAAGTACACTTTGGTACTCAATTAGGTACATTTTCGAAGGCTTTGGTTCCATGGTATTCCCCTCAATGGATTGGCACGATGTTCTGCCAGTAAAAATTAACTTAACCAATGAACACCGGCAATATACCAACAAAACTATAACAATTAAATACATTTTTCCGTGTCCATAAACCGACATTCATTAATAGTTCGTACAATTGGCAGTACAAATGCACCCCACCTACGATTTTGGTCAACCTCGAACCGTAATGCATGAATGAACATTAGAAACCTTTAAAACCAAGGGACCTAGAACTTAGAACGCAGATTCCATCGTTCCTGGCTTCGACGTTTTCCAATAACAGTCACAGAGGGCGGCTCAGGACAGAAAACTAAGATGTATGCAACAGGCTCGACAGAAAATAATTACGGCCGATTCAAATGTCAAAAATGACGTTTCACGTTTGTCAGGGTAAACAAATTCTAATTTATATTTATTGGCAACTATAGTTTTTAGGGCCAAATTCAGACATATTTCCTTAGGGATTAACTATACAGAAAGAGGGAAACCAAGGCTGGATCCAAGACAGACTAGTGACGGAAAATTTGTAAAAATTAAATTCGAGGTTAGGAAAGATTTTGACTAAATGGAAAACAAATCAAAATAAAACGTTCAAGGAATAAGGGAATATATTCAAAAAGGTAGGTCGAAGTCTTAAAACTCAACTAATTGTTGCAACTGCTATAATAATAATACTTTAATTTCGTATGACAAAACAAACCGTAACAATCTTACATCCTTTTTGCAAAACACAAGCAGGAAATAACATACCATAACGCCACCTAGCGGGTGCTGGCTCTAATGCAAAAGCAGAACACACCGAAAATGTAAAATCTAAGGGCGAACACGGCATCTCTGGTTTATGAGAAACGTCCGTACAATATATAAGAGAGAAAGAAGAATATCGGCTTTGCGGACTGTGGAAGTGTGTTCCTCTTTTGCATCAAAGTACGGGGAGTCCAAGAAAATGGACAACCCCGGGCCGGGTAGACCATGACAGCTGTTTCGTCCTTGTTAGGACTCATTCAGACAGCCGTAACTCAGTCGCACCGTGGCAAACGATATAACTGTATCTTACATCCTTTTTGCAAAACACAAGCAGGAAATAACATACCATAACGCCACCATGAGAGCCAGCACCCGCTAGGAGGCGTTATGGTATGTTATTTGGGGTGTGTCAATTTTCTTGGACTCCCCGTACTTTGATGCAAAAGAGGAACAAACTTCCACAGTCCGCAAAGCCGATATTCTTCTTTCTCTCTTATATATTGTACGGACAAGAAACTTCTACTTTTTATTCTTACTTGGCCTTTTGTTAAGGGTTTATGCGTCTTTTTGGTGAGGACGTCGTAACTCCCTCCTTGCACTGCGCGAATGGTGCGGGCGAGTTGGGCGAATTTGCGAAAATGCGTTTCTCATAAACCAGAGATGCCGTGTTCGCCCTTAGATTTTACATTTTCGGTGTGTTCTGCTTTTGCATTAGAGCCAGCACCCGCTAGGTGGCGTTATGGTATGTTATTTCCTGCTTGTGTTTTGCAAAAAGGATGTAAGATACAGTAACATCGTTTGCCACGGTGCGACTGGGTTATGGCTGTCTGAATGAGTCCTAACAAGGACGAAACAGCTGTCATGGTCTACCCGGCCCGGGGTTGTCCATTTTCTTGGACTCCCCGTACTTTGATGCAAAAGAGGAACACACTTCCACAGTCCGCAAAGCCGATATTCTTCTTTCTCTCTTATATATTGTACGGACAAGAAACTTCTACTTTTTATTCTTACTTGGCCGTTTGTTAAGGGTTTATGCGTCTTTCTGGTGAGGATGTCATGACTCCCTCCTTGCACTGCGCGAATGGTGCGGGCGAGTTGGGCGAATTTGCGAAAATGCGTTTCTCATAAACCAGAGATGCCGTGTTCGCCCTTAGATTTTACATTTTGGGTGTGTTCTGCTTTTGCATTAGAGCCAGCACCCGCTAGGTGGCGTTATGGTATGTTATTTCCTGCTTGTGTTTTGCAAAAAGGATGTAAGATACAGTAACATCGTTTGCCACTGTGCGACTTGGATATGGCTGTCTGAATGAGTCCTAACAAGGACGAAACAGCTGTCATGGTCTACCCGGCCCGGGGTTGTCCATTTTCTTGGACTCCCCGTACTTTGATGCAAAAGAGGAACACACTTCCACAGTCCGCAAAGCCGATATTCTTTTTTCTCTCTCTTATATATATATATATATATATATATATATATATATATATATATATATATATATATATATATATATATATATATATATATAATATATAAAATATCGAATTTTAATTTGTTTCGTCTCTAGATTATTCGTAGAATGTCTGGAGTTTAGTCGTTCCACAGTTTTTTTCAAATGTATCACCGTAAAGTACTTCCTTTTTAAGCAGAAACTTGCCTTTTCTGAGAGCAATAAAAATGATGCGAGAATAAGTCCAACTTTAAAAATTTCATATGTGTTCTATAAAAAATTTGATAGCAGTTTTTGTTGTAGCTATCATAGGCCTACCATATAAAGACAAGTAACAAAGACAAACTAAACGTCCAGACGAGGGATGGAAAATGTTAGTAAACAATATTTGTTGTGTTGTGCTGTATTGTTTACTTAGTCCTCCACGACACGATAAACCCAAAGCCGGTTAGCAATTGAACTCCAAGACCAACGGATACCGGTTATCCTTTTTTATAGGCAACTCCTAGAGAAAGATAACAAAGCACCGGCTGATGCGGTTTAGTCCTGGGACTAGTGGTCTAGACGTACGTCATGACAGTGTTGCCATTTGGGGCGACAAGTCGCCAAAATGACGACTTGTCTATGAGTGTGGCGGCGATTTTCAATAAAAAGCTTATTTTTGGCGACTTTTTACAGGTGAAAAAATTGAATATACACATTGTATACAATACGTATGAAGAAACAACGTCACAATAATAATCATCATTGCACCGAGGGATTTCTCAAAGAGAATATCTAAACGCGCCACGAATTGTACGTCAAATTTTGGGGATTCCACCAAGTTTGTTCCACAAAAACATTTTTTTTTTATTTAGTATTGACAGTTGTTTAACCCCAATATCTCAAAAAAGCTGTGGCCACAAAGTGGCGACGTTTCATACTGATCGATGGCGACTTTTTGCTTTGTTACTCTGGCAACACTGGTCTAGACGCCCGTCGGCAAGTGATTGTTTGGGTGGTCAGCTGTTTTTGTTTGGTGTAAACACGTGTCGGTGTGTTTACAGTGAGTTGTGAGTTTATTTTACAATTTGTGAGTGTCTTGAAAGCTTTTAACAGTGTTTAATAGGTGTTTCTGTGAGACAATGGGTAAAATATGCATAGTTTGTGGCCATGAGTACCAGAAAGGTGGTGGCAGGTCATTTCATCGGTAAGTAAACAACAACAATACGAGTACTTCAATGGCGTATCTTATAAAAGGGAAGCATTAGCCAAACCTGTAACACCAAAAATAGTTTTCACCGATTACAAAATGACGATTTCGGTTTCACGTTTCTCATTAAAAGCTATTTAACGTTTTCGGATTTGTGAAAATACGCAGCATGGTAGTGTGTCATGATTTTCTCACTTTCAATAGCTTTTGGCAACAAAAAAAAAGCAGTGACACCTGATGCTAGGTACTTTGCATTTTCTTTTGCAGGTAGCTCGAACGGAAAATGGTAGTTTTGAAGTGTTGTATTATTTGAGGTCTTTTATTTTTAATATAGCATTAATATGTAGACCTAATGTGCCTAAGTGCTTGAAGTTATTGTAAAGGCTTTTCACTAAATTTACCTTGTCTACTATCTTTACATACACGCGTAGATATTATGCAGTAGAACCCACAGTTTAAAGTAGATTTGATCAGTAAAGGATTATTTAGATAGCTAGGTTGTAGGTATTAAGAAATAAGCCGAAAAGAAACAAAAGGAAAAAATGTTTAAACCAGAAGGCAGTTGGTGTGGCATCAAATTTTCTGGTGCCCATACATTTTAATACGTATATAAAGAAACCTAAGCGTGCCTTTTATAGGAACATAGTTGTACAGTAGACGTAACAATTTTTTAGATTTCCTGATGATAAAAGAAGGCAGTCATGGCTTGAGGCCCTTCAGCTAAAAGACGAAAATGTGCAACAATGGACATACATATGTATGGATCATTTTAAAAATACAGATTTTATCGAAAGGAAATCAGGAGTATGAAACCTAAAACTTACTGCGGTACCTTTTAAACCCAAGTAAGTATTTTCCCAATTGCTTATACTAGGTTTATATTTGCTTTGTTTTGTTTTGTGTTAATATGTGACTTTCTTCTTGTTTATGTTTGTTACGGTAATGTGTACTTGGGATCGAACTAACAGTTGCCAACATAACTGTTCTCTTATCTGTGTTCCCTTTCTTTTTCTCTATGTCCCAAGTAGAACTTAAGTATGTCTCGTAAGAAAGGGTATATTGGTATTACAAATATCTAATTTAGAGTAGTTATAGTATATTGTTACTTTAGAGTAAATATCAATAAAATAGGAATTATCAGACACTTGTTTGCTTGGATGATTTTGTGAAATACCTACATCTCTTACTGGGATAAAAAATGCATATCATTTTGGCTTAATAATTGTGGGAGGAGGGAGCAATGACCATGGCAAATGAAAACAGTAACATTTCTCTATATGAGCTAGTGGGGCCATTAAGGAAAACGTTACTGAGTAGGATACTTTTTGTGCAATATAGTGTGACAGCTCTATAATAGGTACCCATAAACATGCACAAAGGACCATACAGATACTTAACAGTCAAGTCATATCATTATAAAAAGTTTGTGTAGGTATTAATTTATCTTATAACTTCTAACACAAAATAATGAATTTGGCTTATTACTACTACGGCTTGTTACAATTTCTTTGAGAAACAAAGAAAATATGAAAAAGTGCAATAGTAAATAATTGATTTAAGTGAAGCACTACTAAGTAACAACTATTTTTTTCCAGAACGACCATCTGTAATATTGAAGAAAGATTTATAGCCATTCCTTCTCCAAAAAGGTAAATATCTGTTATCAAAATTCTCCTTGTTTGCAGTGTGCCTCATTGAGGCATAATTTCCAAAAATTCTTTAAGGAACACCAGAATTTGTAATAATAATTTTTTATGATGTTACAAACTTATTTAACGAGGCTTACTTTCATCATTTAGACATGATTATGAGTCTTCGAGCACCTTGACAGCTTCTGAACACGGTGACTCCCTTGAGCTAGATAGCAACCCTGGGAGCAATATGTATGAGGGAGTGAGGGCAGAACCAAGGTAATTTATGTAAGTCTGTAAACCATTTTCAAAGTATTAACTGACAATCTCGGAGAATAACACTTTCGTTCGTTCTTCAAAATATTTTCAGGTATCCCGTAACTACCCTAAATATTCGTGACAAAGATGGATCATCTAGGACTGTAACAGCCACAGATTTATCTGGCACACTGACAGCCACAGATTCATCTGGCACACTGACAGCCACAGATTCATCTGGCACACTGACAGCCACAGATTCATCTGGCACACTGACAGCCACATCTGGCCATTTACTCCCCAGCTGCCAGGAGAGGAAGCCACGAAAACAAAAGTTAGTAGGTAGGTATTTAATACTCAAAAAAACATTTGTTTAACGAAAAAGTGTATTTACACATATATGTATTATACTACATATATGTCACCAGCTGTGTTGTTAAGTGATGAACACAGAATTTTGGCGAATGGAAGTTATTAAAGTAATTTCGACAGAAAGGACACTTTCTGTCGAAAGGTGCAACAGCTTATAATCTAATTGCAGTGCCGTAGCCAGCATTTTGGGGTGGGGGAACAGGGTGTTTTAAAAAAATAGCTGTTCGCTATGTATATGAGCGGGGGCGTTAATCACACGTTGATCGAAAGGGCAGGGGGCGGTCGCCCCCCACCTGGCAATGTCACTGTCAAATTGCTAAAGTAGGAAACATTTTACAGCTACTTTAATAACTTCCATTCGCAAAATTCTGTGTTCTTCACTTAACAACACAGCTGGTGAATTTTGTTGCACTCTGAGGACATGATCCATATGTATTTATTTTTTTCTGTTTTTTTTTTTGTTATTGATGAGCACAGTACTTTTTAATTACTTTTAGGTACTCTACTGCGACTTTTAAATTATTAATTAATTAAATATGTTTTAGGTACTATGATGCTTCAGCTACCTTAGATATAGAAAACGCTATTCCTAAAGGCGGTAGATCATCCAGTACGATAACAGGCACAGGTTCCTGTAGCGCATTGACAGCCACAAAATTGGCAGATAACTGCTGTAACAGTTTACGCCGCAGTTCTGAAGAGAAAGAACCCCCCCAAACAAAATAAGTAAATTAATAATCTAACAACTTTTCACAAACAAACCATGAATATAAAAGTATATGATACTTTGGTTTTTCAAAGGAAAACGAAAGTAATGTAAATATGAAAAGTTTTTAAAGAAAACCTACTTGTATTGCTCAGATAACAAAACAAAATAATACAGTATTGTTACAGTTTTAGACATCATATTTTAAGATTAAACGACTTACCTGTAAGGAAGTTCAATCGTAATTATACGACTGGTCCGTTCCGTATAGAGCACCCTGTAGTTGCTTCTAAAGTGATGATAGTGCACTAAGTTGAAAGTAAAACATAGTTGACTCTTTTCATAACGTATCGATATCCCTTCATTAGGCTTTATGATAGCTAAAGGTAGATAAATCGAGTAGAAGGGGTGGGTATATACATTTACATAGGTATTCTTACTAAGGAAAGGGTGAGTTTGTTCTATACGGAACGGACCAGTCGTATAATTACGATTGAACTTCCTTCCTTCCTTCTCACCTAGAACAAGGTGTGAATCCTCAAAAATATGTCTTTTTTCTTTTGTTTTTAAATATATGTACAAATGTAATGTATTCCGGATAAAAAGAATCACCCGGTTTAGTTTATATAGTACAACGCACGAGGTCAGATTTCAGTTTAATCGGATGTTTATGATTTTTAAAGAACCCAAGAAAGCTTATATAAACACAACAATTATGAATGAGAATTGTGTTACAGAAACCATTTCTCAGCATCTATGTTTCAGGGTTATAGATAGGCATGTTTTTGAATTTTAAAATGGATATGAGTAAATTTCCAGGTATATGCAATTTTTTAATACAGAAAATGGAATCTAGACAAGTTTGGAAGATGAGTAAATCTCTCTGTCTATATAGGTATCGGTATACGGATGATGAGTAAATCATCCAGTACTGCATATCTTCACTTGTATTTTTGTAAAATTGAGTGTAATTTATATGTAGATGATGAGTAAATCATCCAGTCTAAGTATGCATATCTTCAACACTTGCAAAGTGTTGGAATAGCAATCCATAGTATTTTATTTTACAGAAGATGACAAAATGTGAGTTTTTTGAGAATAAGTTTGTATTTATTTTTACTTACTTGATGAACTAGAAGAGATATCTTCTAACAGGCCTTCTAATTTCCGCAGTTTCTTTTTGGTTTTCTCTAGTCTTTCTCTTTGTCACTTTCATATTTATTTTTACGCACTCACAAATCAAACCGGCACTGTTAGCACTAAAAAGCGTAATGACTAATGAAGTGATATGGATACCTTATGAAAAGAGTCAACTATGTTTTGCTTTCCACTTAGTGCACTGTCATCACTTTGGAAGCAATTACAGGGTGTTCTATTAGGAATGGACCAGGAAGTATAATTGGTGGATTGTGATATGTTAATATTTCTCCAACAATCTGCATTTATCATTGCAATTTATTAATTAAAATATCGTTAAGGCAATTCTCAACTCATATTTGTTATTGCTTATAATTTTTCCACTGTCACAGTATTTGCTAGTGTTATAACTAGAGATCTGATTCGAATATTGCATTCCAGGAACGGACTCCATGGGAAATAATGAACACACAAAACATTAAAAATAGTGGAGTCTTCACTTACAATCACTTTATTGTTATGATAACGATATTGATATAAGTAATCCTTTTACTATAATTATTTTATTAGAAGTTCTATTGATACTATTATAATAAATTGCTCCTTTTTTCCTCGCATAGTTTACACGACCTTCACATTAGTGAGCAAGTACAGTATATCCGATATAACAATCGCCATTCTGTTATTTTGAAACCTAAAGCAGTGATGAAGAAAGCTTCATTTACAACCTTTATTTTTTCTCGTTCCCATACATATGCAGTTTTGGGTATTATTAGGGCTGCTACTATTATTAGTATTATCCCCTATTTAGCCATTGCTAGTTTAATTTTTAATTCAACTTTAATGGAATACTCTGTATATTAGCTTTTGATTCTGTGATAAATTGTAGGCAAGTTGCATATAATTCACCATATGTTTACATAGAATAGTTTTACAGATATTTCCCTGTAAGACCTACTTTTGTTCTGTTGACGGCCTGTAGCCTCTAAACGGAAGGGCAAGCAACATAAGTCATAAGTTCATGTCTTAGTTTTATTACCTCTATCGAAACATATACAATTTGATCAAAATTATTTCCGTCGTGCTTCTGGAACTGTTGTGGTTAAACCGCAAGTTGACATTTCATGATAGGTGATCTAACCCTGAGACAGGACAAGTCGTTTTTCTGTAAGTTGCACTACTACAGGTATGAAAAGGAAAATAAATTATTTTTACATTTACCTTGCATTACTAACTGGTAAACTTAGACCTATATATGATATTTTATACCTTTGTAATTTGTACTAAAATCTGAAAGTTGCACAATATAGTGTTCCGTAAATTTAAGTTAGTACCTGCCTAGTCGATAACCTAGACCCTGTATATACAACAGCTACAAAAATATAACTTCAAAAGGGTACAAAAAACTGCTGCAATACACATTTTTGCTCTTTATTATGATTTATTGTAATCGTTGCTACTACAAGATGTGTGGCGCGTTTACAAGCATACATAATGTAGAAATTTCTTTTTGTGTTGTTGCCTACGCCATAGTTTCACTATTTTTTTGGACGATACAACGTGGTATAATTTTTATCCTGCCTAAAAAGTAGCGAATACATTTTGCAAACACATGGAATGTGGAGCGTCTCACACAACAAATTTAAAGTTGTTTAAGTTCTGAGGCAGATTTAGCTATAAACACTTATTGGCTTATTTCTAATTTAAAATTGTTACATGTACCTAATGTTAAAAGTATCTACTAATAATGAAACCATAAAAAATGTAGCAATGGTAAACTTTACTTACTCCCATACTTGTAAATGATAATAAAAATACTGCTATAAGTGTAATTATGACTTTTATTGCCCTTTTCCTTACTTTTGTTTTTCGGTACCTACATGAAATGCTAATTATTAAAGTTATTGCTAATTACTTTCATCAATCCACCTCTTACTAGCACCTGCTTGGCTTTGTGTTATCGTCACCCTGGTAAGATATTTTTAGAAGAAAAAAAAGTAAGTCCCTACTTGATTGCTTTTAAACTTTATGAAAAGACACTTTTTTAAGCTGTAATAAAAACGGCATTAACCTGTGATTTGGGTTGCTATATAAGTATAAAATACATCTATACCAAAGCCCGTAGTCTTGACACTGGCAAGGTTGGAAGCATGGCAAGTGCCTACCCTTATGTAAAGCAGAATCATAATATACCCCTACATTATTTTACGAAATCATCTGAAAAGTTTGGTTACATTCATAAGTATACATTTTTCATTTGTTTTTATCGAATCGCCGTTCATCCGAATATGTTTGCTTAAAAATTTTAATTAATTCTAAAAATACATAAATCTTTTATTTTAAAACTATCATCAAATTGGTTTCGTATTATCACAACTTTTCACGCCGCCACTGCCACATGTTTATAAACAGATCGTCGTCTGTTTATAAACAACCTTCACCCCTTGCCTCTCGACCCCGCATTTGTGTTTATAGTATGGGACAAACAATCCCCATGCTTTGGGTATTTGCGTTACGTATCTTTATAATAATTTCATCTTAGGTAGCTATGGTATGTTAACTTCTCTTGATATTTCCAAATTTTAGTGGAACTATTTGTTTACTTATATAATATTATGGAATTTTAAAGAACCGTTGTCCTAGTCGAAGAAAAAACAAAGTTTGGTGTGACTTTTAAAAAATGCCTAAATATGCCTATACATTAAAGGATTACACAACTCGTATACATTAGGAATATCTAAAAATCTCATGCGACTTTGTCCGAATACTGAAAAAAAAGCATGTTTTTCTTTAGTAATGTCGCACATGCAGGAATTGAAAGTTGCTTTTTAATGTCGCTTTGAAGATTTTCCAGGTATGTTATTAATTATATTAAATTTTCTAAGAAGTTACCACTAAATTCTAATTAACTTTATACTAAGAAAACTGGCTAGGATAGTATTAAATGAAATATTCATGAATCTAAGTACTTAGCTACACAGTTTTTAAAATTCGTTAGTTATAAATTGTTATTTTATTAAACATTATATTATTCTAAGAAGTAGGTAATAGGTTAACTCATTAAGTACGCTTTGAAACTTAATTAAGGATGAACTAAAGGTGAAAACAAAGTTCTTAATAAAGGAGCAAAGAAAAACGAAAATACAAAAGGATTTTCGAAATGAACTTGGGATACTAATAGACGTTGTAAAACAGAGTGAGGGCACTTCAAACGACGGCAATGCTGCTGAAATTTTTTTCCGACATTACGAAAAATCAGCAGCAATCACTGGATTAAAAATTTTTTTTAAAAGTTTTGTCTAATTCTTTCAGCGCTTTTTTCGGGTCAGAATTTAAATGTTAATACTTTCCGAGAATATTTGATAGATACTGCAAAGCTCTATGTGTCATTATATAGTTGGTACTATATTATTATGCTATCAAGTATACACATGTCTTTAATACATGGGACAGGAATTTGATACAACATTTCTTATATTCCTATTGGATATTTTTATCTGAAGAGGCGTCAGAGGCTAGATATAGAGGTTTCGTAAATTCCGAGAACATTACGCGCGAAAACCAGGATGGACCGAAAATATTGAGGACATATTGCACAGCTTCTTAATTTCTTCAAATCTTATTTTCTTCATTAGAATGAAATATACAGCGAAAAAAAATAATCTGTTCTCAGAAACCGAAACACTTTTTACAGAAACTAACGTTGAGGACGACAATTCTGATAGATCAGTCTCCAGCTCAGATTGTGAAAATTAAGTTAGTTAAAGTATATAATTAGTATTTAAGTCTATTAAACTTAGTTGCTTTAAACCGAAAAGAGTACATTTGTTTATTTAATAATTAAAATAATAATTTTATTATATTTTTTAAGCGACTGGTACCTAGTAAGGTACGACATATATCTAAACTTAGTACAGAAATAACGTATTCCAATATATGTTTTTATATGCCACAATTTTGGCAAAACAGCGAAGTAAATTACCAATATCCACGAATTTTCGATTTCGTTTCACTGTGCGGTGGGACCGTAAATAAACTGTGTTTTAAAGTAAGAGATAATTTACATAACACTAAAAAACACTTACCCAGTAAATTTGTATACGGTGGTTACTACCCAATTTTTTATGGATTCGCCAGGACAGCTCTGAAGCTCTGGTTAGTAAATAGGGAGATGACGGTCCTTGTGGATTTAATGTTCGAACTACAACACCGACCACAGAGTTTTTCTTTAAATCTGTTGATTCAGCGATGGCCAGCCACAATTTTTTACTGTTGACTTCACGCCGAATTGCATTTTCCATTCGTTCGCATAAACGTGGTAAATAATTTCGCATGCAATTTCCAGTCGAAATTATATTTTGCCAAAAAATCAGGAAATGTTTTTTTCTGGGCTGTTTAAAAAGGCTTATTACAAGAAGTACGAGTACTAATCATAAATATCTAATCTCTTAGTATAAATTCGGCATAGGGTTTTTGGCTCCTTTTTTATATTTATGATTTGCACCTTTAACATATTTTTGGCACTGTAATCGTCTCCAATAGAATAAGTCTCTATTGTACACCAAACACCACACGCGAGACCCGTCATATTTTAGGGCCGGAAAAGTAAAACTAAACTTCCGAATATTCTGCGACAGCAGAACGTTTGGTAATCTGTTTTTACCGCAAAACTTGTCGACAGATAGCGATAGTTATAGTTCAACATAACATCTAGTGTAATTTAGAGACCCCTAACCTAATAACTCATTTGGATTCAAAAATTTATTTAGAAACTTTGCCCTTCCTGCCTTTTTTCCAATGTCTCATACAGTTTAGAATTTGTTTAGCAAAATTTCCAGGTACGCTTGCAAGAAAATGCAAGAGTCAAGATGAAGTTGGTCAGTCGAAAGATGAAGTGGTTAATCCAAATATGTATCTGCTAGTTATTAGGTTTAAAGGCAATGTCGTCCTAAACATATGTTTAGGACGACATTGCCTTTAAACCTAATAATTTATTCAATTTCTATAACTATATTTTTATTATAATTAGTTTGTTTGATTCCTGACCGTATTTTTAAACAATTGAGTGTCTGGTTTCCTGGGCATATCGGTCAATGGTTATAAATAAAAAAACTTATTTGAAGCTGATGTTTCGGTATATTACCATCCTCAGAGCTAAAGTAATTATATTTTGTAACATTCGAGAGGTGCGCGACCTTTGTTTAGTTTATAAACATACATAAAAAAAACATACCTTATTACTATACAGGATTTCTCAAGCAATATCTTCTCAAGCAATGTTTTTATTTCCAAATAAATATCAATAACCAAGCAGGTATAAAATCTGTTTCAAATAAAACAAGCTCAAACTTGTCTCCTTTGTAAATTTAACTTGCATAAAAATACGCAGTCACCGGCAGAATACAAAGACTATTTCAGCTAAAATAACCAAAGAAAATCGTTCCTTTAATTTATTTCTTCTAAAGCACCGGCATGTTGTCGGCAAACTTCAAAGGTTTAGTTTCCTCTGAAGATTTTTTATCTCTTAGTTTTATTACTGTAACTTTCTACCGGTACTGTTTCTGGAAAATGTAAAGATGGCCGGTGACTGCGACTGCAAATATCAACCCCTTCGCCAATACGGCAATATCTGCCTAAATATGATTCGTCAACGTCATCGCGAAGACGACGTTGTCAGAGGCGGAGCGCAAAAAAAGGGCGGTCCATATCACTTCGACTTGCTTCCCGTCGAAGAGACTTCGTCACATCACCTACTACCAAAAACAAAGACTGGCGCGTCCGTTGACGCGACAGAATCGCAAAGGTCTCGTAGACCAAAGGTCTAGCAGACTAAAAGTCCCAGTATTTCTCTTAGGCATAGTCTTGTAAATCTCTTTAAGTAACACAAATTAGGTGTACCAGTGTGGGAAAAGTCCCAGTGCTTCTCTTAGGCATAGTCCTGTAAATCTCGTTAAGTGACACAAATTAGGTGTACCAGTGTGGGAAAAGTCCCAGTGTTTCTCTTAGGCATGGTCCTGCAAAAAATAGTAACATCTCGTAACACCAGAAAATGACGAATATATGTCAAGTACTAGTGTCAGAACCAATAGTGTAGAAAATACCCATATTTACAAGAAACAAATATACAAAATTGTTTAGTGAAATTAAGGTCTTTTACTGTACAAAAGTCGCGGCTGCAGGAGATCGCGCATTTGGATGACAACTGAACCAGTTACCTATAGAAAAATATTACAGTAAGTGAAGGTAGGGTTTAAACTAGAGCCTTATCCTTACAACATATATTTGGGGGAGAAGGGATCAAAAGGTACGTAATCCTCAAAAAATACCACCTGTAGATAATTTCAAATCGTAAAAATTTTATTTTGTGAACACTGCAAACATTGATGCGTATGCCTTTAATTTAATTATCTTGAAACACATATAAGATAAACACCTAACAAATCTTTAAACTTTATTATCCTGCAGTGGGACTTAGCGATGTCGTAGAACTCTATTTGTAGAAACGAAGCGATCGTTTCTTACTCTGCGTAGGTTTTGAAGTTTATTATGTCAGCCACATTATTGTTTTGAAACGACATCGCCAATGCTGTAGTTATCGGTTTTGTGAGGTTAGGAATCGAGCTGCTTACATATTTTTGGACTAGCGCGGCTCGGTTCGGTAAAAAAGGATTAAAGGTGATAGTTTAAACTATTGCCTTTTCTGTTTAAGATTAGCGATTCTCAAAATTTTGAACATTTTCACACTGCAAGAAAATATATTTAATAATTAACGAACCTAAAGACCAGTATTATAACCACTAATGTCCTAATGCAGAGAGTATAAAATATAAAAAGGACCAGTAAAAGCTCCTTACTTTGCTTTTATGAATACATGCCACTCTTGAGATTAAAATACATTTTTTACTAAATAATTTTAAATAAACAACAAAAAGTGTCTTTGTAGTAAAATGTGCATAAGAGATAAACACTTGTTTATTTGATTAACTTCTCTGAAGCTCATCCAGAAATAATAACATCCAAATATACAACCAAAAATGCTAGAAGGGCTTTGGATGACATATTATGGAAAAAGTTAAAATTACTTGTGTTTTAACATAAATATAGCCAAACTTCTGTTTCTGTCCAAAACTTCTACTTATAAAATTAAAAGTCCCTAGAATTTCCGCAAATGTTTTTAGCTCCGATAGTTACCACTTTGGAGAGCTACGAAGATATCCGATCACTAGTTTACAACTAAGCAGAGTTGTATATTTGGCGATAGTAGAAAACGCTAATTCTGTAGTGGAAAGGAATAGTAGATTTCTGTAACGGAGCAGAGTACCACTGAACCAGGTTAATGCATTTTCGTGTGAAAAACGACTAGTGGATCGATGGCGTCTGCTTTATTTTGGAACTTTTTTATTGAGATTCTTTAGTTACTAAGTCACACTTCTTTTAAAAGAGTACTTTTCAAGATAGAAACTTGTTGATTACGAATTTTACTTTTGTATATTTTTACTATATTATGTCATGTTCATATTTCTATGCTTTTTAATTAATTCGTTTTAAAAAGATATTGTCATTTTTCATAAGATATAATTTTGTATTTTTGGCCCGCTTTCTATTACCTGGCGTATATTTGATTATTGCGGCTATAAGAATATTATTAAAGTACTAAAAATATACCAAAATGAGATCAACAAATAATATAGTTCCAATAACCGTTACTTCAACAACAAATATTGTTTTGTCAGTGTATTAACGGTAGAAATATATATTTTAATTTTTGGGGATTTTCTCTCAGTGTAATAACCGACAATGCCGTCACTAAAAATGGTCTTCTCGAGATCAAAGGAGTCGACACACTCCTTCTCTTCTGTGAAGTTGGGATATTCAGTGACTAAGCTTTAATAAATAAGTTAATCTATCTATATAGTAGAATTTATCTAATGAATAAATACTATAATATAGTTGGATTATTGTCAAGCAGCCTTTTTATAATAATTAAAACTTGTTTTTTTTTTGTTGTTGTAGTTAAAAGCAGTGATTATTATTATTTTTAAATATTAATTTTTCCCCTTAACAGTAGAGTGGCTTGATATCAAATTAATAGATCTTTCAAAATGTCACGTCACCTACCGAATGTATTTTCACAACAAAATAATTAAAATTTAAATCTCTTTATCTACGACTAATGTATAATGTAAGTATTATAGTTGTAGTTTTCGCAATATAATGCCACCTATTAATCCCTTAGGGAATAATGACAAGGGATTAATAGTCCTTATTCCCGCTCCAATCACAAAATTTCTCAAATCAAATAATACCATGGAAACAAAATACACCAAGTCAAAAGTGTCACTGTCAAACGCGTAGTGTTTATGTATTCATATTGGGATGGATGAAAATGAAGAGGCTTTTACTTGTACACCTCCAGAAATTGTACAACTAGCTACAGCAACAACATCTACCTTAATACCGGAAACATCGAAATCTATTTATAATAAAACATACGCAAACTTCAACGAATGGCGTCTTCGAAATAACACAAATTCATTTTCCGAAAATGTTCTACTAGCCTATTTCGCTGAACTAAGTGCAAAATACAAACCATCTTCATTATGGTCATTTTATTCAATAATTAAATCTATGTTAAGAATAAACCATGACGTTGATCTGGAAAAATATGGAAAACTACGAGCGTTTTTAAAAAGAAAATCTGAAGGATTTCAAGCAAAGAAATCTTCCACTCTGACCTCGAAAGAAATTAAGACATTTATTGACAAAGCTCCTGATGAAGTTTTTCTTTTGTACTATTACTAATTTTAATGTTATTGACAAATAAAGTTGTTCATTAAAAATCTCAAATTAATAAATTAGTCGTAGATAAAGTAGAGTATACTACTCACAATAATGGCTATTATTACCTCAGAATATTTACTCCCTCGCCGCTTACGCGGCTCGGTTCGTAAATATTCCTCGGGAATAATAGCTATCATTATTGACTCGTGGTATAATCTACTATTATTTTGTGTTACACATTAAATTGGCTGACACCATTTCTGTATCAAGATTTAATGTCATAAATGTCATAATACAGTCATCGTATTTAGAAAGTTTTATATAGTGGTTTTATAACCGCATGAGGCAAAATTGTTAAAAGGTGTCATAAAAGTCGACTAAAAACAAACACCTAACTCGACTACTAAACTGCATCTGGTTATAACTTTTGTGCTTGACATTTTTCATCTTACGGTACGCTTCAGGTGGATCGTTTAATACAAAAGTCATAAAAGTTGGAGACGGTATTCAGCCAGATAAATTAATTTAAAAACTAAGTAGCGTTTTCTCACATTTGGGTAAAATACCGCAATATGAATGCAGGGAAATATAAATTGACATAGAGGAGACTGTCCTAAAATGGTATATTATATGGTATAAAAAGTTAGGAAAATCCATTAAATAGATAAACGAATTGATGTTAACATTTATATTTTAGCATCATTTTATCAAATATAGTATGCATTATACAAACGAAAACAATTAAGAAACAAATATTGTATATTAAATTGATGTAGCCGTTACTTGATGAAGATCCATTATTAAAATATTTAAAAATGACAACAAAGTTGTTTCAATCTCCACTAAATTTTTATTTATAAACATGACAATTGTTTCGACAACACAGTGTCTTCTTCGGATGGTTGGTGTAAACTAACTGGTCTTGTTATATGTATTAAATACTCACAAAATTTTTACCTAAATTTTTACAAGCTGGTGATTATGTTTGCAATACAATTAGGAGTAGGTAATGTCTTTATTTTACAATTTTAAGTTATATACCACAATACCGTTTTATTGCTGGAGGAATTTCCAACAAGTTATAAATTTAACAATGGGGAACTATTCAAGTCCAGCTGGTCATTTAATAATGTGTTTAATTTTTTATATTTATTTATTTCCATGCTTTCTAATAAATTAAGTTTTACCGATTTGTTTTCTAAAATTTCAAAATTATCATCAAACCTATGTTGCTCGTTATTCAAATGTAGAGCATAATGTGAATTATTAATTTTTTTGTTATAACTGGTTTTATGTTCTTTAAGTCTTATTTCAAAGCTTCTGCCTGTTTGTCCAATGTAAATTTTTGGGCAGCTGCCACATTTAAGTTTGTAAACACCACATTTATGTTCTTTTTTAATTTTATTTTTGTTGTTTTTTATTAATTTTCCAAATTTGTTATTCGTTTTGAAAGCAATGTGCAAATCTAGTTTATTTAAATGTGTTTTGATTTTTTGTGTAAGTTTACCGGTATATGTGAGTGTTTTGTACCTAAGTGTAGCTTTTGATTTTATAGTAGGATATGCTAAATTGATAGCTTTTTCATATTGTTTCTTATTAATAATTTGGTCAATCATATTAGCATTATAGCCATTATTTACTGCCAGTTGTTTAATAATATTTAATTCCGTGTTATACTTTTCCTCTGACATTGCTATGTTAATAAGTCTATGGACAAAAGAGTTGCAAGCAGAGATTTTATGAGTATATGGATGACTAGATTTATTGTATATGGTGATATCAGTGTGTGAAGGTTTGTGGTATATTGAAAAATCATGCTTATTATTTTTCTTTGATATTGTTAAGTCTAAAAAGTTTATTGAATTATTTTGTTCTATTTCTAAAGTGAAATTTATATTATGGTGTAGATTATTAATAAAATTTAAGAAACTTTGGAGTTGGCGTTCCGTACCGACAAAGCAAGCTAGAATATCATCCACATATCTATACCAATAAAGAAAATTACTGTGTAAGCTGTTTTTATGAATTTTATTCTCTAAATCGTTCATGAAAATCTCAGCTAACAGTGGACTTAAAGGATTTCCCATTATTAAACCTTCGGTAGACAAATATGTGGCATTGTTAAATTTAAAATAATTTTGATCCAGACACACTGCCAACGTTTTTAAAATATCCTGTTTTATGACAGGATTGGTATTGTTTTCAATTAATAAATTTTCTACTAAATTAATAACATCATTAGGTGGTATACTAGGAAAAAGATTTTGTACATCAAAAGAAATAAGTTTAGCGTTGCTGGGTATATTAACAAGATTGATATACCCAGCAACGCTAAACTTATTTCCTTTGATGTACAAAATCTTTTTCCTAGTATACCACCTAATGATGTTATTAATTTAGTAGAAAATTTATTAATTGAAAACAATACCAATCCTGTCATAAAACAAGATATTTTAGAAACGTCGGCAGTGTGTCTGGATCAAGATTATTTTGAATTTAACAATGCCACATATTTGCCTACCGAAGGTTTAATAATGGGAAATCCTTTAAGTCCACTGTTAGCTGAGATTTTCATGAACGATTTAGAGAATAAAATTCATAAACACAGCTTACACAGTAATTTTCTTTATTGGTATAGATATGTAGATGATATTCTAGCTTGCTTTGTCGGTACGGAACTCCAACTCCAAAGTTTCTTAAATTTTATTAATAATCTACACAATAATATAAATTTCACTTTAGAAATAGAACAAAATAATTCAATAAACTTTTTAGACCTAACAATATCAAAGAAAAATAATAAGCATGATTTTTCAATATACCACAAACCTTGACACACTGATATCACCATACACAATAAATCTAGTCATCCATATACTCATAAAATCTCTGCTTACAACTCTTTTGTCCATAGACTCATTAACATACCAATGTCAGAGGAAAATTATAACAAGGAATTAAATATTATTAAACAACTGGCAGTAAATAATGGCTATAATGTTAATATGATTGACCAAATTATTAATAAAAAACAATACAAAAAAGCTATCAATTTAGCATATCCTACTATAAAATCAAAAGCTACACTTAGGTACAAAACACTCACATATACCGGTATACTTACACAAAAAAATCAAAACACATTTAAATAAACTAGATTTGCACATTGCTTTCAAAACGAACAACAAATTAGGAAAATTAATAAAAAACAACCAAAGTAAAATTAAAAAAGAACATAAATGTGGTGTTTACAAACTTAAATGTGGCAGCTGCCCAAAAATTTACATTGGACAAACAGGCAGAAGCTTTGAAATAAGACTAAAGAACATAAAACCAGTTATAACAAAAAAATTAATAATTCACATTTTGCTCTACATTTGAATAACGAGCAACATAGGTTTGATGATAATTTTGAAATTTTACAGTTAGAAAACAAATCGGTAAAACTTAATTTATTAGAAAGCATGGAAATAAATAAATGTAAAAAATTAAACATATTATTAAATGACCAGCTGGACTTGAATAGTTCCCCATTGTTAAATTTATAATTTGTTGGAAATTCCTCCAGCAATAAAACGGTATTGTGGTATATAACTTAAAATTGTAAAATAAGTACATTACCTACTCGTAATTGTATTGTAAACATAATCACCAGCTTGTAAAAATTTAGGTAAAAATTTTGTGAGTATTTAATACATATAATAAGAACAGTTAGTTTACACCAACCATCCGAAGAAGGCACTGTGTTGTCGAAACAATTGTCATGTTTATAAATAAAAATTTGGTGAAGATTGAAACAATTTTGTTGTCATTTTTAAATACAAATATTGTAGTTCGAAAAATAAATTAATAAATATTAAATGTTTTTTGGCAAAATAATGTCAGCTTCTTTAAAGAAAAACACTTAAACGCTTCTCGCAAACACAAAATAACACAATTCCACTTTCGAACAATATAGCAAACGTCAACGACTTTCATGAGTGGTCGCTTGTGTCACTTTTCAATTCATGGTAAATCTGGTAGTAAACCGTCAAATAGCATTGTCACTTTTACTTAATAACTTAATAATTTATCACAGTGAGAAGGCAATAAAAGTTTATTCGGCTATGATGCATAAAATAGAACAAAATGTGAGTATTACTTTTTTTATTACTTAACACTCATATATGCTAATTTTATTAGTTGGAAATATAGTCAAATAAATGTCCTGTAATACTGTATTGCTCGGATGGCATCAGTCAGGACATTTTGTACCTACACTTTAACAACCGTCTGCAGTTGACCAGTCAATACAATCCACCAGTTTTTAGTGCAAATTCAGTGGACTGATTGCTTTGAATAGTAAATATCTTTGTCTTTGTTTTTTTTTAGTCTATGCTATATTCCAATCATTTTGCAAATAAAAAGTGACCTCAAACTATACTTGGTTAAAATGACATACCTGTGTCAGTTTAGACACACTGGCTGCTATGTCATTTTAACAGAGTTGGGCATTTAAAGAAAAATATGAAAATACCATAGTTTATTTACGTTTTTAAAGAAGAATAAGTACAAGTGTTTAAAACAAACATAAACACTATGATCTCAAAAAGTTGGTTGAATTTAAACACTTTTCAATACTAGTTTGGTCGCTGCAATGAAGCTCCATTTAAAAATCACTAGCTGCCGAAAAATACGAACGACTGTCAAAGTTACAAAAAATACGTCTAGAGTATTTGTGTAAGGTTGATAACTAAGATATAGGTAAGTACTTTAACTTACGGTGGCGGTTTACCTTTAAAAAAAGATTTTGTGTCTTTTTAGCTTCACGTAGATTAGGACTTTTACATATTTGAGCCACCCTATGTGTCTTAGCTAAAATTTTTGGCAATGGCAATGCTATTGACACACGATTCAGAACTTTTTATGAAGAGGTACTTTTTTTCGTAAAATCAATAATAAAAAAGTTTACCATTTGTCAAGATGGTTTCTGGACACGCTGTATATGTAATAAAAAATAATTATAAAGACGGAAGTGCCTTGAAATCTAAAATGTGTCAAAGTTCTATAGGGAGTCTAAACAAAAACGTAATATCTTGATTTGTCCCCTTATCTTAAACGACAATAAATCATAGTTCGCATTCGTACCAACAATGGATATTCGTTACCGTTACGAATTTCGCAAGCTGCGTAATTATGAATGTAGTTTCCAAGAATTTCCAAGAATCCCATTTCTGATGTTAATGTCTCCCAAGGATCCTCAGGGAATCCAAGTCGGATTGAAAGGGCGTAATTTCGAAACTATAAACACAGGCCTGCATGGGTTTTTTGCTTTGGACCGATATAACTTTTTGGGCCGGAACCAAATCTAGCCAGAAAATTTTGCTATATTGTCAGATTTTCTAGATAGGTACCAAAATGGCGATTTCAGGGTCTACTTTCTGATTAATCACAAACAAAAAAAAAGATTCTCGTATCGATCAACTTTACTTAGCAATACTCTACTCTAAGAGTTGTATTTGTATTGGAAACTGGGAGACTTGGCCGTTAATTTGAGTGGTCGCGTACTCTCTAGCACGTCCCATTTGGAAGTTATACTGGTTTAACATGGGCCAACAAGGCTATTTTTCGCGTATATTTCTTCATTTTTCTCAAACACTTTTCTTTGCATATTTAGGTCAATTTTAATACATTGTACTACATATTAGCTTACAAGTTTTTTATCTAGATTTATGGTCCTGATGCTGTCATCGTATTTTCCTAGAACAGTTTTATATAGTATGTTGTATGATCACGTGAGGATGAACTATTAAAGTGTCATAAAAGTCTCTAAATAAAAATAAACCCGTAATTGAGCTTTTAAAATGCACCTAGTAATATTATTTTGTGCTTGATATTTTTCATTTTGTTACGCTTCTGGGTAGTCGTTTTACAAAAATCGTAAAAGCTGAGTGCAATATTTTAGCGAGATAAATTAATTTAAAAACAAAGTAAAGTTTTATTATATTTTCATTGGCAAAGCATTTGGTGAATTAAAACTAAATAAGAACAGTCAAGATTCACCCGATAAGAGTTAGCATGCTTATTAATAGTTCATAAAGATACTTTTTCCTACGGATGCTATAAAATGTTCCACTTCTCTCATCGCTTCCATACGTTCAAAATAGAGATAACGTGGGAAATATCCGCCATTATAGTGAGAAATAATTTCTCACTGTTATTATGATAACCCAAATCAGCCATGAATTGTTACATATCAAATTAATACGGCACGTTTTCCATGCTGACAACGCAACGCCGACGAGTGGCGCGCAATATCTACTAAAAACATTTACTGACGTTTCCATAACAACACAACCAAAACACTGCACAATTATTATTGCTGTCAACTTGCCAAACGGGAATAGTTTTTATTGCCGATTTTTATACTAAAACAGTTCAGATTTATTAAATATTAATTATAATGGAATGCGAAGATTTAGGGTTTGAAAATACACCTCCAGATATTGCTCAAAAAGCATCCGATGTTTGTAATAATTTGCTACCAAGCACATCAAGACAAAAATAATATGCAATCGCTTACAGTAACTTTATGGACTGGAGAATGCAAGCCAAGGTGAATTCTTTTTCTGAAAGTACTTTGTTAGTTTATTTTGAAGAATTATCAAGAAAATTAAAACCATCAACATTATGGTCCCAGTACTCGATGCTGAGGAGTACCATAATTATTAAAAGCTGTGTTGATATATCAAAATACGTAAAACTACGCGCATTTTTGAAACGAAAATCAGAAAAATATGTTCCAAAACAGTCAAAAACCTTAACTACTGAAGAAATTCAACAATTTCTAAAAGATGCACCTGATGAAATGTATTTGCTGGTAATGGTACGTTTAAAAACAATTCTTTAGGAAAATTGCATTATTGATTTTAATTTCAGGCTGCTTTAGCTATTGGCCTTACAGGGGCATGCCGTTGTGATGAACTTCGAAAATTAAAAATTGATGACATGGAAGATTTCAATTCGGCTCTTTTAATAGAATTACCCCGATACTAAAACCAAAGGTCCAAGAAATTTCACAATCACAGGAGAATTGTACCAAATTTAGAAAAAATATGCAAAGCTTCGACCATGCACGGATGAGACACGCTTTTTTTTAAATTACCAAAATGGTAAATGTACAAAACAGCCCGTGGGAATAAATAAATTTGGCACCATGGCGAAAGATATAGCGAAATTTTTGCAATTACCCAATCCGGAATTATATACTGGCCCCTGTTTCCGAAGGTCATCTGTGACTATTTTAGTTAATACAGGAGCAGATATTTTAACTCTAAAACGCCATGGGGTTTGGAAATCCAGCAATGTTGCTGAATCTTATATCGATAACTCCATGGCTAACAAAATGAAAATATCAAGAAGTATAGTAGAATCGATTCAGCCTCCAGTGCCACTAGAACCTGAATACAACAATGCTGTGGAAGCTCAATACGTTTCTCCATCAACTTCAACTTCGACCTCAACTAATATTTCAATTACCGAAAATGTGTTAAAGCGAAAAGACCTACCAGGAATTACTTTCCAAAATTATCGTTCAAATATAACTGTTAATTACAATTTTAAGTAAAATATAAAAATGAGTTAATGTAATATGTATATTTTAATTCAGAACCTCGTTTTGAACACGTAAAAACAACGCATCCCTAGAAAAAGTACTATGTACCACACGTGAGAAAACGACACATTTCTCCCTCGCTTGATTTGCGACAAACTTCTGCACTCGGGAGAAATATGTCATTTTTCTCACTTGTTGTACAATATACTATAGTTAGCTAGCCCTATTCTAGCCAATAGTAATTATTTACAACCAAAATGAGAGGAATAGGTGAACCGACGTCTTGGGAAAAATATACGCTGTCAACATGCCACAAAAAGGATCAGTCGGTCAAGTCATCAAAAGTAAAATTTATGTTGATAAGCGCACCTTACACGGTCAATAATATTGATATCAATCAATCCTGACAATATTTCAACAATCCACTTGAATATCTGTATTAATGTTCTTCAACCTTACACAATAAGTATTATTGTCAATATTTCCTTCAGCACATAACCTACTATCACCAGGACTTGACGGCATCTATCCCGCCCTGCTCCAGTGGGGTCTGGATATACTCATGCCGCACCTGGTAGGAACGTTCAGATCCTCTCTGGCCTTGAACTACATCCCCAGAAACTGGAGAGAGGTAAAGGTTGTCTTTATACCCAAACCTGGCAGGATGGATTATTCTATTCCCAAAGCATACAAACCAATAAGTCTCACATCGTTTTGCGTAAAAACCTTAGAAAGGCTTTGCGAAAGATACATTAGGGATACGGTGCTTATCGACAAACCACTCCATCCCAATCAGCATGCGTACACACCAGGCAGATCTACGGATACGGCTCTCCACACTGTCGCGGGCCGCATAGAGAGATCTCTGGATACTAAAGAATCCACCCTTGGAGTATTCATAGACATAGAAGGTGCCTTCGACAAAACTACCTTTCCCAAAATATCTGCCTCTCTTTCCGCTAGGAATGTTCCCAAAACGGTGAGGGGATGGATATTCAAAATGCTCTCAAAAAGAGCAATAAAAATCAGTGTGGACGATGTCACGGTACAAGGCACGGTCATGAAAGGGTGTCCACAGGGAGGAGTGCTATCGCCGCTACTGTGGAATATGGTCCTTGACACCCTGATTAGCCGCCTAAACAATGACAACACCTACACCCTTGCTTACGCAGATGACCTAGTCATTCTGCTAACAGGTAAGTTTGAGATCACACTCTGCGAAAGGATGCAGGTTGCCCTTAAAACCATAGAAAAATGGTGCAGTGATCACTCCTTGTCTATCAATCCCAGAAAGACGGAGATGGTCCTCTTCACAAAGAAAAGGAAGCTAACGGACCCAAAAGCACCGGAACTTCTGAAAACCAACCTAAGCTTCTCTACAGAGGTGAAATACCTTTGAGTCATCTTTGATAGCAGGCTAATATGGAACTCTCACTTGCAAAACCGAGTAAAGAAAGCATACATATCTTACGAACAATGCCGTCGGACCGTGGGCCGAACCTGGGGTTTATCCCCCAAAGTTGTCGCATGGACTTACACAACCATCATAAGACCCATGCTAACATACGGAGCAATAGCCTGGGGACCAAAAGTCCTCCAAGCCACAGCCTCACGAAAACTAGATCAAATCCAGAGAATAGCATGTCTCAATATTACTGGAGTCATGAAAACCACACCAACCAGAGCAATGGAAGTGATCCTTAATCTCACCCCCCTTAGTATTCACATTAAGGAGGTTGCGTTGATGACTATGACATGACTTCGCACGGTTGGCATCGAACCAGGAGCGGGTACCGGCGCAGTGAAACGTCGCTTGTGGAACGATGCGTTGAACGCGCTTCCACTGTTGCAAGCGAGCATGGACGCCACTGCGCTGAGATTCGTCTTCAACAAACCTTACAGGGTAATCACTAGACACACACAAGATACCGCAACGGCAGGTGCTATACACATCTACACTGACGGTTCCAAAACCAAAAAGGGCTCAGGATGTGGAATATACTCCAGAGCCCTGGGCCTGAACATAAAATGGGCTATAGGCAAAGATGCAAGTGTAGTTCAAACAGAACTCACAGGTATCTGTATAGCAGCAAGAGAAATAACCAGTAAGAATATTACTGGACAAAATGTACACATCCTCACGGACAGCAGGCAAGCACTTCTGGCCCTGGACAGACCACGTATCATATCAGGTACAGTATTAGAATGTCACCGAGCCCTAACAGAAGCCTCCAATCACAATGTGGTCACTCTGAGGTGGAGAAAAGGGCACGGCACATCAAAAGGAAATCGCATTGCTGACTCCTTAGCTAGGGGGGCGGCCGCCCTAAATATGCTCGGGCCTGGCTGCTCCACTGACTTAGCGACGTCGGTGGTAGCGAACCAAATTAAAAAACACTCCCATGAACTTTTTAAAAAAGTATGGGATGAAACGGAAGGCTGCAGTCAGTTGTACAGGATGTATCGGCTCGGAGTTATTAAACGTCAAAGTCGAAATTTCCGCGATTTCCCTTGAAATCGGGTACAGGTCGCAAAAGTGAATTAAATCTATTTAAATTTCCAGAGCTTATAGAGGATCCGGAGCTTCAGAACCCTATTGAAACTGGTGAGGACCGGAAAATGGCAAGTCATTTTTTGAATTTTTTTAGGTCGAAAAGTGTTATTTGTACCTAATAACTCGAAAACGAAACGTCGGATTAAAAAACGGATTGATAAATGAATCTTTAAAATCTGAAATACTTTTTTTTTTACAATACATTTACCTAAACCTAAAACCACTGGAAAATGGATATATGTGGGAAAAACTGGAAATTTCGATTTTTGACCCCAATTTTTCACGTTTCTTTTGTCAAAATGGATCCAAATTAAAATCCCATATACGTCATCGGAAAGAGGTCGTCAAAGTACACAATATTCATATTTTTTAGTTTCTTCATTCTTAATAGAAAGGAAGCAATCGCTGATTAAATTTCGATTTTTTGACATTTTTTGCACTCGGCATCGGTACTTTTAAATCACTCTGTATTCATTCCTATCTATTTTTTACAATTATTTTAGCGCTATCTTAATAGGGATAATTAGACAAAATTAATACAAAATGGGTCATCCAGGAGCGTATTTCAGGGGTAAAAACTGATTTTTCTTGATTTTTTCCAACAAATCCTATTTTTAACCAACATTAATCCACACTATTTTTCCTATTTAGTGACAGCGGAATAGCTAAAAAGTACTTGACGATGACAAGGCAGAACCTGCGTCTTACAACGGGCATTCTGACAGGACACTGTCAACTACGCAAGCACCTTCACAGAATAGGTCAAGCTGACACACCATCGTCGTAGCATATCCTTTGTGACTGCCCGACTTTTACACTCTTAAGGAAAACCGTGTTCGGCGAGTATTGGACCACCTTAAACAACGTCAGAGAGGCACCTCCCGGTGACGTCATCAACTACTTTAAATCAGTAGGCTGGTTGACGCGCTGAGAGGAAGTCTCCTATTTCGGGAGGACGCACAATGGGTCTAATGAGGCCTAAGTGCCGTAGAGCTTCGGCTCACCCTCCCACCGCTTCAGATCAGAACCTACTATTATCCGTGGCTGCTGAAAATGGATCCTCGACAGAGAGCATATATTACGATAATGTTAAATTTATGCATAAAACCACAGCTCCATATAGCTACGCCTATATGGATCTGTGATAAAACGTACAGTAAAGCGTAGGCGCTTGATGGAAGATTGGTTAAAAAACGTGCTTGCTGCTTCCATTGTTGACAGCAACTGACATTACACTAATGATTGATCCAATATTGACAACTCACCCTAGACGATCAGTAATACTGTTTATAGTATCCCCTACACGCTGATATTGATGCCAGATATTCGGAAATTCGAATTCGCGTCAGTGCAATCCATCAAAGCATCAATATATCCACCTTACACGGTCAATATTTTTGTCAATATAATAACATATTGTCAGTATTATTGACCGTGTAAGGTGCACTATAGACATATCACTTTGTAAGAGTTAAAACAAAAAATACCGGAAGAAATGAATGGAATACCACATGAGATATGTTTTTGACCACATGAAGACGGCATTGCAAAAGTGTTTTAATCGAAATGGAAAGCACCTCAAAAATATAATTTCTAAAACATAAAATCCGCATATTATATTCCGTGTTTCTTTGCCCTAATAAATTCTTATTAAAACTTTTAATTAGCCTTCAAAAAGGGAAATCCATTCCTGGACACCTTGTATAAAGATTAGAGAGCTAACATATTTTTTATATTTTGCACAGATATTATTTATGACAGTATGATATTGCGCGTAAAAATGTTTAGTTAGGGTGTAACCGTAACATTTATTTTAAATATTTTATTTTTTATTTTATTATTTATTATGTTTCATTTGTTACATCTACAATACCGTACCAAATCTTATTGGTTAATATATAAATTTTTCACGCTTCTTATAATAAGTATTAAGTAAAAAACTATTAGTGAAGCTGTACAAAATAGTAATCCTTAACCTCATATGGTGTAATTAATTCTGTTAGTTGCAAATTTGACACGCTTTCCTATAATGTTAACCAATTCACCACTTGCAAATATACAGGGTGTTATGAAATTCACTGCATGTAAATCCTGGTACGATTCAGATTGAAGTAAAATAATCATAAATGGCGCTTCGCAATAATAAGCTGGTAATCGCCTCTTAAACTTTATCTAACTAGCGATACCCGCCACAGACAAGAAACACATGATACCGAATAAGTTGCCAGTTCTATCAATACAGTTTTTTATGTAACAAGTCAGCATAAGACATATTGTTATTTTTACCTTTGTAGTAAAATCCCTTCAAAATATATTTTTGTGAAAATGTCTAAGATTAATAAATATCAAAACATACTGACAGCAGAGTACAGCCATTAATTTAACGCAAAAAACTAACGCTTAACTAATAACTAACACTAACGAAGTTCCATTAAACACAATACTTAAAAGATTCCATGGCATTTTGTCATTATCCGCACCATTAAAAACTGGAAACTAATGTTTTTGTTACATTTAAAGTAAAATCTCCGTAAAATTAACTTAGACCTAAAGGACTCGGTGTCCGTCAGTCAGTCTATCACATGCGATTTTCTCTGAAACTCTTCGACATAAAAATTTGATAATTTGAAATAGCCTAATTATAGAGGTGAAGGATAAAAAGTTGAATTTTGATTCTAGGGGTTAATTTCAGGGGGTAAATCGGGAAATGGAATAAAAATTCAAAGGCATCGTGTAATGAAAGCTTATTGAAGCATGAATTCAACAAAATAATATATTACGTACCTTTTTATAAATTTGTTAGACATTTTTGGGAAAAACGCCTAAAAATTGCTGTCCCCCACACTTATTACCAAAAGGATGGCTTAGAAAAATCTGAAAAAAGCAGGAACATTGAGAATTAGGTGTAGATTGAACCAAAATTATCAGGAATAAAAAATTCTAGCGCGATAAATTGTTCTACCCAATTTAATTGTTTATTTCGTTATAACTGCTGAACCACTGGATTTAGAGAAGAAGTTTTTCGTAAAAAAACAACTTTTGTCTTTACACGTTTATCAATATTTTTAATTTGGCTAAGTCGAAACGCTCTCCACTCAGCTCCGCGCATACGCGATATGATACGGTGTTGGTGCCATCAGCGGCGTGTAGCGCGGTAGATGGGCGGAGATCGGGTGGCCGAGGTTTGCTCAGGCTAAGTGGGGGGCTGATGGCACGAGACGTAACGTAGTAACAGTTAACAGTCAAATAAGAAAAAATATTTTATCACGGTAAGTGCGTGCAATATGTCTAAATGTTGTAATTTTAGTGAATAGTACATAATAATATATTAAAAACACTTTATCTCTGGCTTCGACTGCGCTTCGGAAAACACGTTTTTACTTAATGCGTATATTTACAGAAAAGTTTAATAAAAAAGCCTAAACGCCATAATTTATTATCTTGTTTTGGGCTGGTACGCAGCAGGTGTCTTTTTCATTAAATAATAATTTAATTATATTTTATGATTATACCAAATTAAATCCCAAAAACAACCATAATAAAGCGAGTTTGCCTCATGATTATGATTTATAAGAGAATTTGTCTAGTTAGTATATACACATGGAAATAAAAAAATCTTTTTATCGGGCAAAATATAATTATAATATAATAAATAATATTATTTAAGTAATCTAAATAATTTCCTCTACAGGGTGGATTGTTACGTTTTCGCACTCATATTTTAAAAAAAAATTAAGTTAGAGGAATGAAACTTGGTTATAATGATATTATAAACGTTCTTGAAATATGTAAGAAACTTCAACTGATACCTCTTATATCCAAAATTGGATGACTTTATTGTCATTGTCTAGCAGACATGTATCAGTAACTAGTACCACTAGTTATACTAAGTACCAGTACAAAATAATTTATTACTTTTCTGGCAACGATCTCGTGCATATTTCTTCTTTTAAGGACTCTTTATACAACAATAGCAGCTTTACGTCTAAACTGTTCATGTATTCCAGTAGTTCCTTTAGGTTTGTTTGCATATTCTCTATTGCTTCAGTCATAAGAAATTGTGATGAATGTGCTAGATTGCTACTGAGGGAGTTGCCTAAAGGGCTACCGAGGTTTCATGATCCTTAACAAGAGTGAAAGCTAACTATCTAACGGGTCCGGGGTTTCCTATTAGTTTTTGAATGTCCCGTACTTTAAAGCAAGAACGGAATACACTGTATTTTTCAGTCCGCTATGCCATTACTCATTACTCATTTTATTTATACTTAAGTCATACATATAATATGAAGGACAACACTTACTATTATACAACTATTTACGACTCGCTTTGAATTAAAATTATTGAAATTACAATTAAAAGTCCTAATGCAACTTGATACAGCTGAAACCCTTCAGAGGCTGAGGGTACTCTATCGTAGAATAATAGCATTTTGTCAACAAAAGTTTTTTGACCTCTGCCTTAAATCTATCATATTCCAAATTTCTAACTTGCTTGGGCAGTTTATTGAAGAGTTTTTTTTGTGGGTTTAAATCGGAGATTTCTCAACTTTGGTTAAATTGTGATTATCAGTCGCAACAAGGTCTCCACCTCTCGTTTGATACTCTTGATAGTCAGAATTTCTCATAAATGTATGTGCATTTTTTTGATAAATACGAGTAGCAAGGTTTTGTAAATATATATATATATATATATATATATATATATATATATATATATATATATATATATATATATATATATATATACATGAAAAAGGCATGATCCCTTTTGCAATGAAAATAGGCCTACAGCTGCTGCGAAAAACTATACCAAAAATCCAGCGTACTACCTGCTTTTTTTTTGGTAGATAAAGACTCTCTCCCATTCAGCACTCGCTCCCCATAATGGGGTATTATAGCTAAGATGGCTGTGAATAAAAGAGTAATACATACTAACAAGTGTATCCTGGTGAGCAGACCAACTAATTAAACTATCCAAGTAGAGGCATAAAAATTTAGTAGTGTCGCAGCATTTAAAAGACTCCACTCCCAGTTTTTGCTTTCCTATTGAACTACAAAAACTACTAACTGTTGTGGATAAATCGGGAATTTTACAGAATTTTACAATAGCATATTAAAGTACAAGTTTTATAAACCATCATTTTAGAGCACGGGTCCATGCCAGAAAACGAGCCGCTTGCGGCGATGCTAATAGCTTTATAAAACATTTACTTTATACCTCGCTTTATACTATTTGTTCTATTTTGCAGTTTTCTTCAATAAAAAAATGTAGATTTAAAAATAAAGTATGACATATACAAATTTTGAAAATTTTATGTCAAAATTTTATGTTGGTAATACTATCAAATTTTATTTGCCCCAGCAGCTTTGATAAATTAAATTATTTTATTATACATGACTACACACCGCATTACTAATTCTTAAAAAATAAAAAAGCGGTTTCATAAAAGTTTGCTACGGTACTGAAAAGGATATCGAAACAGCTTTGTTATCAAACCGTAATAGAAAAAATGTATTTATTGCCAAAGAGAAAATACTCTCTTAACAAACAATCATCAAGTATTTTGATAATAATTAAACAATTTTATTGTTACACAACTGAAAATTTCATAGTGTTAAGAAATGTTTAGTTAAAAAAATTGTAAAAATATTGAAACATGAAAATATTGAAGAAATTCAAACGTAGGTGAGAAATGAAGTAAGAAATCTGAACAAAAATGATGCTGAAAGTATTATAAACAGTGGTAGATATTAATTTGAAATTATTATTGTTTTCACACGATTTTTAAGATTATCTTGTTCGAATTTATATAAATACCTGATGTAATCTGAACCAAAAATACGGTACCAAACTACAGTCTAATAAGTTAAAATGTATCGTCAGTGCAACGAACAAATGAAAAATATTATATTAAAAGTCAGAGCGTACTTTCAACAAGAGAAAGACAACGGTTTGGAAAATATTTTGATTGATCAAGTGGTTAAAAGAACAGCAGATTGCCTGGGTATTAGTGAAAGCACCATTAAACGTGTTACTGCGGAAGAAAAAAGTTCCGGTATTATTCTACCATCAAAAGGGAGAAGTGGAAGGCCCCGACTGGAATGTGATGAGATTTTGCAGGGCGTCATAAGGAGAACAATATTAAATGTTTACCTGGATCGCCGGTTTCCTTCTATACAAGACGTTTACCAGAAATTGAAAGAAGATGTCGATTATTTACCAGAATTTTCAGAAATGACTTTGTACCGATGGATTAAAGAACTTTGGTTTTCCTATAAAAAACTAATTAATAACCCAATTTTAATGGAATAAAACACAATTGCTGCCAGAAGAGCGGAATTCTTATACGACATAAAGAGATATCGTGAAGATTCTTGGCAAATATTTTATACAGATGAAACATAGTGCGGTGCAAATCATTCAAGGAAGTTTGGCTGGGTTGAAAGAGTTCATCCCACAAAACGGGATAATTGTGATGAATACAGAGGTGGTATACAGGAAATTAATGGCTTTAGAGGTGGAATAAAACGGGCATCAGGGTCAGGACAACGGGTTATTATCTTACATATTGGTAGTAAAAATGGGTTTTTGGATGGCTGCCTGTGGCTTACCATTACGAAGAATGGTTTAGAACAGTGCTTTCCGTAATACCTGACAAATCAGCAATCGTAATTGACCAAGCACCGTATCATACAATGTTGGATCCTAATTTTCGAAATCCTACAACTGCCTGGACAAAACAAAAAATAATAGAATGGATGTCCCAGCGAAAAGCAACATTGCCCGATGGATTTACAACGTTTAATGAATTAACCAAACCAATGCTTTTAGACCTATGCAAGAACTATCACTTTCCAAAAACGTATCTTATAGATACAATTGCAAAGGAGTTACGTAATGATAATGTAAAGCTTCTATGGTTGCCAGTTGCACACCGTGAATTCAACGCAATTGAATTAATTTGGGCATATGTGAAAAATAAAGTGGCAAAATTGAATACTACGTTTAAAATCACAAATGTACTAAATTTGTGTCTTGAAACGATGCAGAACGTTCCAAATTCTGTTTGGGAAAATTGCGTTGGACACGCTAATAAAATTGAGGAATCCTACAGAGAAAAATACCACTTAGTTGATGTTGTTGTAGAACCATTAATTATAAATTTAGATGAAGATGATGAAGATGATGATTCAAATAAAGACTTTAGTAATGATAAAGAAGGAGAAAACGATCCATAAGTGTAGGTATTCTTCGGTAAAAAAGAGTGGTGTAATCCAATCAGGTTATTTTTAGTTGTAGGTTTAAATAAATTTTGTTAGGGCTTAGTACCTTAAAAGATAAATCAGATGCGATTCTACGTAAACAGGCCACTTTCACCTATTTCTTTTATTATTAAGCAAAGGCAAATGCAGACAGACTTAACACAGCATTTGTTACAATTTTCCAAATATGCGAATCACACAAATAAGCAAGGGAACATCAAAAATATTGTTTTTCTTTTAGGTGAATTATAAATAAATCAAGCTAATTGGCCTATTTACGTTACTCACTTTGAAGTAATATTTTTAAATTACTATTGTTCTACTACACACGTATTGTCTATTTTATACATCTTAATGAAACAATAGAAAATCGTTAAATACAAATAAATGTAAATATTTACCAATGCATATACTTATTTTTTCTTAATTTTACCAGTTACCTACTTTATCATATAGAGCACAAAAAAAACCTTCACTATATTGCATTACTTTAATGATTATTACCTTAACACCCATACTATTGCACCTTCGACGCCCCGCTCCATCCCGCAAGCTCAATGCTGCTATCCTTTACACAAATTAATTGTTTGTATTTAGGTTTATGACAACTGCCCAAAACCAAATTTTCGTTAAACGTAAAGTTACATCTCTTTATATGTAATACAAAAAAACAAAAATTTTTGCTGTAAGATTACTGGTAGTAATTACATAGCCACAATCATTTTTTGCCTAGTACTACCAAACCTAAGAAAAAAAAAATTAAAATAATATTTTTTGGGAATAAAGTAAGGTTCACTTTATCGCCTGTAAAAAATTAGTTAGGCCTGGGTGTACCAGTAAGGCACAATAAATTTTTAAACTTGAGTAATTGATGAAATAGGGAAAAAATGGTGACAATTTTACAATTACCTTCCCATTAAAAAAGCACCAAGGAATCTACGGTTACAAAGTTTTACATGTGTAATAGAGACAAGTAACTTTACCGAAATATGTGAAAATTATATTTTTTAAAATTGTACATTTTACTTTACAAGCTTCCAAACTGAGGGGTCAAAACTTTAGAAATGCATGCGAAATAATTTTTAATTTGAAATATTTCAAAAACGATTGAAAAACCGCATAAGGTATGTTATACAAAATATGTATATGCCTAGAACTTCTCCTAGAATCCAAAAATATGATAAAAATCATACCATCCAATTTAAAATAAGCGGGAGAATCGATATTTTATACTATATTTTTTTATTCGATGCTCAGTTGTTTTGCTGATAAAATCCATAAATATCCCCAAAACTTTCATTCTTCACATTTTTTCCCATCTCTAAAAATAAAAAAGTTATAAGGATTGTTCACTTTTATTTGGATATCCCTATAGTTACTGCCTTTTACATTGTTAATTTGTTTTATAATTTTTTACAAAAAGGAGATAATTTCCTAGGGTAACTTTTGTTGTACAAAATAATGTGTATTTTTTTCGAGAAATAATTTAATTTTATGGTGGAAACTTTTCCTATTTTTATAGTGTACCGTAATATCTCTTAGCATTAGATAAATTTATTGTCCTAAACATTGGTCATGTATTAATGGTAAAACTGCGTTTTCGGAAACAAAGAATTTGACTCTAAAATACAATATTAAAGTTGACTGACAAAACACAAATAACTTTGCCTGAAAAATGAGCTGTTCCATGCGTAATAAATTTCGGTGGCAAATATATTTCATTTCAAGCTACACTTCTTCTCTTCTGCCGCATAGTATGGAACACAGTAAATTTTCGGGTTATTTAGCTTTGAGCGAAACAGAATGAATTTTAAAACTAAACAGGAATCCCCAATATGCATTTTAAGTGCCTTAGTAGACTATAATACATGACCAAAATTTTAGATAATAAACTTATGTAATGTTAAGACTTAAGAGATATTACGATACATTGAAAATAGAGGAAATGTTGTACCGTAAAATTACATTATTTCTCCAAAAAATACACCTTATTTTTACAACAAAAATTACCCTAGTAAATTATTATCTCTTTTTTGTCGGGAAATACAGAAAAAAATATTTTTAACAATACAAAAGCAATATGTACTTATATGTACAACTTAAAGTTACAAATTGTTAGTATAAATATAAGTATTTTCAAGGAAATTTGTAAAATTATAAAAATTGTGTGCCCATATATGATTGTAGGTGTATTTTTATCTCGCTCATCGCCGCACTGTTGGGGCTTAATCCCTTTTCTGTCGATACTTCCACGGATTCTGCTTTGAAGAACTAACCGCAATAACACCTGTCTTGACTGTTCCTAACAGAGCCATAATAAATGCGTTACGTCTAAATCCCTTTACTGTCCAGCTACAAAAGCCTAGAATATCCCACTTCTTGTCTCCAGATAATGGAACAAATTGCCTGCAGATGTTTTTCCTTCCCCTCCCAGCCTTCAATCCTTTAAGTCAATAGATTACATTTCCATTTTCTTCAGACTCCCACGGTACGTTAGGACTTAAAGTCTACGTGGGCTGTCTGAGATAAAAAAAAATACTACAGGGATACGGGTATCTGTCGTCAATGAATAGCAGAATACGTTTTAACAGTAAAAATTTCGGACTATTTTAAAACATTTTACACCTGAGGGCAGCAAAACAAGTACATTTTACTTTTAAATAAGGCCGCAACGGGATTCGCGGCGCACATTTCGAGAATTACTAACACAAAGTGTTATAAAAATGTCTAAGGAAAAACATTACTAACATTACCCAATATTTGTTGTTGCGGTCACGAAACAAAAATATTGGGAAGCTTCATATTTTAACAGTAAATTAAATGAACCGTATAAAAAGTTTTTAAAATTTATTACCTATTAAGTCATTATTGCTATAGAAAGTTTTAACAAAAATATAAAAAGTTTAACCCAAAGTAAAAACAAACCTTGGCAAACCTCTGTTACACCCACTGCAAAAATGTTAAAACGATTGCAGTGTTAAACTAATGAGGTGAACATATTTTTCGCCCCTTTCCGCAAACAAAAACAAGGTATAACGTACAGGCATGCTACAAAAATAACATTTAGTCTTAAAAACTGAAAATGTCCAGAATAAAACATGTTTGGGTATAAGTTCGGGCAATTCCCTCTAAAAACCTGCTTAATTGGTTTTTTAGGTCAATCCCTTGTAAAAGCAATTTATTTTACACCTATATTTCAGCCAAGCTCATAAACGCTTATCTCTTGTTAAACTAAGCTTAATTTGCAATTTTTTTAAAGTAATATTTTACAAAACATGGACAGATATCAGTAAAAAAAATTTTTCGACGACGCGAAAATAAAATGTTGAACCTTTAATGTAGTTTTTTGTCAATGCCTAAGTGATGAAGAGGGTTGAAGAATAGAATGTTATAAATTTGGTCAATTACCACTCATTTCAATCTAAACCATTAACTTAGAAAATATAGAATCAAGTATACCTGAATAACAACAATCCTAGAAAAATTTAAGTCTAGTAAATTAAAAAAGCAAAATGGTTTCTATTGTTACTACGTATTGTATGATGCAAAATTCTGTATTTTAACTCACGAAACATCCAAATAACGAAGCATAACGACAGAAGATAGAAATCTGAGCAATAATGGAAACGAATTTATAGAGTCCGTGAAGAGACCTTCGATATGTTATATGTGTTTTTGTAAAAACTCAACTTTAAGGATGACTCATTGAAGGTCAACCACCTAAACAGCCTCGATATTTTTTTGTCTAGTGCTGCTGGAGTTCTCATTTTTTTTGTTCACTTGGCCTTTAACTAGCCCCAAAAAAAGTCTCTAATCGCGACATACGGGGCTAAGGAATGTAGACAAATTGTTCAAAGATTTTCTTGCAGACACTAGATGTATGGGCACCATCTTGCCGAAGCCAATATCACTCTATTTTCCATTCCACTGACGAAGAAACAAATTCTCCATCCGTACTGCTAGATCAACACGTGAAGTCACTTTTCCAACATAACTTCCTTAGTTTTCTCCCTTCTTCATTTGTCCTCTAAAATTTTTTTCCAAAGGCATAAACAATAAACTTTTAGTATTATTTTTTAATATTTTAAAGTAAAATTAAATAAACAGCAAACATTTGTAGCTCATTAGATAGTTCAGATGTGATCTATTTATTTTTATTGATGCAATTTTTGAATTTCCCTCCGCTGAAGTTATCGTCTTAGGCGATTTTAACGTCTATAGCAAGGAATAGCTAGGATCCTCAAAAACCGTCCCAGAAGGTAGCGCGGCAGAAAACTTCGCAATCAGCAACTCGCTCACCAAATTGATCAGGAAGCCAACATACTTTTTCCATAATCCAAACCCAGTAGGTTTTTTCCTTACTACCCATCCTGAGCCATACTTAACATCTGTATGCGCCCCCCTTGGTCCCAATTGAAATCAAAAATCTTTATTTTGCGTAATTTGGCTTTGGACAGTCTTACTAGTAAAATACTTACAGCTATTAAAGAAGATACAACACAAATGAAACATAGCTAATAATTAAAAATTAAGGTAAGAATTCACATATTTGTGTTAAGTACAACACAATAATACGCACACACGTGGAAAATGGAAAACAGTAGTAACATCACGGATGGTTTGATGATAGTAATTGGTACAAGTCACAAACAAATAACTAAACTAATAATATCAAACATGAATCAGCTGAAATAAAGTAAACTACATGACGTTCTGGGATCTATATTATTTTAGTGTCTCTTGTCCCATACACTTCGAGTTCGTTGAAATCATGCCGGAACGAATAACCTGGCACTGCAATTGTGCCGACTGGGATGGTCTTCAAAACTTCTTTTATGCTTTCCCGTAGAATTCTGTCTGTTTTTCTACTCCCAAGTCCTCCTAAATTTGCACTTAGATCACAGGTATCATTCAAGTAAGTATGGAAAATTTAATTTCACATACCCGCAAGGAACCTAAACTCCACCATCAAAAGCCCAGGTTCTCCAAGGCCTGTGATAAAGCTAGGCTCAAAAAGTCTAAGCTCACAAAACGGTTTCTTCAAAATCCTACACCCAAAACCGTTAAATTTTTACCCAAGCAAGAAACCAATACAGTCCTTACACAGTGTTAGAGTCCAAAAATGCTTTTAACAACCGCACAAAAGATAAAGTCTTTCCTGTTCAAGCGGCGGCAAATCATCAAACTTTAGTGAAAACTTCTATAGAAGCACTTTTACTCCCCTGCCCTCTGACAACGAAATTTTTTCCACCTCTAAAGGGAAAGCTGAACTATTTGCCAAGCAATTCGCTGCCTATTCCATAATTATTTCACCTGCCAATTTCGCTCTTCCAACCGGTACGCCCCGCCCTTATCCCACAAAATTCCGATATAATACTTAAGGTCAAACCAGTTAAAAAAATTATTCTATCCTTTGACACCAAAAAGTCCTCCGGTCTGGATGGCATACCAGCAATTGCTCTAAACAAATGCGCTCCAGAACTTCTACCCATGTTAACTTATCTTTTCCAGATCTTCTATGACGAGGTCATCTTCCCAGATAGCTGGAAGACTGCTCGTGTGCAGCCTGTCCCGAAGAAAAGTTCAAAGTCCCTTCCATCCAATTATTGACCTATCTGCCTTCTCTCTGTTGTCAGCAGAGTTATGGAGAAAGTCATCCATCAACTGGCAAATTATAAAATATCTAGAAAAAGACAAGATCACCCATGAGAGACAGTACGGATTTCGCACCAAAGATCCACAGCTGATCTGCCTACCTTTGTCACACATAACTGGAACAAGTCTCGCGAATTTCATAGCGAGTTCCAGATTGTTGCTCTTGATATTTCTAAGGCCTTTGACCAAGTTGCTAGTCCTATCCATGCTGGCGTACCCCATGTTTCAGTCCTGGCACCAACCCTATTTCTTCCGCACATTAGTGACCTTGCTCTCTTCAACTAACAATCCCATCCACAGTTATGCTGATGATAATACTTTTCACTCCAACATTAATTTTTCCAGACGTCTCGAATCAAGAGATGGATAATAGACCCAGATCTATGCAACTATCCCTTTCCCGAGATCTTCAATTAACCTTAGACTGGGGTGCCAAGAACCTTGTTCAGCTCAACGCCTCCAAAACCCAGTCTTGCTCCCTGTCTGGCAATACTTACCCCATCCACATTAACTCCACAGAACAATGAAACGTTCAATCTTGTTGGTATCGCTTTCGAACATAATCTCAGCTGGTTGGGTTACGCATTACTTCAGTAGCCTCCTCAGCAGCTAAAATGGTTTGGTTTTCTCTTTCGATCCAGAAAATACTTCTTCCCTTTCAACGTACACTTTCTCTATGTTTTCCAAATAATATCTAATCTTGAGTACTGTCCCCGCATCTGGAGAGCGGCATTACCTTCGACACTTAACATCCTTGATTCCATCCAAAAGAGAGCTTTTTGACTCACAGGGACCCAGTCCTCACAAGAAAACTCCATTCTCTCGCTCATGACCGTGCTGTTAGGGATTTATCCCTTTTCTACCGATACTTCCACGCATTTTGCTCTGAAGAACTATCCGCTATAAATCCCTCCTTGACTGTTCCTAACAAAACAACAAAAGGCATGTTACGTATGGATCCCTTTAGTGTCCAGCTACAAAGCCTAGAACATTACACTTCGCTCATTCTTTATCCAGATTCTGAAACAAATTGCTTTCGGATTCCTCTTTCAGTCCCCAATCCTTTAAATCCCGTGTCAATAGATTACATTTCCCTTTTCTTCAAACGAGCTCGGTACGTTAGTACTAGGCTTGTAGTCTACGTGGGCTGTCTCAGATAAAAAGAAGCTTTTTTCTTGTTACTGCGAAATGGTTGTCATATGCCAACATATTAAGAAAAACTTGTCATATGCCAACGTATTAAGAAAGGCGGATTATACAGTAAATGCAAGAAATTTATTTTGAAAATAAGTGCCAAAACGTGTAAAATCTTGTTCCCAAAATGGCAAAATGGCAGTGTTTTTTCTGTAAACAAAGAATGTACCCGCTGTAATAAGGATTTAAATTTTCTAATTACTTTTAAATTGATCATTTTTTCGTATCGTTTCTGTTACTATCAAACAAACAACAGAAATTCGTTGCAAATGAATGATTCTTGAGAATGTTCACCCTCCGATATAAAAGCAACGGCAGCGAAACGAAGTCTAATTGCGACAAAATTCAAGGCAAGGTATGAGTTGGAGTACCGCTGAGAACTAATGATTTTTACTTGTGAAAGTTGCTACGATAATCGGAATTTTTGGAGCCTGTCACCGAGAAGAAAAAACCAAGCTAATGCTCGATGACATTCAAGACAATGGTTTAGTTGTGAAAAACGTGATTGTATCCACGAAAACCAATATTGTTCGAGAATTTGTTATAACAGAGAGAAATATGCTAGGTATTAAATATTTAACTATTGCTCGAAAATATAATGGACTTCGCCCACCAACTGCAATTTTATATACTAAGTACAAGCTAGAAAAATAAAGCTGTCAGCCTGTCGAAGTTAATAATTTTGGAAACATTCCAAAAGGCTAAGATTGAAGAGCCCCGAAGACTACACGAAACAGTGTTTTAGAAGGTATTCGGTCTTCATGCTGGTTGATGGAGGTACAGATATGCAAACGTTGAAGCGGCATTGATAACCCTCTGCAACATATCTGAGTCTCCGGATAAAGGCTCAAAATACGTTAACAAAACCTTCTCGTTGGCAGCATTTACTTTTTTTCTGCACACCATTTCTTTTACATAAGTTAACTCATATTTTACTCTTAATTCTTCAAGCAAAAGAGATGAAAAAATATTTGTATATCTAAATCAGTCCTGACTATTATTTTGAACGTACTTATTTAAAACTTCTGATAAATAAACTTATTTACAACAAACGCATCCTTAGCAACCTGGTTTCCACCATTTGGAATTATTATCCATAGATAACTTGTATTTTGAATATCTGGTTTTTTATTTTAAAAAACAATGTGATGTTTCTTGTTAATTATAATGATGGTAGTTTTGAACGTAACACGTGGGATACTATATTATTATCGCTCTTATGTGGTTAGTAGACTCGGCCTAATATCCTTGTGACGTAAATAACTATACTCTACACTAATATTACAAAAAGGGAGTGCGAGTTTGTTTTTGTTTGTTGATATGTAAGAGGTAATCTAAGAAACTACCGAACCGACTTAAAAAATTGTTTTACTGGACTCGAACCTTCCTGAGTGTCATAGGTTATAAATAAATTGTTACCCGTGGCTTCGTTTACTTGGAACACTTATGTTCATAAATGCAGGAGGCAATCTCAAAAACTACTTAATAGATAAAAAAATGTTGCCTGCGGCTTCGTTAACGTGGAACAAGGAACAGTTAACTGTCAGAATACTAAATCAATTCAAAAAAAAATTTGCTGCTTAATGGACTTGAATTTTTTGAGTATTGTAAGCTCTACTATCATAGTTTATTACATGCATAAATGAGATTGGTTAGTCAAGTCATAAATAGAAGATGTAACAGAACGATATAACGATATATATAACATTTATATATTCTTCATAATTTAGGACCTAGCTTATATTTTAATTTACGAGGGCCACATGTTTGCTTTAGATTATTTTAGAGAGATTAGTTAATAGCTTTTTCCTGAGAACTTTGCCCATATGTTTGTTATCATAGATACCATAAAGCTAAAAAGGGCGGATGGATAAGCTTGGGTTTGCTAACTTATAGGTTAAAGTATTAAAATTTACGCGGCAAACAGAAATAAAAGTACCCACTTTTATTTATCGCCTAATAGAAAAAGACAGAATACATCAACGACCAGTCAAATAAATTTTGGCGATTTGCTGATTATCGTGATATAACGAATATTCTTCTTTATATAAAAGGATGGAATGACAATACAGATATAAGTAACTGTCAGAGTTACAGATTCAAATTCCATATATTTATGTAAAGGCTGTAAATGTGATTATTTTAACCTTTGGAAAATAACACATAAAGATTTTAATACGATCACGTAGTCAAAGTAAGCCTTAGCGTAAGGTAATATAGATTCTTTACCTTTATATAATGGATAAACGATCCATTAAACAAAGAACAATTTAGTTTCATTTCTTGGGTATGAAATTTGATAGTACTCTGTCCCTGTAGCACAGGCTAGGTCTGTGGTACAGGGTGGTGGTAAACTGTGGTAGTGGGCGGAGTGTATCAAGGGATATCTTATGGGTATCTAAGGGTTGTTTGAATAGTTGGATTGGATTTTAGTTCCCAACCGGGTTTCGAGAGTAGTGCATTGACAGATAGGAGCGTTGTACCGACGGTGGCGTCGTCGCGACGTCACCGACGCGCGTTTAGTTTGAACTAATTATTATGTAGTCAGGGGACTTACGTAACTTAAAGGGGTTAAGAGATGTAAGGGTAGATTTTTTTAACGTTATTTTTATAAGTAATTGGGGAATTTATTGATTATAAAACAGTGATCTTTTCTCTCTTCTACCTTTTTGTTTCGAGTTTTCTTAATATATAAACACTTGTCTACTATCCATTTCTAAAGTTTTGACCCCTCAGTCTGAGGGTCAATAACAAAAAAACCACGGGGCAGAATAAACTGAAAAAATTACAGCTTGTTAGGACGTTATCCAAGAGTTTCTTCCAAAAAAATGTATTATTGTATTGTAAACGATATTGAACTTATTCATAATCAATTAGAAAAAAATAACGATTTTACTGCGTTAATACTGATAAACGATTTTCTCATGTCTATATATTGGTTAATTTTTTCCCTATTTAAATGCAATTTTGAAGGTAGATAGAAAAATATCTATACTTTCGCAAGAGATTGGTAGTATGTGTCTGAAATTGTATTTTTTTCTTTTTTAATGATGTTTGTGTATCAGCTGTACTGTGGACAATTTAAAACGGTAAAAAAATCTTTACACTCGTAGACGTATGTATTATTATACAAATGTATTTTATTACCCAAAATTAAAAAAGCACCTTTAGTTCTTGTAAAAATTGTAATAAATATTACAAGCGACATAAGAAAGAGATGAAAAGTATTTTTTCTACTAGCGTGCGCAATTCACCGTTTTCCCGCACTCATTTTGTCTCTGAAAGACTAAGTTTCCCGCACCGTGCGGGAAAATTTTTCCCGCACCGTGCGGGAAAATTTTTCCCGCACTGAGTGCGGGAAAATATTTTTTAATGTTTTATATTGAAATAAAATTTTGGTGATGTATGAATAATATTATTATGAAGTCTTAGAGTCATTTCCAATAAAATCAAGTCAGATATATCAGCGAAACACTAATTTTTCACTGTTTGTTGCAAAAATAGTAAATTTAAAAATACTTACTCAAAAAACCCTGTACATAGAAGTTGGCATGCCAACCATCACTCAAACAATTTTATTAAATTGTCAAAGTCACAATTTAACATCATTTGTAAACGCCAGCAGACACGCAGTGATTCTTTTTAGATTTCTACACGTTTAATCTACCCAAAACAGTATTCCCGATGGATTCTTCTTACGAAGAGCTTCCAGAAGATATCTTGGAAGCTGCAAGTCTGGCAAATTTGGAGTTACTGCCAGAGAAATCGAAATCAAGATATGAAAAACAATACCAACATTTTATGAATTGGTGCGAATCAAAAAAAGTAAAGTCGCTGAAAGAAGAGGTCTTTTTGGCATATTTCTCCGAAATGTCCAAGTTGTGGAAGCCGAATACGTTATGGTCACGGTATTCCATGTTGAAAAGCGTCTTCAAGGTAAAGAAGGATCTAGACATTAGCAAGTACTACAAAATAACTGCATATATAAAGAGACAAAATGTAGGGTTTCGTCCAAAAAAATCACTAATTTTCACACAAGAAGACATTACGAAGTTTATGACAGAAGCACCAGATGAAGTTTACCTTTTAATCAAGGTGGTTGCTATTTTCGGACTAGCTGGTGCCTGCCGCCGTGAGGAGTTAACCAAGCTCACTCTTGAAGACATAAACGACAAGGGAGATATTATAATCATTACTATCCAAGACTCCAAAAACCATTCCACCAGGTGCTTTGTAATATCTGAAGAAGTTAATAATCAAAGTTTTGTAGGACTGTACAGAAAATATGCAGGGTTACGACCAAAACAAACTCCACACCGCCGATTTTTTTTAAACTACAGAAATGGAAAATGCACTACCCAGTGTGTTGGTATCAATACCATAGGGAAAATGCCCTCTAACATCGCGGCTTATATAGGACATAAAAATCCTGAATTGTACACCGGTCACAGCTTTAGGCGCTCATCGGCCACTCTACTGGCCAATTCTGGTGAAGGAATAACGAATATTAAACGCCTAGGGGGATGGAAATCCACGTCTGTTGCCGAAGGCTACCTAGAGGAGTCCATCAAACAGAAAAAAGATATGTCCAACAAAATTCTCAATATCAGTCAAGCTATTCCAACGACTTCCAGTTGCATCTTAGAAACATCCACGTCCCTAGATATTGCACCGGGTCCCAGTAGCGTCCATGAAAGTTCAACACCTCTGTCTCTTCAAACTTCCACTATGCAGAATCAGTCAACTTCAACCTCTCTAGCTTCAGCAATTAATTTACACAGTGCATCCAATTGTACTTTTACGATAAATATATATAATAAGTAATAAGTAAACATTATATACCTGTTATTTTTTGTTTATTAAAAAATAATAAACTTTGTAAAAATGATGTTGGTTTTTTTAACGCTAGTAGAAAAAAATTTGATCCTAACTCATGCGGAAAGGCACTTTCCCGCACTCGACTGCTTACCCGAACTCCGCTTCGCGTCGTTCGGGTAACGGCAGTCGCTTGCGGGAAAGTGACTCTTTCCGCACTTGTTAGGATAATAACTAAAACGCCTTTACCGACACAGACACAGTACGGTGGCCTCGTCACGCTTATCTGTCTGTAGTCCGTAGTTCCATGTATTTTGTATTTGTTTAGAAGTTAATCTATTTGTTATGGAGTGAAACGATTTGTCAAATAATATTATTTATTTGATTGTGGTTGTTTATATCGACTTATTGTTGATTTAGATTTTTGGTTTTAGTGGTAGGTAGATATTAAATTGAAATTATTATTGTTTTCACACGATTTTTAAGATTATCTTGTTTGAATTTATATAAATACCTGATGTAATCTGAACCAAAAATACGGTACCAAACTACAGTCTAATAAGTTAAAATGTATCGTCAGTGCAACGAACAAATGAAAAATATTATATTAAAAGTCAGAGCGTACTTTCAACAAGAGAAAGACAACGGTTTGGAAAATATTTTGATTGATCAAGTGGTTAAAAGAACAGCAGATATCCTGGGTGTTAGTGAAAGCACCGTTCAACATGTTACTGCGGAAGAAAAAAGTTCCGGTATTATTCTACCATCAAAAGGGAGAAGTGGAAGGCCCCGACTGGAATGTGATGAGATTTTACAGGGCGTCATAAGGAGAACAATATTAAATGTTTACCTAGAGCGCCGGTTTCCTTCTATACAAGAAGTTTACCAGAAATCGAAAGAAGGTGTCGATTATTTACCAGAATTTTCAGAAATGACTTTGTACCGATGGATTAAAGAACTTTGGTTTTCCTATAAAAAACTAATTAATAACCCAATTTTAATGGAATAAAACACAATTGCTGCCAGAAGAGCGGAATTCTTATACGACATAAAGAGATATCGTGAAGATTCTTGGCAAATATTTTATACAGATGAAACATTGTGCGTTGCAAATCATTCAAGGAAGTTTGATTGGGTTTGATTGGGTTTCAGGTTTAAATAAATTTTGTCAGGGCTTTGTACCTTAGAAGTTAAATCAGATGTGATTCTACGTAAACAGGCCACTTTCACCTATTTCTTTTATTATTAAGCAAAGGCAAATGCAGACAAACTTAACACAGCATTTGTTACAATTTTCCAAATATGCGAATCACACAAATAAGGGAACATCAAAAATATTGTTTTTCTTTTAGGTGAATTATAAATGAATCAAGCTAATTGGCCTATTTACGTTACTCACTTTGAAGTAATATTTTTAAATTACTATTGTTCTACTACGCACGTTTTGCCTATTTTATACATCTTAATGAAACAATAGAAAATCGTTAAATACAAATAAATGTAAATATTTACCAATGCATATACTTATTTTTTCTTAATTTTACCAGTTACCTACTTTATCATATAGAGCACAAAAAAAAAACCTTCACTATATTGCATTACTTTAATGATTATTACCTTAACACCCATACTATTGCACCTTCGACGCCCCGCTCCATCCCGCAAGCTCAATGCTGCTATCCTTTACACAAATTAATTGTTTGTATTTAGGTTTATGACAACTGCCCAAAACCTAATTTTCGTTAAACGTAAAGTTACATCTCTTTATATGTAATACAAAAAAACAAAAATTTTTGCTGTAAGATTACTGGTAGTAATTACATAACCACAATCATTTTTTGCCTATTACTACCAAACCTAAGAAAAAAAAATAAAAATAATATTTTTTGGGAATAAAGCAAGGTTTACTTTATCGCCTGTAAAAAATTAGTTAGGCCTGGGAGTACCAGTAAGGCACAATAAATTTTTAAACTTGAGTAATTGATGAAATAGGGAAAAATGGTGACAATTTGACAATTACCTTCCCATTAAAAAAGAACCAAGGCATCTACGGTTACAAAGTTTTACATGTGTAATAGAGACAAGTAACTTTACCGAAATATGTGAAAATTATATTTTTTAAAATTGTACTTTTTACTTTACAAGCTTCCAAACTGAGGGGTCAAAACTTTAGAAATGGATAGTAGATCATTGTCCAGTTCATTCTTTTTACTTTCTTTAGATTGTTATTTGTTATTTTATATCTTAATTTTTTGTCATTTTTTATATTTTTATTGAACAGTATGTTTTCTTTTTATTTGATTAATATATTAGTTGTACAAAAACAAGTGGTCTCATTTATAAGTGTTAAAGGCATAATAAATATAAGTTCGAACTACGTTGGTCGGTGAACGGTGTTCGCTAAAGATCGTACAGTTTATGTAGAATCCCAAGAATCTTCTAGACCTTCAACCTTCAACTGGCGACAACTACGATCTTCTAGATTTACTGCAAGATGGAGGTTTGAGTAATTTGTAGTGAATGAATAACCGTACTAACTCCATTATCTTCCGTTCCCTTTCGTCTGGAGAAGTACGAGAGTCGTAGGAGGTAACCACCATCTTTGTCATATTAATTAAGATCTAGATAAATGTATAAGATCCCACGTTGTCGTATTATTATTACAAACTCAATCTGTGACAAAGATAATTCGAATTATACGTGGGCAAAGCCGCGGCTGACACCTAGTTTGATAGAAAAGCAAAAGAAAAAACAATCGTATTTAATAGGGTAGATTTACTTCATGGAAGGATAACAGTTTGTGATATATTTAATATTAAGTTACTAAAACTGGTAGTAATTCATTTTAAGTCACATTATCTGCAAATAAAATTATATATCTACTTGTGGAGGATAAAAAATTTCACTGAGTTTTTAACGTTTTGAATAGCTCTGGGAAATATATTTCCGAATGTACTTAATATATATTTCAAAATTAGCATGTTTCTAAATAATTTAGGATCCTTATTATCAATTACCGCACATTCACCAAATTTTAATTAAATCTATTTTCTATTTGTCATAAATTTATATTATTTTGTGCAAACAAACGTATTTTCACAAAATTGAATTAACTGACTGGACATCCTTGCACACATTTTGTATTTAACACAATAATGTAGTTTTTTTTTGACAAAATTCCCTGCTGTAATCGAGGAATATTGGTTATAATTTTATAATACTGTGTAGTTGTGCTCAATAAGTAGTGTTATAGTAAATTATGTGAAGCTCGAGTAAGAAACAATACTCCCTCTAACCAATACCTAATTTGCAATAAAAGGATTGGAGAAACAGTTCTTAGATAAATAAGGAAAAAATAGCAAAAATGAATTAATATTTTTATTAAGTAAACAATTTATAATAAAGTTAAGAAATATTCCCTATTCTCCGATACATTACATAATGAAAATGGATCTATAACACAGCCTACCTGCGAACAGTGACGTTTGTGTGAGTTGAAGCCGCGATAAAAATTGTTTAATCGAATATACCAACTAGTTTCAGAATTTTTAACTGTAAATGTTGAAAGTCTTAGTTCCAGAAGGATATACACTTTATAATCGCACTGTGACTTCAATTTTAAAATGAAAGTAATCGTTTCTATGGCGCAAATTGTCAGTCCTTTCTCAATAACTAAAGAAATCTTCTATGGTGCCCTTTGTTCTCAAATTTATATCGGGTCGGCGTTGTTGTTACTCATTCCCATAACGCCCGGTCCAAGTAATGTAAAGAAAAACAAGTAATGTACCTTGCGTAATATTTCAATAGTTGTTAGTCAGTTGCAGATCCATAGAACGCCGGAATTTAAGCTGCTAATACTTTATATAAACTTTTTGGGTATATTTTTACACTGCAAAAACAACTTAAGGACAGGCTTCAAATAATATGATTAATATGTCATGTTTATGTTTCTCATTACCTTACTTTCTAGCAGCTGTAAAAAGTTTACTAGTATGAGAGAGAAAGAAGACAAAAGAGAAAGAGAACTTGAAAGAGAGACATAATTCATCTCTCCGTTGTAAAATAGTTTTCTGTCGTCATTCTCAAATCAAATTGGATACAGTATAGTGCATGAAGTAGTACTTTGTCAGATGACCATGAAAATAATACTATGGATATAAATAATATTTATATCCATAGTAACTGAATCTACACTCACTTGTATTTTCATGCTGATATGAAATGTCAAACAATATATTGTAGTTTTTGACAAACAATTTTATTTGTCATTTCCTTATTACGCTCCTAAAAGTTAGTTTTCCTACAAAATAATGGAAATAAGTAGTGACGAAGATTTTAGTGCTACTCCCCCGAAATATTAGAAACACTTTCAAAACATTTATTAATTTCAACTATGTTTACAACATCGACTAGGAACTAAATTTACAACAAATAAGTGGCCCGGGTTACAACCCCCAGCTGGTGAGGTCCAAACCGGCAACGCGACCGGAGTATGGTCGGGACTGGTCTCAGCCCTAGGTTCCCACCGGATGCGGTGATACAAGGGGGGGGGGGGGACTTTTTCCGCCAGGCTTACAGAGTCAAGGTTTAAATTTACACACGGTTTGAAAAATCATATAAAATTTACAGTTATTATTTATATATACTTGACATAAAGGATTGCTGGAAAAGCGGAAATATTAGAAACAGCACATAATATAGAAGTTTTAAACCTAGTACCCGCAAAATCTAAACAACAGTATAAACAGCATACCTATAGGCAGTTTAAAGAATGGTGTGATAAAAACAGTTGATACAATTAGTGAAAATGTTTTTGTGGCATATTTTGAAGAAAAATAAAAATAAGAGAAGTCTTCTACACTGTGGTCCATAATATATTCGATGATAAAAACTACACTAAATGTTGAAGAGAATATAGATATAAGAAAATTTAAGAAATGTGTTCCAAATTTCAAGAAAAAATCGGATGGATTTCGCCCTAAGAAGTCAAAAATTTAACAAAAGAGCAAATATCCCGTTTTCTGAGCGAAACTGATGACAAAGACTATTTAATGATAAAGGTAACCAACTGCAGAAAAAAAATTCTGTTACTTGCAACTATTTATTTTACTTTCTGTTTTAGATTGTTTTGATTATCGGTATTTATGGGGCTTGGTGTCGTGATGAATTAACGAGATTAACAATTAATGATATAAAAGATGTGGAATCGATTTTATTTGTCAAACTACTCAATACGAAAACAGACATGCAATACACTTTTACTGGTTCAGATACAGATTACATTGAACTGTACCGAAAATATATTGCACTTCGCCCAACGCACGTTTCTTCACGACGATTTTTTGTTAAATATCAGAAGGAAAAGTGCTTCAATCAAGTTGTTGGGATAAATAAAACAGGAGAGTTACCTAGTTTTGCCAAATGCTGAAAGATATACTTGCAATACTCTGGAAGGAGTGTATGGTAGTCCACAACCGTCGCGGAAGGATACATTGAAGATTGGGTAGAAAACAAAGTGAAACTTTCAAATAAAATATTGGATTTTAAAGGGTCAAGTAAAAGGCCAAATGATATTCCGTCTTCTTCAAATATGATTGATTTTTTTATCTAAGTCATCCCACGTATACTTCAAGCCTAAGTACTAACGTACCGTGGGCGTCTGAAGAGAAGGTAAATGTAGTCTACACGGGATTTGAAGGATTGGAGGTTGGGACGGGAAGGGAAAACATCTGCAGGCAATTTGTTCCATAATCTGAAGACCCTAGGTATGAATGAGCGAGAGAAGTGGTCTGTTCTAGGCTTTTGTAGCTGGACAGTAAAGGGATGCATACGTAAGGCGCCTCTTGTTGTTCTGTTAGGAACAGTCAAGGGGGGAATAATACCGGCTAGTTCAGTTCAGATCAAAATCCGTGGAAGTAGCGGTAGAAAGGGGATAAATCCTCAACAGCGCTTCGATAAGCGCAAGAAGAGAGTTTTCTCATATGGGCTGGGTCATTGATAAGTCGAATGGCTCTCTTTTGGATTGAATCAAGGATGTTAAGTGTCGAAGGTGATACCGCTCGCCAGACGTCGGAGCAGTACTCTAGGTTAGGTCTTATTGGGGAAACATAGAGAGTGTATAAGTTGGAAGAGGAGAAGTATTTTCTGGCTCGAAAGAAAAAACCAAGCTTTTTGGCTGCCGATGTGGCTACTGAAGTAATGTGTTTGTGCCAGCTGAGATCATGTTATCTTGATATCGCAGACGCTAAATCAAGAAGCTGGTTAACTTCATCCGGTATAAATATTGGGTTATGCAGTGGGTGTACTATAAGTGTTAATATTGTGAACAATAGTAACTACGAGTAGTACCAGTATTTATCTATTTATTTAATAAATTTGATATTTATGTTGTTTTCTAATGTTATTTTTATGCCTGATATAAGGAGTGCACGAAATATTTCGTGCGCTACGAAACAAAAATGAACTGCTATTAAAAAAGTCAAACTTCGTCACTGACATTAACAAACCTAAGTAAACCATGGTCACTATTTGGGATAGAAACCTGAGCAAACTTAGCAAATCAAAAAAAACTAAATGTCATGGACCAATATTTAAAATTTGCGAGTAATAAGTTATTTATGTAATTGTACAAATTATAGTTAAGTAACTAAAACTGATTCCCGTTGTAAATTTATTCGGCTGATTACTTTTCTTAAAAACAAAATAAGTTTAAATCGCTAAACCGTATCACAATAGACTGTTATTTGTTTGCACACGATTCATTGAACACATTCGTATAAATCCCTAAATGTACAATATTGAGGAGTTTCTACCATTTGGAATAGATTGAAAAGGGGTGACGAAATATATTACCAAAAGGTGGTAAAAGATTATGTTACACACAAATGGCCGTATACTAAACCTGCGCTATGAGATATTAGGGGTACAATATTTCTTGGGCTTTTCGAACGGCCATGAAACATGTGTATAAATGATGTACGAAGTAATAAGGTTTTTTAGGTCTGTAGGGTAGAAGTAAAATTTTCACAAAGGATAAATAGAAGGCAATTCTTCTTTCTATTTGCCTACTAGATGGAATTCATTGCTTCCTCTATCAGTCAATGTCTATGCAATTTTAAAATATTTATTGTTATTCTGTGACCGATTTTAAGGAGATTCACGCCAACGAAAAAGTCTTTATTACTTCGGTGCTTTAAATTAGCCGCGGTTTTGTTAAACCTTATTGATTTAGGTCTTCTTATTTGCCAACATATTTTTAAATATAGTCCTAACTTACCAATCAAACAAAAAAAAAGTTTTTTACCGCACTAAATTTCAAAAATTAAATATATTATTCCTTTAATTCCAATGATATTGCCGTGTATTTTACGAAAAAGCCTCAGGTTAGGCGTTTATATTTTTTTGTGATAGAAAATTGTTTGCTTCAAACTGATAAGGTACAATCTAAAATTTTTTTATCATTACTTTATCATCACTATCATTGGAACGCTCCGAGCACAGAAATTAGACATTGTATATTACTTCTTACTTTGTCATCTATATAGAACATGTTAAGAACGTATGTCTGAGATTTGCGCTAGGAGAACTCCGAGCGCCCAACTCGAACTCCCCCTTAGTTGTCTTATTCTTACACTTGTCAGTTTAAAACTTTTCGTTGTCAAGTTAGACCGGACTAGCGTTGGAGAATCTGGCTGGCATGTGTCAAGAAGAATAAAAATTATATTTTGTATGACATATGTTATGTATAAACAGGTTTGTCAGTTTTATTTTTAAAAATAATATTAAAAAGAAACAAAAAAAGTCTGCTATAAATTTATAACCGCAAAATGCTTAGAAGAAAACAAAAAATATTCCTCTATACATTCACTGAACTCAATTTAAAAGAGAAATAACCACCTGGAAATGTTTGCCAACATTTGCATATAAATCTTGTGTTCGTAAATTTATTATTTTGATAAATGGCTTTATTTTTTTACTTACTAACCTCGGCCGTAAAAAAGGCAGCTATCCATCAAAAACGTATATTTAAACAAACACCAGACAAAAAGATGTTTTGCAAATTCTGGTTATATGTAATAATGACGTTAATGGTCCAAGTATGAAATACAAGGTGTTGCAAAAAGGTTGCCCCGATTTGTGATGTGAATAAAAACCAAACCTATAAAGGTACAGAAAAAAGTTTTTTATTTTAGGAAATTTAATAATGACGTTACTTAAATTCTTCAGAGCATTCCGCCAGCAGCTGTTTGGACCTGTAGCGCCGAAGTTCATTTCCATCTATCGGGAACTGTTAATATACGGAATTACCGCTACTGCGCAGAAATAACTCACGGGAACTCCATCTGCGACCACTTCACAGCCCCAAAGTTACGGGCTGGCGTCCGATAAGTGATTTCAGTATGTGAGGTCCATATTTTTTTGAAGAGGGAGGAATAACGGTGACAGTCACCTCTAATCGTTATTGTGACATGCTTGAGAATTTTCTCCGTCCAAAATTGGACGAGTTAAATGATCACGATCGAGTAGACTTATATGGTTCCAGAAAGATGATGCTACATCGCGCCCCTCACATCAGCCACTTCGTATTCTTTAAGAAATGTTTCTGGATAAAGTTGTGCCTTTTGAGGTGACATTAGGTGGCCCCCGCGTTCTCATGATTTAACCCCTTGCGATTTTTTTCTATGTGGGTATCTAAAATCAAAAGTTTATATATATATATATATATATATATATATATATATATATATATATATATATATATATATATATATATATATATATATATATCACTCACAAAATTTGGAAGATCTAAAGGCATCAAAAAGGCAAGAAATCGCAGCAATTCGGCAAAAGTAATGGTGTGCTTTCAAAAAAACCTGCAAGAGTGCATTGACAATGACGACCGTCATTTAAGTAACGTTATTTTTAAAATATATCGTTTCAAAATGGCATGATACGTGTTTTATAAAAATAAAAAGCATTTTTCTTTACCTTGATGGTTTTTTTTTATTCACATCCCAAATCGCCGCACTGTATTTATTAAAGTTTCCGGAATGTAAATATTCAGTTGACTTCCTATGTCATCCATGGAGAATGTTTATATGATTTAGGTGATATTTGCTTTTAAAACAAAGTTAAGGTTCACTTAAGATTAGTTTCAATGGTTCAATAAGCTTATCTTAACAATCGAGTTAAGAATGAGCTAGAGCTGATAGACTGTTATTCGGTGAGAATGTAAAGGTTGGAATAAATTCGTTTAAAATTCAGGCATTTTCGTCTTAGAAAAACGCTCGGACACGTCAAATTTTGATTTTAGGTGCGCATTGTTTAAACTAAATTTGATGTATACAGGGTGACCCAAAAAGAAGATATCATGTCACACTTAATTTGTTTTTTAAATAGGAACTTCGTTTTTATTTCATTTTTGAATTCTGAGTAAAATTTCAATCATATTTTATGTATCATTCCCTATATCTAAATTAGACCGTTTTTGAAAAAAAGTTTTTTTTATATTCGTCCGGTGCGTGCATATCTAAATACAGTTTTTCCTGGGCGATGGATTGGTCGACGGGATCTAATACAATGGCCGGCCAGATCCCCCGATTTAACTCCGTTAGATTACACAACCCCACGAAAAAAAAACAAAGTCATGTCCACTGGACTAGATCCCCATGTCTATATGTTTTCGAGGTCGCTGAATCCGAATCCGACATCCATTTCACCCCATCAGGTCATTGGACACCGTAAACCACCCCCTTAATTTCTAGGGTTGCTCAGCATCTGGCTCGGGTGTCCTATGCTCTTCTTCTTTGTTTATTCCAAAGTGAGAGGTGGGGAGGGTAGAGGGTTAACATCCGATCCGGAACGCACCCCCTGAGGGGGTGAAACTACCCTTTCAGGGGGTGAAACCAGTTTTTTTCTGTTTTCGAAGGATTTTTGTCAGAAGCACGACGGAAGAGGGGTTTGTTTGTATATACATATACATGTACAAATATGAATTTATATATACATTATATATACACATATATACAGGGTGCTGCAAAAAGGCCGGTACTCCCAAAAATTTCCCAGGGGGATGTTTATTTAAGGCCGTTTCACTCGTATAGCATAGGAAATTTTCCGGGGAATCGAATAACGTTGCCAGATTTGGTCCCGATAAGGGCCTGGGCCCTGTGAGGCCTAAGTTTGAGTTTTCATATGGGGACCCCCGTTTTTTGCAGATTCGGATTCAGCCGAAAATTTTGGGAGCTGTAACCATACTTATTGCTGATTGTAGCCACAAAGAGCCAATTGCTGTAGATAAGCATGATCGCGTGTTTAAATTGCCACGCACCGCTCACCTCCATTCTCAAATTCCTTCCATCTGACGGTCCCATGATGATGTCACAGGTCTACCAAAATGGATCTCTAAAGGCGAAGGCTAGTATTGGGCCCGATATGGCCCATAAAAATTTGAGATCCACGTATCTGAACGCAAAATTTTCGGCTGAATTTGAATCTGCAAAAAACGGGGGTCCTCATATGAAAACCCAAATTTAGGCCTCACAGGGCCCAGGCCCTTATCGGGACCAAATCTGAAAACGTTATTCGATTCCCCGGAAAATTTCCTATGCTATACGAATGAGACGGCCTTAAATAAACATCCCCCCTGGGAAATTTTTGGGAGGACCGGCCTTTTTCCAACACAACATATAATGTATATATAAATTCATATTTGTACATGTAGATATATGTATATACAAACCCCTCCTCCGTCGTGATTCTGATAAAAATCCTTCGAAAAAAAAAAAACTGGTTTCACCCCCTGAAAGGGTGGTTTCACCCCCTCAGGGGGTGCGTTCCGAGTCGGATGTTAACCCTCTACCCTCCCCACCTCTCACTTTGGAATACACAAAGAAGAAGAGCAGAGGACACCCGAGCCAGATGCTGAGCAACCCTAGAAATTAAGGGGGTGGTTTACGGTGTCCAATGACCTGATGGGGTGAAACAGATGTCGGATTCGGATTCAGTGACCTCGAAAACATATAGACATGGGGATCTAGTCCAGTGGACATAACTGTGTTTTTTTTTCGTGGGGTAGTGGGGCTACCTCAGATCCAAAGTGTACGTCAATAGACCAAACAATATTGACGACCTGAAAAACCGAATAAGGCAAGAAATTAGATTAATAGAACCTTAAGTAGTTCGAAATATTCTGCAAGAATTCGATGATCATCTCGGGTATTGCCAGGACGTAGCTCCTTATCCTGGACAGAGTTAAAAATTACAATTAAGTGTTATATATTAATTTTAAAGTCAGATCGACAAGTGCTATTCATTGGCGTAATAAAATAAGGGTTAAAATTAAAAATGGTGTCTTATCTTCTTATTACTAAACCAATTTAAATTATTTCACCTCAAAGAAAACTTTACTAAAACTTTCTAAAGTAAAAGTTAATTCTTACCATAAATTCATATAGAGGGTATTGCCACAAATTTATGGGTAAAATTAATAGGATAATTATGATCATAGGGGCCTAGTTTATAAAAATTTAGTGGGGGCTTACATTGAAATCCTATTAAAAAAATTCGTTTCGACTAGTTTTTTGACTTTTATTTACCTTCTCACTGACATTCATATTAAGGGGATAGAAATGGACTTTAACATTTGGCAAAAAATCACATTTTTGGCTATAGTTAAAAATCTAGAGATGATATCAGAATTAATCAAAAAGGAACATGTTTTTTGAAATTAGTGTTACAAGAATGTTACATCTGATTGTATAGTAGTATAACATGATTGTATTAAGTAATAAACTTTTTAAAAATACCCCATTGTTACTACGACACAACAAGAGAAATTTTAAAAACCTTTTCTCCTAGTTTCTCACGTATTTTATGGACCACTAAAGAAAAGTTGAATTTCTGGACAAAGCAACCGAAGGCGAAAAAAAAAAGGATTTTTAACACCCTTCCCTTCTCCTAATATATTATGTGATATCCCTTCTCATGTGATTAAAGTCACGCGTTTTTCTTTTTGATTCATTTTGATATCTCTTTTGGTTTTTAAGATATAGCCGAAAATGTCATTTTTTAAAGTAAATTTATACCCCTTTATTGTATAACGTGTGCACCTGTGTATACCAAATTGCATTAAAATCGGCGATTACCAATTCAGTCGATCTCCTTGTTTAAGACTGAGTATAAAAATTGCAGTAGTACAATTTATTGAGAATATGATTAAATATTAAACATAAAAATATTAATATTCTGTTACATATTGCAGTGTCACAAGAAGTAAAGATCTTACAACTTTTATGTTTCGTTAGGAAGGCCGAGTCCCTACTATATTTTCTTTGAGGGACTGAGGGCCTCGCGAGTTCCCCCGCTGTCGGTATGATTTTGATTATGCGCGAGCAGAGCCGCAGGTAACAATTATATGTTGTATGACACTCTGGAAAACCCATTTTATTCAATGGAGAGAAAGCTTCTTGAATCATTTTAACAGTTCAGTGTTTCTTGGAAGCCAAGCTGCGGGTTAACATGATAGGCACAGGATAGTCCAGGCTACTTCTCCGTAACCTTCTCCTTGAACCATGATGTAACTAATTGGCCATAAAGACAAATATTCTTATATTAATCGAGGCAATGAAGCACTAAAACAGCCAAAATCTCGGAATTTTTGGCACTAAGACAGTTCGGAATGCGGTTTTTTGCATTCGCTTTCAAAAATTATTTGTAAAAAATGTATCTACTTTGTATCTTATACAAACCGGAAATTGCATTGCTGCAGTCAAAAATGCATTCAAAAAATACATTTTTTGAAGTCGCTTTAAGAAAATTAAATAACTTTGTTAATAAGACTCAGAATTGGCTCAAACTGAGTTCTAGGAGGTTTTCGAGGCCGCTGATCACGATTATGATGTTCAAATTGACCCACAGCCGACCTGGAGCTCAGGATCGCTGATAAACGTCATCTCCGTGGGACTCTCCCAAAATTCATGCGGGGAAGGAGAGAAACTCGGCCTCCGGGGGTTTTTTGGGTTGCTGAATTCAAATATGGCATCGGCGAACACCCCCCGGACACCTGGTGCGTCGGAACCTGAACGTGGACGTCATCCCCGAGAGTTTTCCTGACAAGATCGCAAAAAACAAACCGAAAATCATTGTGTGTGCGTTTTTTGGAGCGCTGAATCCAAATTTCACGTCGAAATCGACCCCCCGAATATCTTGCACCGGACCGTGGACGCGGATGTCATCTCCGAGGGTTTTCCAAACACGATCGCTAAAGACAAACCGAAAATCGTTATGAGGGTTTTTTTGGGGCGCGGATTCCTAATTTCACATCGAAAACGTCCCCCCGAACACCTGGTGCACCGGAACCTGGGCCCGAACGTCATCTCCGAGGGTTTTCCAGACACAATCGCTAAAGACAAACCGAAAATCGTTATGGGGGTTTTTTGGGGCGCTGAATCCAAATTTCTCATCGAAAAGGACCCCCAACAGCTGGTGCACCGGAACCTGGACGCGGACGTCTTCTCCGAGGGTTTTCCAGACACGATCGCAAAAAACTAAACGAAAATCGTCTCATAATATGACACATTCATTGATGTGCACCTGGAGATGACGTTCAGGCCCAGGTTCCGCTGCACCAGGTGTTGGGGGGGGGGGTCGTTTTCGATGAGAAATTTGGATTTAGCGCCCAATCAAACCCAGTTTGAGCCAATTCTGAGTCTTATTACCAAAGTTATTTAATGTTCTTAAAGCGACTTCAAAAAATGCATTTTTGACTGCAGCAAAGCAATTTCCGGTTTGTATAAGATACAAAGTAGATACATTTTTTACAAATAATTTTGGGAAGCGAATGCAAAAAACCGCATTCCGTTCCGGCTTAGTGCAAAAAATTCCGAGGTTGAGTGCTTCATTGGTGAAGTTTCTAAACAGTACGGTATTGTTAATTTATCCTCACCCTGTACGTGTCAGTATTTATTATTTTAATAGAACAAAGGAAAATGGACAAGTATTTGAAATATCTTATATTAGAAAAACACAATATAAGGACATACATTCTGGAAACCCACCTTAACAAAAGGCAAGAATTCGCCACAATGCTTTTACAAGATTTTCAATAAAAGAAAGTTGAACGCTGCTTTGTCATCTTGTGCAACGAAGTGCTGCAGTAAGTTCAATATAATATTTTTGTTTCTGCAATAGTTATTAGATAAATGGGACTACCAAGAACAAAGAGTAATTTTAATGGTACTGTTTTTCTTTTAGTTTTCTGGGAGCTACTATCAATTTACTATTGTATGCACTTTAGAACATGTCAGTTCAACATATCCCGAATAGATAATAGGGAATATGCATATAACCCAAATAAATTTGAAACATTTTTTTATATTCTCTACATAAATTAAATGTTAATGGCGGTTGCTGTTATTCATTTATTTTCGTCTCTATTAACAAAAAAAAATGATTTAAAACTGCAAATTTTCGGGTGAATTTCGAAACTTGAAAGACGTGATCCCATTGACTGTGTCGTCAAAACTGAACTTATGACTCATCATGAGTACCTATATGGCGAATTCCAGTGTTGTAGAGTCATCGACAACTCAATAAAAATGGTATTTAATGCGTAACTCATCCAATGAAATATCCCTTCACTTAAAACAGAAGGTTCCTAAAATCTTATTCATGTATATTTCAGGCCGAAATCGGTCCAGGAACCTTTCAATTTTGCAACAAAAATTGGCATTTCTGCGAAATTTTGACATATCATCTTAATAATTTCGAGTAAATACACTCGTTCAGTAGAGTTTTGAAGCTCCGGGCTCCCTACAATCTCCGAAAATTTACATAGATTTAATTCACATTTGCGACCTGTACCCGATTTCAACGGAAATCGCGGAAATTTCGACTTTGACGTTTAAAAGCGCCGAAATGAGACATCCTGTATAACTGAATTTTTTACCGAAGCTAGTTGAACTATTCCTCTATCCACCCAAAAAATTCGATTTCTCGCCCTCTGACTGTTTCCGAGAAAATCAAACCTGTTCGACTTTAAGTTATGCTTTACGGTAACCTGTACATTTTTGCTGATCTCCTGATGTCACCTTTCACTAAGGACAAATGGCTGCTTTTTAAATTGTAATAAATTATACCGAAAAGTAACCATTTTTGTAGCTAAATTATCCTAGTAATTTTCTTCAAAGTATTTTTTTGAGTTTGTAATGACTTCCTTAAACGATTTAAGCAATAAAAAAAATATGTGCATATTCCTTATTGTCAATTTAAGCATTAGCGTGAAATGATGGATGGCAAATATCACCGTAGCCCACAATATCGGCAACTTGAGTTGTTAGTAGGAGAGGCCCTACAATAAAACCAATGAGGCACTACAGTAAGGTTTCTATCTTATTATCGGTCTTGACAAATTTACTTCCCCATTATGAGGAAACTGTATTTTCTGGTAACGGTCCGCTAAATATTGTAAAAACCACCCCTTAGTGCTATCCGAGAGACCATAATGTGTCTTCAATGAAAAGTTAAATTAATAGTTTAGCGCACAAAAAATTACAGTGACAAGCTTGACAGCATAAAACAAAAAAAATCGTCGATAAGTTGTGTAACATGTTTTTAAAGCCAAGTATCTTTTGTATAGAAATTTTATCCTAAATCCGAGATAGCGGATATAAAGTATGTTTTATGACAAAATTTTGATAAGATTTAGCAAATTTTTAGACAGAAAAGATGGCAAATCCCAACCGATTAGTTTTTTGCATTTTTAATACAAAAAAAGGCCAAAAATGTAGGTGCTTAAAAATATGCAATAAATGATATTGAAAACTAAAACAAATATGTTACTACTAGTTAAGTATCATAATCCTTAATATTTAACGTGATACTTCTAAAAAACGGTTTTGAAGGCGGTGATTAGCTTAGGAAAAATATATATGGGCTGAAGCCTCAACTTATAAAATCGCCTTAAACACAATTTGATCCTACACCGTAAACGAAAATATGGTAAAATTACAATAAATATGTTTGGTTATTTTTGGCCACCAAATATCACCGCGAATTTACATTCTAATTGTAATTTGACACTTTTTAGGTAAATATGTTTTAATATGCCATTTGTAAATTCCTCTAAAAAGTCGCTGTGAAATCAGTGTAAAATATATGTAAAAATACTACAATTATAATAAAAATGAAGTACTTTTACATTTTTTTGGTTACTGTAAGATGATGTAAAATTGTATGAAATTTGTTGAAATAATTATTGTAAATTTAAATATCTCCGGTAAACATTATGTAAATTTACTATAAATATTCTCGTATTAGTAAACTAAAATTTATTAATAAAACAATAATTATCGCTGTAACCTTGGTTCTAATTTCCGACACGGCGATGTAAATAATGTTTTCTAATTCCTCCATAAATATAGTATGACTGTTACAGTAGATTATTGTAAAATATCATTGTTTGTCGTAATTTTAGGACTATTTTAAGGTATAACCGGCAGTGACGCCCTTTTTCTCTGGAATGTTATACCTATTTATTTACATCCTGAAAGGCTATAGAATCTGTGAAGAAGGCAGTTTAATACGAAGGCATTACGAAATAAAATAACCATAACTCTATAGGAACATAAACATTTATTTTATAAAAACATCGGCTTAAACATCGACATGTATCTACTACAGTGATGGCCTAATTCACTAAAGGGGTTTAAATTTAGTACGGTCTTAAATTTAGATCTAGTAACCCAGGTAAGTTTTGACAGATTGACACTGTTATATAAAGTGCCATGCAAAAAAATGTTTAATTTCATGCTTTTCGAGCAAAAAATGATTTTATGGTACAAAATTTAGTTGTCTTACTCTGGCACTTGCCAATTTAAACCCCCAATTGTCAAATTAGACCAGTTTTAGGGCTAGCACAGCAAAACCACCACAAATACGGCACAAATATTACGCACACAGCTAAACCGCTCAAAGCCCGAAAACAAATGATTGCATCAACTCCAATGCGTACATGCACATCTCGGAAGGAGCCATATTACACTTTCAATGTGAATTTACATCAATTACACTGTAAAAAAAATGATTAAATTTTAAATCAAATTTAACCCAATTTTGACTAAATCCAGGTCCACGCCAGATTGATTGAAAAAATTAACACTGCATATTGATTAAATCGAAGGATTTTAAATTTTCTTATTCAAAATTGATTAACCTAACAATTAATTCTGATTACATCTAAATCAATTTTTATTAAATTTTCTTCCATAATGATTAAATTTCCATAATACTCTAATCATTTTTTATTAAATCTTAAATCCAATGTGATTGATATGCAATCATCAGTAGCACCGCCCTTCCCCTCTCCGCCCTATAAAGTACCTGATTAGGGCGTCGATTTTATTTATTAAATGACAATACTATAATACATAAGAAAAGGGAACACATTAAAGAACAAACAGATGAAATTATATAAAAGATAGGTAATGCTAATTCCCAAAGCATGGGAATTGTTTGTCCCATATCATAAACAAAAATCTGGGGAGGTGAGGCGTGGACCTGGATTTAGTCAAAATTGGGTTGAATTTGATTTAAAATTTAATAATTTTTTTTTACAGTGTAAAAGTTGAAAATAATTATATGAAGTAAAAACACGAAAATTATTTACTCATCTGTAAATAAATACATAAAACACTAATGAAGACCTGGCATGACAAATCTTTTCTTTGAAAATACATGGAAAATAACTTACATTGGTGCATGAGTTCCTCCAAGGGATTGGATTCAAGATCTGAGATTTTTGCGTATTTCTTTTGTTTTTGAAACATAATTTCACCAACATGATGTAGCAACAAAGTTTTTAAAAGAATATTCGTAAAATTTTAGAACAGGTTGACCACTTCATTCGTTATAACCTCACATTGCATATTGCACTACCACATAAACCGCCATACCTACTGCCGATTAAATTGAATTTTTGCAGATTGCAGCGGGGTGGATGGATATCGGTACTCCCTTGTGATTAAAAGGTTGCGTACTGCGCATGTGTTGGCGGCTTGGTTTAGAAGTTTGAGTATTTTTTAGTCAGTAGGTCATTGATACTGATTATTGTGATTATTTTAACAAGGAAATATGATTTAAAATGTTTGTCTTTTTTATGCATTTGATCAGTATCGATTTAAAGTAATCGAGAATGAGTAATTTGTTTGAATCATAACGAAGATTATGAAACTGATTTAGAAAATAATTACAAATTAAATCAAAAAATTTAATCCGGCCAATAAAATCAGACATCTCTTGTGGTTAATCAACTGGATTTTTTACTGTGTAATGTTGTGAAATTACAAACATTTCTATTTTCGCTGTGATTTTAAGAATTAACTGTATTGTTTGTGTAAGTTTACCAGTATGTCGTGTAAATAGTTAGTAATTTTACTATACGCTAAGTATTTTCACAAGGAAATTACATTTTACGCGAAAAATCCTTAAACTTTACATAAAACCTAAAATATTACAAACACCTTTCTGTAATAATTTAGGATTTTTATCAAGATAATTGTAGTGAATTTTCCACAGTGTACGCCGCCACCTTAATCGATATAAAGCAAAGCTCCTGAGGGGCTAGGTTATTAACGCAGAATACTTTAAAACGTTCCCGATGCAATCCAGTAAATAAATAGTAAAAAACAAATCTCCATTTGAACTTCCTTTGAGACGTTAAAGCTGAAGCCACAGACACATGCTAAAAGTTAAAAAGTCACAGGCTAACCCACTCCATATACAGTTACGTGTCACTCTGTTGGGGTCACTGACCCAGAAAAAAACACAAAATACTACATGTCAAAAGAATATGCTTATCAATTTTTACATTTAGATTTTAACATCCCTAAACCGACTCTGTCTTTTTTCTAGGAATACAAGAATTCCTTGCCCCTAATACTATCCTTAATTTTCTTTGTGCGATTACTATTACAACAAAAAAACATCTGATCTTGTAATAATCCAACTTGCATGTTAATCCTTGTATATATAAAAAAATAATTTAATATACCATGAAAATACATTTTTAATTAAATCTCAATTTCAATTATAAATGTTATACAGGTAATCCGGGATTCTTTATTGCTCTGCACGATTTTACATATTTATTTTACATTGAGAGTAAGCCGTTTTCCGTAGAAATTGAAAATCGCGGATCACCGCTTGGGAAATTACATAATCCTCTAAAAAAATCTTCTAATTGAAACGAATGATATTCAAATTTCTATCGCTATAAGTACAACGCATTAAAAGTAATTAACACACATAATATAGGTCTAATTTGTCTGAGTATTTCTTAAGTTTTAATAGTGAAAGTTTGTGCTTCCGTTCACTAATTTTTCTAGCACCTACTGTATAGCTGACAAGTCTGAGGTGTCAACTAAATGCAATGCGGTGTGCTATTTAAGTTAGTCGCATTTGCTTGTTAGTAAAACGTCAGCCTAAGCTACATAAATAAAATAGAGAACCAGTTGAGCCTAGTAACTGCACTAAAAGTAATATTTAATATAATGATGTATGCATTTTAAATGCAGATCAGAAATATGTGAATTGAATTCTAAATCTAACCACTTAGAGGTATCTCAGTATTGTTATGAATCAGAATAGCGTCTCGTTTTTGCGTTTAAAGCAACTGTGTTACTAATACCATTGCTATTCAAAGCAAGTCCAAGAGCATCTGACAAATTAAAAGTTGTTTAGATCATAATTAATATGCTGGGACGCAACTCGAGTGTTTCCTGGTAAAAAAGAAAATATATAACTTACATAATATTATGATCCGCATATTAATGAAAATGTATAAAGTATTTTAAGCAACGCGAGGAGTCAGCAATATACAATAAAAATAATAAGGATAGTACCCTTGTCACATATTATTTTGATTTTAAAAAGATAAGTGTTTTACTCAGTACCATATAATATGTTGTTGGTCTTCGTACGGAAATAATATTTGCCCTTTTCCTAACATTAAGAATTTTATTAACAAATAACACATATTAATTTCAAATCCAATGTAAGGCAAGAGATGAATAAAAAGAAATAAATTGCTTTAATATCACTATCGTAAGCTTCCAGAAGATATTTATTGAAAGCTTTAGTTTCAACAAAATCGCAGTATTAAGCTGCAGAATCTACGCTTAAATATTTTAACGCTCATGTTTCTGTACGTAACAGCAGACTATTTCCAGAGTAGTTTAAGATAGCGGCTTGACACTTGGAAGGTTTTAGATCTCTGTGTCAGCATATATTATCATCACGTTCAATACCTCAGATAACGTTCTAAACTTGGGATTCATGTAAACCAATTTATTGGTTTGGCATAGTAGCATGCTTATAACTTCTGAACTTGTGCTAGGCAGGGTATCCCATTTTCGGCACTTTTTCCGGGTATCTCCCTTATTTTTATAGACAGAGGGTTGCGTTTTTCGCGACATCGACAGTGTGCTACTTTTTTGTGAAATTAAAGATAGCTCCAGCAGAATTGTCATAGCCCTTTTGATTTTTGAGATACAGGGTAGAATCGAAAAGTGTAACGTTTGAGACGCCCCCAGTATCTGAGTTGCTTTTAAGCTTATCGAAGAACTTAAAACGTATTCTTATAGAATTTTTCCGTAGAAGGTATGAGGCAAACATATGTTCTTTTAAATGGAACACCCCGTATATTCTTTTTCATATTTATTAGGCATAATGTGGGCTTTCCAAAAATATGTAATTCCTGGAAGTCATTCTTATTTTAACTTTCTTTTTTTCTATCGGCGCGGTCCAATTTCTTCAAAGAAATTATCTGGAATCTCACTGCCACATACTCTCCAATAAAATGAAATAAATTTGGGGCCCCCAAACCACTCCCCCCCTGCTCCTATAGGCATGGCATGCCACTACTATTATATTACATTTAACTACCTGATGGGGAAACTCCTGCCCAATATACTTCTACGATTAAAAGACCCTTTCGTGAAAACAGGTATAGGAGATATTTTTGCGCCCAGTTGACCTCCGCCGAATTTTCAGAGGTTTTAGGCGGCTAGTTTCTCTTAAGCGCCTAACAATAGACTCGAAAATTTTTTGGCTAAGTATTCTCCTTTCGGGATATCTTTCATGTTAAAGTCTGACAGCTTCTCTTGAACTGTGTTTTGTTTTACCATAAACTAATAACATATCAGTTAATTCCGTCGAATCATTCATAATTAACGAAAAGGATTTTGAATATACAGGTATAAAAAATTATTGAACAAATAATACTCTAAACTCTTAAAAATAACGAATAATAAGAAGGAACTAATAAAAACTAATACAAATTCAAAAAATATCTCGAAAAAACAACTCTAACACTGGCAAAATGAAACTGACAGTAACAATATCCCTAACAAATTTAGCGCTAGGGCAGTTAAGCGTTCAAATTCAAGTTCAAAATTAAACGAAATAAGATGTTTCGCTATTATGTATAATTAGAATAAGTATGCCACTTTCATTGGTAGATAATTAATACCGCGCCAAAAAAGACCACTTTGATCCTGCGACTTCAATATAAGGCACCTTGCAAATAATAGATAAATTCTGTCTTGGTGATTATCGTTATTCTGAACATACATACATATATATTCAAACAAGCGGTAAGAGGATTATTTTCAAACCCGTATTTTAGTCTGTGTTTATGGTTACCGTTATTCTGAGGCTGCGTGGTGTTAAAACGTGGTAATAGTTCTTTTATTAACGATAAGGAGCGTTGTTATTTACGGAGAGTAAGAAAGCCAGACCTATCTATTTTATTGTTATTTTGTTAAGGTGTGGTCAAAAAGTACGTAAATTGTAAATATTTCCAAAAGAAATAAAATACCTACTAATAACCAATAAAGGGCTGGTGAAATCCAAACGGATGTTTCCAGCTCTGGATGTGTGACACGGATACCCCCAGTACACCCACGGTACCTAGAGTACTTAGGTTAAGACCTTCGTGGGCTATCTGAAGATAAAAATTATGAAACTTTATAATAACCATCATTTTAACCACAAACATGTGCGCTGCTGTTTTTATTCCTCGACTCGCTGTTTCGTCGAATCACTCATTCGCTGTTATAATATGTACGACACTATAGTAAGTAGACGATTGTCTGATACTTACTTGTTTGAAGTAATGACAACAATAAATATAGGCCAAAATACTCTACAATACTTCCTTAATGTTTCTTATTATATTAATTCCTAATAATTATTTTCATCCATTTATATCCTTACCTTAACCGATGCTTATATTTTTATTTAATTTTTATTTAATCTGGGACTTTTTTTCATCTTAGTCGTTTTTCCTCTTCTGTTCTTCCAATCAGTCTGTGTAATTTAAAATTCTGGATCCATCATGAAGCTATCGCGATAATTGAAACGGCTTACTTCTGTCATCTTGATAATTTCCAATGAAAAGGTTACTTCGACATTGGGTGATCAGGTACCACTTATAATTCTTTTCATCCTTCTCATTATACTCTTACTTCAAATGATGCTTTTATTATGCTTTAGTTTATTTTCTCAAAACTCTGTAATCTGCGACATTTTTTCATCTTCCTAGTCGTTTTTCCTCTTCTTTTCTTCCAATCACTTTGTAATTTACAATTCTGGGTCCAGCATCAAGCTACCGCGATAACTGAAACGGCTTACTTCTTCCATCTTCCTAATTTTCAATGAGACGGTGATTTTAGTATTCGGTGATCAGATACCACTATCTTTTACCTTGCTTATGCAGTTCTGGGAATACAGGATTTACCCTATTTCTAATAATTTTGGTCCTACGTCGGAGTCAGCAGTGAGTGCCGAGTAATTCCTTTCGAGGATACCTCAAAAGCACACAGCAATACAGGGTAAACATATTTCAAGGTTATTATGCTATTTCCGATCTTGGTTGTTATCAGGTTTGTAGCAAATACAAACTTTATATATCCCGCATGTCCTAAACAATAAATTGCAGGGTCCAAAATTTATCTGACAGTAATTAGAGGCGGTTTGTTATCTGTTCAAGTTTAGTTCTAATTTGGTATTTATTCAAAGACCTGTTTTGCGCACAAGGAAAGAAATATTTATATTTTAATACAATTTAATTTCACTTCCAAATATACGTTAGTATCGTACATTTAATTTTATTATAAAGAAAACATTATTATCACGAAATTACCTACGCACTATCATGAAATTAAATTACCTATCACCAAGTTACCATAAGTATAGTTTTGTTTTTTCTCTTTACCCAAAAAAGTATCATAAATCAGAAACAAATTCTATGAAAACGTGTTTATAAAATGTGGTTCCTTTGGGCTATTAATAAGAAAGTCTTCCATAAACAAGACGTACAAAAGTCAAAACGTATTTTAATATTCACGAAGATACCTTAGTTTACCCTATTTCAGACCTCCATATAATCTAAGTAAGTATAATTTTTCTCAATGATTGTTAAAATGTCATTATTTGTTTGTTTTCAGACATGTTGATGGCCTTAAGTTTGAGATGTAACGATAAGATGAGTAACTTGCTGCTTAGATTTGCAGAGGTTATTATTCTTACAGGCTTTTTTTGTTTTTTTTTTACGTTTGTCTTCTTACTAAAAAAAATAGCATAAATCGGAAATAAATTCTATGAGAATGTGTTTATAAAATGTGCTTCCTTTGAGCTGTTAATAAGAAAGCTTTTCATAAATAAGACGTTTAAAAGTCAAACAATATTTTAATTATCACGAATATACCTTAGTTTACCCTATTTCAGACATGCATATATCTAAGTAAGTATTTATATTTCTCAATGATTGTTAAAATTGCATTATTTGTTTGTTCTCAGACATGTTGCTGCCTTTAATTTTAAGATGTAATAACTACTAAATACAAAGTGTAACTTACTACTTAGGTTTGCTCAGGTTGTTATTCTTACAGACTTTTTGTGTCCCTTCAGGTTTTTATTTGTGTCTTTTGTTAACCTTCGTATTAACTTTAATGTAGTAATTTCTTGTAATATCATTAGTCTTGGTCCACTATATCTAGGTATTTATATATTATTATTTTATTAAAGTTTATAATAATATATATATATATATATATATATATATATATATATATATATATATATATATATATATATATATATATATTTATATATATATATATATATATATGTATATATATATATATATATATATATATATATATATATATATATATATATATATATATATATATATATATATATGTATATATATATATATATATATATATATATATATATATATATATATATATATATGTATATATATAATAAATTTCTGTTTTTTAGTATTCATACAAATTATAGCAAGCAAAGCTCAGTTAGTTAAAAAGCTTTGTTATGGTGAAAAAACGCTTTGCATTACATGTGTCCATGCGGCCGTAATCACTGTAAGTTTTTGTTTACTATAATTTGAACGCACTATAAATTCCACAAAAATGTTAGTGGTAGCTACATGTACACTCAAATAAAGAAAGAAAAGACAAAAACAAGTCTGAGTTCACCCACTTTACAGCTAGTGAACATCAGAGATGCATCAAAAGACAATTTACAAAGATTTAAGACAATACCCTGAGAAATTCATATGTTATTTCGGAATAAAAATGGACTATTTAGATAAGTAACTTTCTATTTTTGTACCTAAAATACTATTACTAGATTCCAACAGGAGAATTATAGGATTATCTATAACTCGTCTTCAGAGACAATCTTACATTTTGAGCAGATTTAACGCTCTCTTTTAAACAGAAACGAACATTTTCGTAAGGCATTACTCGCACAGACCCTTTCTCAACGTGACAATGCCCTCGTTAAAAAAACCGCCTCGAATGGAACATTTACTTTTCGTAATTATTGTGTTCTATATGCTCTACTAGCATTCGCCCGCGACTTCGTCCGTAGTGAAACAATTTTACTCCATTACCAACTGTGAACCCCCATTTCACCCCCTTAGAGATTGATTTACTTAAAACTGTAAAATACGTGTTTAAACATTTACAGCAAGATTCTCCAACGCTAGTCCGGTCTAATTTGACAACCAAGAGTTTTAAATTGACAGGTGTAAGAATAAGACAACTAAGCTTTATACTATGAATTTATTTCTGAGCTTTTCCACAAATTTATAAAGAAAAGGGCAAATTTAGTACGTACTTTCGACAATAATAGAACTACATTAATTACAGCAACTCCTTCCAAGATGAAAATCATTTGGAAACCAAGCAATTCGCTAAAATATCAGAATAATTCACAAGTTTTTAGTGACGACTTATTAACAATGACAAGACAAGAACCTGTCAAAACATAACTGATCAACTATAAGATCTTAATTTAAACCAGTACTAAATCTTAAACCTTCTTAGTGAATCTGAACGTTATTTCTTAGAGTAGGTACTTCTATGAAATTTCGATTAATGGAACCATCTAACATTTTTTCTCCATACAAAGTTTGAACCCCTATTTCACCCCCGTAATTTATATATATATATATATATATATATATATATATATATATATATATATATAATATGATTTATTTAGAATTTGCTGTCAGAACTGATTTTACGATACTCTTATGATGAATTTTCCTTTTAAAATTGGTCATTTTTTGTTTAAGTAATAAAATCTACTAATAGATCTTATAAGCCTTAGACTTACATATATACTTTTTAAGAAATTTTCTAAAATTAAAAGTTGAGAAAACGTTCGAGCGAACAAGCGCTAATAGAGTTAGTGGTAAACTTCTCTATTATTCTCAACCGCAAACTTGTTTGCTTGCTAAGTGTCACATCGGTCCACTGCAAAAAATATGATGTCACACAAACTTTTTTCGTCAGAAAACTAATTTAAAGTTCAAAAACCCTATTAAGTTTGCAGTCTGCTAAATTTACGAAATCGTCTTTTACCAGTGTATGTCTTTTTATCTTCTTACAACCCAGAATGGCAGCAAGCGTAAGTACCAAGGTACCGTGGCTTGCATATCGCACAACCGCCTCACATACCCAGTGCTGGAAACATCCCCAAGGATTTCACCAGCCCTTTAAGAGGGTGTGTGGGGTGGTACCTCCTCGGTCGAGGAAGAATAATTCCTCTACCTCCAACGTGTAATTTAGTAGACAATACGATGCAATAGCTAGAAGTTTACTAAATCCTAAGGATTTTTTTGAAATAATACTTATTAAAAAAATGCGACTTTCATGCTTTTTGCAGTGGAGTCTTTAAGTTCTTTAATATCTCAGATTTATAATTCATAGTTCTTGGGATTAGACCGTGTCAAAGTAGAATACGTAGAAAAGTACGTTTGGTCTTCGATTGCGCGAGGCATCTGTAGGGATCTCACTTTCAGAGATTAAAACACTGAATTCACTGTGAACATCCATGAAGATACCTCGGGCAATCAAAGGTGAAATGTCGGAAAGTTATTCCACTTTAATACAGCCTAATTGTAAGAACTGCGATTTTCTAAATAACTCAAGCCGTTTAAGCTTCCATTCTACGTTAATTTTTTATTTATAGTATTGTATACTGATGTAAGGTTCTCCAAAAAAATGTTTATAAAAACATAGACGTTATAAACTGGGTTGTGAGATACGTTTTCGGATTACGAAAAGGTACTAATTAGTTGTCACATAGGAGCCACAGAAAAATATCCCTCTACGAAAAATATGAACACATTATATTAATAGAAATTTTCAAAATTTTCATTCTAAACTCAGGATCCCGACGATGTTTAAGAAAAGTGAGATTAATAAGAGAATAAAATGAGGTAATTTAATTTTTTTAGATATACTCAGTGGCAAAGATAAGAGTTTCGTCCCTAATCGTGTCCCTGAGCCAGCTGGATGCCCATGAGATTTTTTTGAACTTATTAGCATTTTCAGAATTTGCAGTTAAATTACCACATAAAATGTATTTTACGAATTTTCTAAAAAAGCAACCTTCATGAGACGAAACTACGCTGTACACATGTAGTCGTTACATTTCCAATAGCTTCAGGATGTTCATCAGTTTTTTATTATATAAAAGGTGCTACATATTTTTCAAATTATGGGAATATGTCATGTGTCACCTAAAAAAGAAACAATTCAGTATTAAAAATGTTGTTTATCGACCGATAAATACCACATTATTACAAGAATTAAAAAAAGTAGCTACAACTACTCCGTAGATCAATATACGTCTTATAGTCTTTATAAAACCATTATAATATATCCTATAAAGGCTCTTTTATACTCTGAAGGCATTAGTTTTAAATCTTTTACCTATTTTTAGCAATATAATATGCGCCCTATTTCAATCTATTAGATTTGATAGATAGCTTTACGATATTGCGACATTGGGAGAGTTATACCTGGATATTTACTAGGTCTTCACTGGAAAAAAGTCCAAAAAAGGGGCAACAAAATAGATGAAATTGGATTCTTTCTTTATTCTTTCCGATTGTGTTATAAAGCATTTTAGTTTATTTATTGACTTTTAATGGTAATGCTTATTTAAAAGGGCTCTTACAAACTCATAAACATTTTCGGTGATCCGCTGTGACTTTTTTTTTCAAAAACCATTAAAGTAATTAACTTCAATTGAAGTGGATTGAAGAATTGTGCTTTTGGCGATGTTTGTCCTACAATAATGTTTGTATTAAACGTTTCCTTTTTAAATACGTAATTGATGGACGCCATGCCCCTTTCTTAATTACTCTACGCACCATTTTCTAACATATAGCGCATCGCAGTTTGGTAGCTTACTATCAAAGAAAAAAGCAGTTATATACTTATTGTTTAACTAAGACAGAAAAGAAATTAGTAGCTATCTAGTTTTACCCCATAATCAATACGGCGCGCCAGAGTTGTTTCACTTCCAATATCATGCTGTAGGATATCCAGGCAAATAAAACGAAAGAAAACAGGTCAACGCAAAGCGAAGTATATATTGTTCGGAAACCAACGTCGTTACGTCGTTTTTGGTGGCATCGTATTTTATTTTTTCTTTTATTAGTTGCGGTCACCAGCAGTGAGTGAATTTGGCTGAGGAAAATTGGTTTACACATGCCTGTAGTGTGTAGTGTTAGTGGTAAAAAACTTATCACGGATTTTCCAGATTTAAAATAAAATCACAAGTGATATGTTTAGTATGTATTAAAAACACTTCTCTATTAGAAGAGGCAAATGCGCACTCACCATATAAACAATGCAGATCACAAATACAAAAAAGCGGCCAAAATCTTTGTGCCGCATTTGTTTTTGACTTGATATTTATGATGAGTGCGAATAATACAACATTTATAACAGTTCTTAAACAACTGCTTTGCCACTTTTGGGAAAAATACGCAAGCCCTGGAAACTGCCAAGCGAAACAACGTTGAAAAGGTATTTATCGTATGCGTGCGAAAGAACTGAAAACAAAATTATTGCTCAAATCAACAATAAGAAAGTGGTTAACGGTCGATGATGAATCTACGGATTCTATTCCTTATTATTTTTATAATACGAAAAATGAATTAACTTGAACTGTCATCTCCGTATTTATTTGCTAGTAAAAGACTGCAGGAATGTGCTGGCGAAGGAACCAAATCGTTATACTAACCAAAACTTTAAACTAAGCAATTGTTAATATTTGTCACTGATAGCCGATCAGACATGATTCGAGTAGATCGTCTATTAAAGAATGCCTGCCCTGATATAATACATATAACGTGTATACTTTATGCATTAGGTACATCTACTAGCAGGAACTATTCGTCACCCTTACCTAGATATAGATACGCTAATAGCACATACTAAAGCAGTATTTCGCAAATTCTCCAAGCGAATTTGCAGATTTCATGCAGGTGATCCCGGCACTCCAGAACCTTCAGGACGCTAGTTCTGACATGATGGGCAACATGGTTACAAGCAGCTATTTTTATTGCCAAAACATTTAAAAACAAATCGGTAATTTTAATATTTAGATTAATAACCTTTTAATCTAAAAAAATTTTTATATTATGTAAACAACAATTCTTGTAAACATGGACTTATTATAAGTTTGTACACCGGTCCTCATCGTGTTGCCGAAATCAGTTATTTTTTATGCAAAATGAAAGTTCTCGTACTGGAAAAGACAAGGTGTGGCCAAGATGGAACCAGCATTTTTCTATGGAGATACTCGAGCGATAGAAAAGGCGATAAATCCATAGGAGAAACCTATTTGAATTCTTATCAGAAACTAGCTTGCGCCCGCAACTTCCGCGGTATAACAATTTTACTTCATTACAAACTTTGAACCCCCATGTTATCCCCTTCGCTTGTTAAATTCCTGTTGGAATCTGCTCCCACCGTCAACATTTCTTCACATTTTACATCAAAGTGGAGAGATATTTTCCGCCCCTACAATTCTGCCGCCCTGCCAACCTGCCCAGCCGTAAATATGCCCTTGGGTTATGACGTCACATTACATGTAAATAAATGTGTTATTATGGCTGGTGTACTATAAATTCGAGTGTTAATTATTTTTATTTATTATTTACAGAATATTAGGAGCTGTCGTAGATAAGAAAAGTTACACCTTTGATTAAAAAGACTCTTCAACAATGACCACTAGGACAATCCGATAATTTGCGGGTTTGGCGAACATATATTCTATTTTCTTTGTTACCGACAGTTAGTTCATTTAGGATGACTACTAATTTTTCTCTAGGGTGAGTTTTACAATTTTCAAAGCAAAATTTCGTATGCTAAATTAACTTCAAAGCTAATTTTTTCATATAAATTTATTCTTTGTTAAGTTCATGTCACTCACGCGTAATACTTTCAATCAGATCATCCAAAGTTTTTCTTTAATCGGTTATATTTATTTTTGAGTTGCTTCTGCCTAGTAACGACACTGCAGATTTCCTAAAATTGCTTAAGATGTACCTAGTACTTGTTCAAAATTAAAATATTCAAGTTGATTCGTTAAGTTTTGACAGATTTTTGGACTGTTGTTGTTACTGAGTCGTATCAAAAACGTACGAGTTATTGCAATATTTCAGCGATTTGCTTGGTTTCCAAATGATTTTTATCTTTTGACGTGCTATTTGAATGAATTTAGTTCTCTTATCTTATTTACGTGAAGCAGCAGTGGCAAATTTCACCATTTTAGCCCAGATCAGCTCTTTGCCGGTTCGAGAACGAACTTTTGTCAGGGTGACCGAACTGTTAGACACAGATTATTTTAGTGCTCGTACACAAAGAATGTTATAAACCAAATCTATTATGATTTGTTTATTCTAGAAATTAAGGAACGCTAAGATAAACATTTAACAAGTGCGAAAGTAAAAAAGGGTACAAAGAGACCTAAGAAGCCATCAGAGAAAAGGCCTGTTTAGTTGAAACAATACTAGATAATTTTAATGTCATATTGCGCTGTCTAAATAATTAAAATTATTTCTATTGAATTATTTTTTATTAAACTATATATCCAAGACTTCTAATCCAGTTACCAATAAAAAAAACGGAATTGCTAAAATTAACATAATATCCTTAGTTGACTCTTTTAGAAAACACATATTTGGCGTTTTGCCAAATCGGATAATAAGCATATTTACATTGAAATTGTGTTTTGTGAGGTATTGATTTAAAAACACATGCACCAATAATTGTTTGCCTCGTTAATGCCTTACGCTTGGTTAAACAAAGCAATAAGCGATAAAGTTTCTGTATCGGGCGCAGTCAATTTATATTTGTTCTTTAACATATTCGTCGAATGTATGCATGCAAATTTATAAGGATAAATAAAAGTAACTAAAATACGAAACACAAATTGTAAGTATATTTAGTTAGGTAAAAAAGGCGTTCGGAAAAAAAGCGACTCGAGCGCTATTTACAACAAAAAAACTGGCGACCAGCCTAACAATTAGTAAGATGAGTCTAATCTGAGAATTCTGCTTTTTAGGTTGCCTACCACTTCTGGAAGTTGGCTATCACGTCATGTTCGTATCTTTGTCTATCCAATGCAGTTCGCCGATTGATCTCAAACCGGTCCCTTATCTTATATTCCTCAACAAACACATTCGTATTCTTCCAATTCCTCTTTTGCCCTCTATCTTTCGTTGTGTTATAAGTTAGAGTACCTGGTATTTTAAGTTCTCCATTGTATGACCAAGGTACGTGGGTTTCGTCTTTTAATCGTTGTTAGTAGTTCCTATTCTTTTCGTATTAGTCTAATAATTTCTTCATTGGTGATTCTGTTAGTCCATGGTACTTTCAGCAGACGGCGTGGCGGTTTGTCTACATCTCAAATGCTTAAAGTTTATTTAGCATATCCGCTTTCATTGTCCATGTCTCCATTCCATAAAACAGGACAGACCACACATAACACGTATCTGGTTTTTAAGTACATATCGATGTCACGGTTTGTTGGTATTTTTTATATTTATGAAAGTAAGTTTGGGCCATTTCTATTCTGCTTTCTTTTTTTGGATCCCATTTTTCATGTAGCCAGCTTCTCAAGTATCTGTAATGAGAAAATCTGCCCAAGGTTTGGAACGTTCTCCAATCGAATATCCTTATGTTGCTCGTACAAAAGACGGTTATGCTGAGACATTCTATTCGCTTAGGGTGGCGCTGCATTGTTCACTTGCACTGAAGCTTACTAATGGCTTGTTGTGCCCCTTAAGGACCAATCGTCTATTAGTCGAATGTTCTCCACATAGCTTAAAACACTGTTGATAGGGGTTTTCGCTATTTCTTCAGGTTCAGGATATGGTTCCCCGAAGTGCCTAAGTCCCGCCATGCTTAGAGTAGGGCAGTGGAATATTAGGTGGTGAGTAGTTTTTCCTCCTCTCCACATACTGTATAAGTAGGATCTTCCTCTAATCCATTGGTATTGATATGCCTTTTTAGGCGGCAGTCCCGTAAGGAGTCCTGTTGTCATTCCAAGTTTCCTTAGCTGCTTAGCTGCGGGAGTGCTTTGTTTCAGTTTTTTCCGGCTCCCTGAAAAATGATCGCGATTATCTTAAACCAGGGAGATCCATCCAGTACAGCTAATGTTGCTTCTCGTGCTGTTTGGTACGAGAGTCCGCATGTGGGTTCAGGGCCAGTCAAGGTTCCTATCGCTCCCTTTTTAGCTAACCAACCGGCGGCTTCATTTCCTTTATGTCCGGGCACTCAATCCAGGGTTACCCTGTTGTGCCGTGCCATAATGTTCAGGTTTGCAAGGCGTTCCTCCAATGTTCGATTGGTGTTTATTTCCGGTCATTGTAGTGCTTTTAGATTCGCCTGACTGTCAGCCAATATATGGATCTGTCTATTTGTATATCTTCTCCTTATCACTGTCTGTGCACAGGTTGTTATTGTAATTACTTTTGCCTGGAAGACCGTGGCTTATGCGCCCAGGTTAATGAATATTCCCTCCCTGGTTGTTGATTCCTATACTCCACCCCCAATACCTACATCGATTTTTGATCCATGTGTGTACCAGACAAATGCTTGATGATTCTTATGTTCCAGTTCTCTTTCTTGCCTTTCTCTTTCTGGAATCATAATTCTGAAGGGTTTGTCAAGTTGTAAACTGTTCTTTTTCTATAGGCATGCATACTTAAAATTTGTAATAATATCACCAAACGTATAAATCTTCACTTAATTTTATTGTTAAACAGGACAAATGTTTCCACACACAGTGTCTTCGTCATAAAATTTAGTGAAGATTTATACACGTTTGATGTTATTACTACAAGTCTTTTAATGAATTTTCATCTAGTAATGGCTTGCCTTTCTCTTTCTGGAATCATAATTCTGAAGGGTTTGTCAAGTTGTAAACTGTTCTTTTTCTATAGGCATGCATACTTAAAATTTGTAATAATATCACCAAACGTATAAATCTTCACTTAATTTTATTGTTAAACAGGACAAATGTTTCCACACACAGTGTCTTCGTCATAAAATTTAGTGAAGATTTATACACGTTTGATGTTATTACTACAAGTCTTTTAATGAATTTTCATCTAGTAATGGCTACATCAATTAAACATATTTAAATGCTTTCCTTGTCCCCCTTTAGAAATATTGCGGTATGTCCCTTAGGTCTCCCTGTGCTTTATAAACAATGGTTGATTTTAAGTCGGTTAGATGCCGACAGAGCCTCCGACACTACTACCAGATGCAGTGGCGGAAGTCTCAGGAGCATCTCCAGGGCTGCAGTGGGCGTCGTTCCCATTGCGCCTGTTCTGCACAGGCACCCCAGCCTCTGTATTTTACTTAGTTTACTGATAGCTGTTAAGCTTTTAGTTCTGTATCACCATACCATACTGGCGTAGGTGACTGTAGATATGACCACCCGGGTATATAGAGACATTGGTAGTACGGATAATCATAAAGGATGGAGTGAATGCTACCTTCACTGAAAAAACATTGTGGGACATTTCACTACAATTGTGTACCTTTTTCCAACAATTTCTTCTCAAAAACGTCCAAGACCAATTTGTAGCAAAATTTGCTACAATTGTATGAAAATGTATAAAAACTGTTGTAACTAATAATCCAATTAGAGTAAATTGCTCTACAAAGACTCTGCTACAATTTTGTGTGAAAAAAGTCCAAACGATTTTTTCAGTGTTGGCTTATAACCAGTTATTTTACTTCCTTCAGGTAGATTACTCTTAACGAGTTCCTGTTCATTAATAGTAATCATTTGCCATTGTAGTCTCCCTACGATGTTAGTGGATTTAGCACATTCTTTAGATAGAAATTTATTAAAAATGTACTGCGCAAGGTGCGGGTGAACATCGTACAAATGAATGCCAACACCGCTCTCTAGCGGTTTGAAAAAGGCAGGTGATCGAGCCTCCATATCCCTATCTGTATATCCTCAAACGCACAATGCAATTCCGTGATTTGTCTAGTAGTTAAAAAAATATAATTTCTATTTGATCTGCCCATATGCTACGCATAGCCATTAAAGATCTATTATTTTATAACAATGAATATTTAATCCACATGAATACAAAAATATAAATGTTCCAATACTACTGCGGCTAATAAAAATAACCCTACACACATTTTTTGAAATAAGCACTTCACGTTAATTCCATTCAAAGCAGAAACGGCACTAGATGGCAATTGTGTGTTGCCGGACATGCCCTGCGCACTTTAAATTATGCGCGCGGCCCGCTAAAGCTTCACACCGAGCCACCAGCGTCGCCACCATCGATCATTTTTGGAGCGGGAGGCGGAGCCAAAAGCACGTGGTCCTGTTTACGATAACGACTAACCTAACTTATGTTTTGCCGTTTACCGTCCGCCATTAGTGCAATTGGTTTGCGTGTTTGAGTTAAATTGTTATTATTTTTAGTGTTGCAGTAGGAAAATAGTAAAGGCTTTAGAATTACAAGTTGCAGCCTTTGTTGAAAGAGCGAATCTTGTACTCGCTTTGAAAAATTATTAAAAGTTTAAAAGTAAGTACCTACCGACCAAAACAATATTATTAGTGAAAGATATATTTATACGATTATTTATTTTATAGTGGATTTAGGCATATTTTATTTAAATTCATTAATTGCTTTTACCATTGTCCCAATCGCCCTACCCCATTTTATTCTACCTCGATGCCCTACCCTTAGTCTGTTTTTACTTAAAATTTGAACAAACTGTAATAAACTTGATTTTTACCAGGTGCTTTGTTTTTGATTGCTAGTTGTTTTTAATACACAATAATGTAAAAATATTAATATACTCATAACTATGTATTTAGTAACTTTTAGGAAGTGAGTTACCATGCCTTACACTTGTGCTGTACCAAGTTGCTTCCATAATGGTGAAGTCAAGTATCGCTTTCCCAATCCAGAAAAGTAAAAGCCTGTTTTTGATCAGTGGGTAATGTTTTGTGGAAATGAACGTTTAACTAAAGATTATGGACCTGACGAAAGTGTAAAAATTTACAACAACTTTATGGTTTGTTCACTCCATTTCCAGGAAGACGATTTTACGTTTAATGGAAAACTAAAAAAAGGAGTTATACCCTCGTTGAATTTACCAGGTATGTTTTAATATGTGATATGAAATATTCAGTGTACAAATCTAACGTTGATCCATGCTTTCTCCTTTCTGATTTATTTTTTGTTTCTCATATGTTATGCACATGATTTTTAAAATTAAATTTGTTTCTTCAAATTTATTGCCTTAAGCAAGTTTTCTGATATAATTTATGTTTAAAAAAGCAATAGGCTCTGTTATGCATAATTAAAATACTCCCCTTTTTTAGGGATAACCGTCAAAACTGAAGAAGAACTTCATCTAGAAAAGCGTACAGCTGACACGGCAAGCCTTCTAGAATTCTTAGATCAACTGTTTGACAGCCTGAATGGTAAAAATGGGGAATGGTTAAAAAAATTGGGAAGCAGCCATGCAGTTGCAGAGAGGCGTTTTTTTAAAAAGAAGAGAATAGAGACGAATATGATGAAGACTTTTTGAGAAGGAAAGAATACAACCCCAAAGTCCTACATCTTAAATATGTAAGCACCAATTTTTTAAACAAAATTACAACAGCTCTTGCCATTATATAATATATTTTACAGCGAGGTTTACACAAATTTGGCATAGTCGAATACATCCTAAAAGTTTTATGTAGCAGAATATCCCTTACAGATTGTTTCACGATACTACAATAAAAAAAACAAGTATTTAAATATTTTATTAAAATTAATGTATTTAACTACACCAAACAAATAAATCGAGTTTTAAAAGGTGCAGACCAGAGACATATTCCAACAAATGCCCCAAAAATATTCATTAAAGCCAAAAAAAGTCTACTTAAATGTAGCTAAAAGAAGGGCAAATATTTTGAAAAAATAAAGAAAAGGTTGTTATTTGATTTGTTTTCTGTTTTATTCGCTAGTGTTATGGTAAATGATACTTTTTATAGCTTTTTTCTCCAGTTTGTAAATACTTTTTTTTTGCTTACTGTATTTGTTATATTAAAATTTGTAGTATATTAATTACATTAATATAATTAGAAAGTTATTAACGTGTTTTTTTATTATAATAAAATCATGAGTGTACCTACATACTCAAAAAGAAGTACATTTCCCTTTTTTATTAGGTACAGGTGTTAAATTAAATTTTTACTTTTCCATAAAAATTTTTATTTTTAAAGGATTCATAAATTTGTTACTAAATTATAGATATTTCAATAAAAAATGTATGCATATTTATAAAATTTAGTGAGAAATTTCTGAATACATCTTTAATAATAAAAAATTTAATGGAAAAGTCAAAAATAATTATAAACACTAAAAACCTTTTTTAAATTCCTCCACCAATCTGTCGGCAAACTGTCGATTGCCATCTAGTGGGCAATAGCCGAAATTCGCTTTATTTGCATAAAGCAAAGATCTACATCTAAAGCCAGAGCACCACCTCACACCAACTCAGGAGGTGGCGCTAAGGTAGCACGAACATGTTGGTCTATTCGTTTACACGGCAGTGTCCAATCTATTCACCCTAACAAACCCTAATCTATGTTGCCGGATATTGCATCTAAATTACATGCACCGATTTTGCGACACGTAAATGCCTTGCACAGGGTTTACCGATTCAATAAGCTAATAAGTGGTTGTAATAACCATATCGCAGTGCATTGACAACAAACCTCGCCACATTTATGGCAGTTGATGCTTTATATTTTTATTCTCCATTAAAGCCAGTTTTTGTTAAACTTCAGTAGAATAAATTAATGAGTAATTAAATGACTAAGTTTTAAGCAATGATTGTCCTGACCGCAACTGGGCCCTTTATATTCTACTGATTTCTACAGGTTTGTGGTAGACCGGTCGCTCTTGAAAGCAGGGGTCAACGACGTCATTTCGAAATAATCTCTTCTTCGGTGCCGGGCATTTGCTGTAAGAATATAGAAGACAGTGTTCTTCTACACTTGGTATCTACTTTCAGAGTAACCTCCAACTTGTAGAGAAGGTATCTAAGCTAATTCTAGGAACAGAAGAGAGTGTATGTGAGTGAGGAACGCATTTGGAATCAGGATGTGCTGAAGATTATTAAGATTATTCTTGCAGCTTTCCCCTGGCATTTGTCAAACCTACGTTCGAATAACTCTTGCTTAGGTTCCCGTTCCCAAGAGATTTTGGGTCGATGATGGTGGGTGGTAAGAATCTCTTGTTGCCCAAGTTCTACCCACGCGTTCCACCCCAATTTCTGATTCCACACACTTCTCAAAATGACACTATCCGAATTCCATGCCAACATTTCAGCCCTGCTGTCTAAGCATGTGGTAAATGTCCAGGCTCGGTTAGTATCAGCCCAACAGGGGTTGCATTGCCACAGAATTTTACACAGTTGTCACAGAACGGAACCTTTTTTGTATCAAATTTAGCCGAATGAATCTTTCTTTCGGTATCTGCAATACGAAAACGCGAGTTCTTTCAAATATGTCACTGATATCTTTTTGCGGCCATTGTATAAACTAAATGAAAGCGAGTTAATAGGATTATTACAACTTGCCCAAATTCCGTGGTTACCCAAACCTTATTTGCACAGTCCTAGATCGCAGTCTCTCGAAAGTCTTGAAGATATCACCACTTGAAGATCGAAGGTCTGGTCTGAAATTGTTAGAGTGTTTTCTTAGTCAAGAAGCGCTGCTCTATCGAATTTCTAAAATAGCCTGAAATAGACAAATCGTGATAGGCATTCAGTGAGTGCTACGCATGTAGGGAGAAGGACGATCTTTAGATTGGAAATTAATGGTTTACGGTGTTATTTTAGTTGAAATAAATTAAATTAGGGAAGTGCTGTTGACAGTAGAGACTAAATAAAGTCATAGAGGAAAAAATAGTTAAGCGCCCCCCTAGACCCCCTAGTTAGCGTTGGGATTAGGCAGTATTAGGAGCGGCATCGCGGACCTACAACTACTAAGACTTTCCCTGAAAATTAAATTCAACTACAAACAATTCCACAGAAAACTCGCCCCCGTGATTTCACTAAAATTAAAACTTTTGACATTCTTTAATTTTAACGAAAATTAAGTTGAACATGCCCGTGTCAACGAATCTTAAAATATTTTCTTGGGGAAATCCAGGTTTTATCCTATCCCTAAGATAAATATTATCCAAAATTAGTCCCGCAATTCAAATTTGAAACTAACCTTCGTCACTACCTTCCGTAGTGGAACGCTAGCAGCTTCCAGCTAGCGGGGTACAAACAAGGAGGCGGGTCCACCCAGCGACAAAGACAGACGCACAGTCTGTACTTTGTACTTCGGTACTATTAGTACCTGGCATCCCTAGACAAATCAGAAACATGGAAACCAAAAGTAGAAATGTAAGTAGGACCTCCTCGAGCGACTCTTTCCAGGCCGCCTTTAGAACCGTGGATATGATCCAGACGATTAAACGCCTCCTGGAAACCAGCGGAAGCCCGAACTTTACACAGGGATACGCGTCTGAGGAGCGTAATCCCTTGCGATCTGGTGGGGAATCATTGAACCTGAGGGCAGAGACCATTGATGGGGACAAATTCGATCCTTGCTATCAATATTTAGGGGATTTCGGTGAAAATCGGGATGGCTCTCCCGGACTTTTGGATAGGCTTAGATGCTTCAAACTGGAGTCGGAGTCGTCACATGGATATGCCGGGAGGGACCGTCCGTATGGCCATACAGGTCCGGGAATCCCTGCAGAGGTTTTCCGAACCCAGCAATCAAGGTGGAGTGACCGCTTGTGCGACAATTCCCGTTCACTAACACAGTGCCAACAGTAGAAGCCACATCAAATATTGGTTAGTTTTACAAAACAATCAATTATGTAATTAAATAGAATGAATGGCTTGTAAATAGGAATGTAAGACTGAATGAATGAGAGTGAGTGAAAGTAGATGTAAATATATAATATACAATATCTCTGACCAAACACGCCGCTACATAGTACCTGATTTTTGAAGTTGGGTTTTAGCGATTTTTCCAACGAAATTAATGTAAATATTAGCGTTAAGAACTTTCTACTCCGTCATCTTCCCCAACGGGCGAAATAATATAACATGGCTCTAAAAGATCTTCTATCGGATGGACCGAAACAGTTAGTGCACAATTTCACAATTTTATTCTTCCCCTTGGGCTAACATCCGCCCCAACCAGTCCCTGGTTGCTTCATTTTAGTGAACTACTTTGTAAATATTGTACTAAAAAATCATAAATTGTAAATAAATTGAAAAAGAATGAATTTTAAATAATATGAAACAATAAAATCCTTTGAAAATACCTAGTGATAACAATGTAGATTTTTAGCTAAATATATTAATTCCCAAAATGATGAATAATGAGCAAATGCCCTCGTGAACAAGGCAATACTTAGTTCTGTTACACATTTACAACTTTAAAACGCTAAACACTCTAAGACGCATACCGCAAATCTTTCGATTAGCACTGTTTGTCAGCTATAAATGTTTTTAAATTGCTAAAGGATAACGCCGAGCACTGTTTCCGAAACGCTAAGTTTGACTATAAGTAGGTGTTGGTCGAAAATTTACATCTTTTGCGCTAAGCGTCTTAAAGTGCTTAGAATTTTGAAGTTGCAAAACACGGACCCGGGTCTGGTTGCTCAGTTTTAACAACTCTCCGTGAGAGTAGAACGTTTTTCCTTTATATTGTCCAACTGTGATCGTTTGCTGTGGGCCAGTATATCATGGCATCACAAGCGATCATCGAATGAATCACCATTATTTTAATCCAGTGTAGGATTTTTGGTACTATATGTTCACCCGAAGGCCAGCTTACAGGACCAATGCTAAAAGGTGCTTTTTTAATAGGAGGTTCATAGATTTTTTATTAAATGTATATCGTTAGAAATAAATCTGAAAGAAAGTTGAATGCCATTCAACAAGAAATATATGTATGTGTATTATCGAAACAAATTACAGAAAGCGACGACAAAATCTATAAAAAGCGATAGTGTCAAAACAGGAGACTGTTGCCAGAGTAATAATATTTATTAGACTTTTCTTCGAGGGCTGGCTAAACGCGCTGTTTCTTTGTTGGTTGATTTTAAGAGAATTTTCGATTGGATTTCTTCTAAGTCGAAAAATAGGATACTGCTTTTCTTTCGGTGATGTTTATTGGATTTTTTTAGTATGTCAGTCCAGAATTTAAAAAATCTATTCGAATATTTTGTAGTTTTTTTTTTAGAGCAAATTTTTTTTTATATCAGCAGATTTTGTGTGTTCTCGCTATCTGCTTTATTAATAATATCGCATTTACCTTTCTGATACAAGAAATTAATGGCTACGAGTGCCAATTATCTTGTACTTAGCATTTTAAATCGCAAAAACCTTTACTTCATTTTTTACCATATCCCCTATTAGTTGTAGTAGCATAGTAGTGTTGATGCAGAGCCCTCCAATGCCAACCAAACCCACATTAAAGGCGTCTGGACAGTATCCGAGCAAAATCCATTGAAATCGCTCATGAAATCAGTATGAACCATATTCATTTGGTTCAGGGAATTTACTCTTTATAAAACTGAGCAAACATGCCACGTATACTTCACTATATTGCGCCTTTACTGATTACCGATATCTGCCTTGACTGACTGATGTAACAACGTCAATTCGCCGCGACACGCCGAAGCAAGATTTAAAATAAAACTATAGTGTAGTGAAGAACAATAGCAATATATGACCACTGCTGCACTTTACAGTATATAGGTACCGCAAAAATAGAGCAGCAGAAAGCTTCCGTTATTGTTTTGGAATAACATAAATGCACCAGAGAATGATCCATTTCTATTTAAAATTAATGCAATATCTATTTGCCTTTGAGATTTAGTTGGTCTGTGTTGTGCAGCACACGCAGTACTACATAAATCGACGTAGGCCTGGCAATGCGAACTTGGCAAGTCTACTTGGTCCAGCAAGATTCGATCCAAGGACCTGTCGGTGAAAGAGCGAGAACTCTACCACTAGGACAGACTGCCACGTATACAAAAAACAAATCAATGAATGAATGAGTTATACTTGGGCTGACTGTAGCGAAATAAAAACGGTAATATTTAGATATACTATGGAAAACCAATTTAATGTAATGTGATTTTCTAATTTGGTACAAAATCCTAAATGGCAATAAAAAAGATATATCATCCAAATACTTATTTACATAATATTTGAAGTACATTTATAACCAAAAAGCCTATAAAATATTCAGCCCATATCTCATAAGAACAGATTTAGTATAAGATCGTTTGTGTCGCTTGAATCTTTTACTACCTTTCAGCGATATATTTAAACGCCCTTTTCAAATCCATTTCATTTGATAGATAACTTCTCGATATTGTGACACTAGGAAATTTATACCTGGGTATTAACTATGTCGAAGGTAGACAGATGTTGAATTGGAGCTTAGATAAAGAAACAAATGGAATGAGGTTTCGCATATAGAGTATTTTAGATAACGTATAATTGGATGTGTTTTACGCGGCAATTCTGATGGCGTTCTCAATAAAGAGGTGCATGTAATTCGTAGAGAAAATTCTGGCAAATGCACCATACATTCCGTAAATAATATAATTTTAATGGGACACAAGAATAATCATCTCATAAGAGAACTCTAATTTACACCAGAAAGAGAAAAATAAGTTTTTATACTTATCTTATATGATATTGCATTTTGTAAATGGGACAATTTTGAATGCACAGAGAAAATTCTTTTCCTAAAAGAATCCTGATTGACAAAAGAAAAAGGAAAATAAATTTGTATGTATCTTATATAGGTAATCGTTTTTGTAATGGGATGATTTCGTATTAAAAAAACTAACATTGCTTTTAATTGACTTTAAGTAATTTGAGGTACTATTACAATAATCAAACACATTCGTAGTAAAAATAGACAAAATTTATTTTGTTTTACTTCCTATCCTGTTTAAAAATTTTATTTTCCATGTAACATCCTCGGCTCAGTATAAAATATTATTTCTTTGAAGCAAATATTCCAAAACGCCAGAATTTTATGAAAAGTCTTCATTGTCTCTGAAAGCTTTAGGTATATATAAAAACTTTTTCCAAACTTATATATCTGATTTAGAAATAAAAAAAATATAGTTAAAATCGCACACTCTGTATGAAAGCACACCTAATTTCATAAGTAATAAATGCCTATAGAAATTACTATTACATAGCTAATATTAGTCTAAAATAAATAATGCTTGAATTAGAGTAATGGCCAAAACAAATTAATTAAATTAATTGAATAAAAAATTAATTAATTAAATTTTACATTATTGACATTATTTGACTATTGTCAATTTTTATCTAACCCTTTTATTCCTGACTATTTATCAGATCTTTCACCTGACCTACTTTTATCTTCATCTATATTTATTATTAGGTCTTCTGCAACGATATCTACCATGGGTTCGTTTTCCATACATTGTGCTTCACATTTTTTTGCTCTTTCGCAACGTGATTGCCACTGTTTCTCAGAAAGTTGTTCGAAAAACTCATCAGTTAATTCTATAACGTCTGCCAAGTTAAAATTTAGATAGATAGATAGATAGATAGATATTTATTTGACAACGTTACATTCTTTACATGTTTGTTGCAAGTCAAAGGAAAAATGCATAAAAATAAATAACACATTACTAAATAACAATTGTAACCAACTAGATACAGAAAATATTCTTATTTTTAGTAAAAAACACATAAAAAAAACATATAAATACAAGTATTTAGCTCACAGACGGTGCCTCCATGTATTCATTAACAGAATAAGAAGCAGTTTTCTAAGAAAAATTTTTTTATTTTAATTTTAAACTTTATGTAGTTTAATATTTTTACAGCATTGCCAAGTTTGTTATACAGAGATACATTTAATGCATTTCGCTCAGCATTTACAAGTCGATACCTCGGAATCAGCAACGTGTACGAAGATCTTGTACCGTACGTATGATTGTATGCTAGTTTGGTGAATCTTTCAGAGTGGGAGTGGATTTCAAGGAGGGTATGATAAATATAAATACAAGGAAGAGGCATAATACCAAGTTTTTTAAAAATTTCTCGACATGAATCACGGGGGCCAAGACCATCTATAGTCCTGACTGAACGCTTTTGCATTTTAAATGCTCTGCCGGATTGGGATGCGTTACCCCAGATAACTGCACCATAACTCAGCAGAGAGTGAATGTTGGCAAAATAAACCATTACCAGGATTTTTTTATCGAATGTTTGCTTAAGTTGCCTAAGCAGATAAATTTGGCCACTCAATCTTGAGCAAAGATTATCGATATGAGAAGACCATTTTAATCCATCGTCCAGCAAAAGACCCAACAGTTTGACGTAATTGCCCTCAATGGATGCGCTACTAAAGCTAAATGTTATTTCTTGCGTTTTGTCGTTATTTAGTTTAAGACTGTTACTGGAAAACCAGTTTTGTGCACGAGACAAAGCACTGACAGTGTTTTCTTGAAGGGAGTCCTGACTAACAGAAGAAACTATGATTGTAGCATCATCTGCGTATAAAACGCATCTATTTGGAGTTACACTGGTACTAAAATCATTTATATATATATAATAAATAAGAGCGGTCCGAGGATTGAACCCTGTGGAACGCCGGTCTCTACTTCTTTTAAATTTGATAATTTTCCGTTTATCGAAACAGCCTGTTTGCGATTGGATAAGTATGATTGTAGCAGAAGATGGGGTGTGCCGTTAATACCGTAATAATTCAATTTATCCAAGAGAATGGCATGAGAGACACAGTCGAAGGCCTTGGAGAGGTCACACAAGGCGGCGGACCTTAGATCGCCCCCGTCCAGGCCCTCGACTATGTCGTTCACGACCTCCAAAATACCACTTATAGTGGAGCGGCCACTCCTGAAGCCGAATTGATTGTTAACCAGTATTTTTAAATGCTTACGTTTTTTGTGGCAACGAATTCTTTCATCTCTGCCCATACTAGTTCAATAGGATTAAGATAAGGATAGTAAGGCGGCAGTCGAACCACGGTGTGTCCCGCACCGGAAAATATTTGGTCAATTTTATAATTTTTCTTCTGTCGGTTTCGTCATTTTAATTAGACTGTATAGCTCCGATTTCAACATTTTTTCGCCAAATGGTCAATCTTATAACCAATTTTTCATGTCATCTTTTGGTTCATTTTCCTTTAGTTTAAGTTTAATTTTATTTAATTTAAATTTTAGTCCTGTACAATATTCATATAATTCCCGTAATACTAATATAATTTAACATTTTATATTAATTGCGCCATCTGCACTTTTTTTGTTTAACCAAACTTAATATTAACTTAAATATCTAGTTAACAAATTCAGTGATTTGGCTTTTACCTGAGAGGTGACTTCTTATCGCTATGCGCGGGAGTGCAAGTCTCGCTTCAGCATTCAACTAATGTAACTCAACGCAATTACACCCGCATACACGCATCTTCATAAAGTCGCTAGTGAAAACCATATTATAGTGCCGCATTTTACAAATAATTTAGAATAAGACTTTTAAGTGCTAGTTATGACCCAGAGGACATCTTCAGATTAACACATCCAGGGGGCCCCCATGTTCCAGTGGACCTCACCAGATCGGTAAGTCATCTTCTCATTTGTCGCCGCCAATTCACTGAACCTTACAAAAAAAACTTAAAGCTATCGAAGGAATTAATAATACATCATTTGGTCCAATCGCTTGCCGGATTTTGATATTTTGTGCACGAAGGCGTAATTAGTTACTTTCTTAAAAATTTATTTAGTTTTCTAATTTTCTACGAAAAAGTATCACATTCCTTAAACGTGCATTTTTTGTCGCATTTTATTTGCCATTGATATGAAGTGTTGGTAGTAAAAAACCAAATAGTTTAAATAAATCGCAAAATAATTTTGAATTTTACTACGTTTACACAGTTGTAAGTTGGTCATTTGAAGATTGAACTTACCTTGTCTTTTAATCATATCTCTTAAAAACCTAACTGATTATTGCTAATTGAAATTAAATTTTCTTCTTTTCACGATGTCAAACGCTGATAAAATTAAAAAGTGTAAAGTGTTGCGAGATATTGAAATCTCTAAACTGAACGAATTGCTTTCTCTAGGTTTAGCTGCAAAATCAGATAATTCAAAGAAACGCATTTTTGAACCTGCTTGTGAGGATTTGGAACAAATTCGTAACGAATATTTTAAACATCACTCTGCGCTTATAAATTTGACGTATAGCGAGGATGATGAAGTAAAATTGGCTACTAAAGAAATTAATAAATTCAATTCTACAGTCTCGCAAGTTAAAGCCCTTTATAATGAATTATTTTCCTTGTCATCTATAACTAGTTCTACAAAATCTAGAACAAGCATGGGTAACTCCAATGTGGTAAACCCAGACCATGTTAATCTGCCAAAAATTGAATTGATTAAATTTAAAGGAGATATCAAATCCTTTCCTGCATTTTATGATCTTTTTGAGAATTTGGTACATAACAATCCTATACTTTCAAATATTGAAAAATTTTCTTATTTGATTTCGCACCTTGAAGGTACTCCTTTAAATTTGGTTAAATGCTTGCCAATGTCTGCCGCTAATTATTCTATCGCTTATGATAATTTAGTCAAACGCTACAAAAATACTAGACTTTTGGCACAAGCATATTGGAGCAGCATTGAAAATGCCCCCAGTGTAAACTCTGATGATCCGAACGCTTTAAGAAATTTATTAGATATATTTTCAAAAAATATAGAAGCACTTAAAACGCTAAATTTAGATCCAGATTCTTGGGATTTTATATTAACGCACTTACTTCTTAAAAAGGTTGACGCAAATATTGTTACCCGCTTTGAAATTGCGCACGGAAAACATGGAGAAATTCCGCAGTATAAAAATGTCTACAATTTCTTAGAAAACCATTGTAACGCTTTATTTACTGTTACCCCCACGCAGCAAAAACCTAATCTCGCCTTAAGACCGCAAAAATATTCTATACGCTCTCAACCGCGACCTAATCCTTCTTCCAATGGAATTTTTATAGGTAACGCAACAGATAATCCGCTCCGCTGTATTGCGTGTAACGCCGATCATGCTTTATACAACTGTCCAAATTTTATTTCTAAAACGCCGCCAGAACGCTTTGATTACGCAAAATTAAAAAGATTATGTTGTAACTGTCTTAGTAACATTCATCGTACAGTAAATTGTCGCTCCGCCATGTCATGTAGAATATGTAAAAAACGCCATCATAGTTTGTTACACTTGAATAATTCGCCGCAAATTTCATTACACTCGTCTCCGCCTGAAATGAACGGTGTAAACGCAACCAACACGCCATCCGATTTACCTACAAACTCAAACGCAAGTTTTTCCTCTATTTCTAAATCATCTCAAGTACTACTCGCCACAGCATTTGTTGAAATTCAAGACGCACGCGGAAACTTTCAAAAATTTCGTACATTATTAGATTCAGGTTCGCAAATTAGTTTTGTTACTCACAAGTGTGCAAACAAGTTAGGTTTGCAAAGACAAAAGATACATTCTGATATACAAGGTATTGGGGATACCCATGTGCAATCCCAAGTCGATTCAGTATGTTTAAATCTTCGACCAGTAGGTCAAAGTAGTCCCACTATTAGCATTACTGCTATGATTTTACCAAAAATTTGTTCGCCACTTCCAAGTCAAGAGTTTAGTGTTGACAACTGGAATTATATTCAAAATTTAAAATTAGCAGATCCAACTTTCAATAAACCGGGACCTATTGATTTTCTAATTGGGGCTGATTTATATCCATATATTATACAGGATGGCCGAGTCTTTGATAGAGACAATCGCCCTGTAGGTTTAAATAGTATTTTCGGTGTCGTTTTATTGGGTAAGATTGAAAACTTTTCTACGCAGCAGGTGGTCCAGTCCTTTTTATGCAAAATAAATTGCCAAGAAATAAATAATATGCTTACTAAATTTTGGGAGTTAGATAATATCCCAAGTAAACCTATTCTTACACCCGATGAAGAATATTGTGAAAAATTATTTTCTTCTACGTGTTCTAAAACCGCCGATGGTCGATTCATTGTTTCTCTACCGTTCTCTAAAATTAATCCTAGTTTTAAAACAAGTCGGGCATTAGCATTAAATCGTTTTTTATCACTTGAACGCCGACTACAAAAAAATCCAAATTTGTACAAAAAATATTCTGATTTTATGAGAGAATATTTGGAATTAAACCACATGGAATATTTAAAAAATCCCTTACAAACAAATGCTAGTTTCTACATTCCCCATCACCCTGTTGAACGCCCGGATAGTTTCTCAACGCCAGTCCGCGTAGTATTTAACGCTTCCGCAAAAAGTGGTACGGATGAATCGTTGAATGACGTTTTATTGCCTGGTCCAAAATTACAAACAGATATATGTAAAATTTTAATAAATTTTCGGTTAAATGCAATTGTCTTAACGTGTGACATTTCAAAAATGTATCGACAAATTTTGGTAACGCCAGATCAGTGCGATTATCAACGCATTTTATGGAGATTTAAAAGTACAGAGCCTATTTCTGAATACCGCTTACTTACTTTAACGTATGGCACAACCCCTGCCCCTTTTCTCGCATTAAGAGTTCTAAAACAATTAGCTAAAGACGAAGAAAATGATTTTCCAACCGCCGCGAAAGTTTTACTCACCGATGTCTTTGTTGACGACATTGTGACGTCATGCGCTACAATTGAGGATGCTCTAAACCTTAAAGATGAACTTACGCTTTTATTGAAACGTGGAGGTTTTTGCTTACATAAATGGGCTAGCAACAGTCAAACAGTTTTAGAAACTTTACCAAAGTCAATAATTAATCCTTCGGCGCTCTCTTTGGATCACGATGAGACAGCAAAAATTTTAGGACTACGTTGGCAACCTTCTTGAGATTATTTTACTTTTCATATAGAGCCAATTCAGAGGGCATGTACCAAGCGCAATATATTATCGGAATTAGCAAGAGTTCATGATCCATTAGGTTTTCTTTCGCCATGTGTAATATTCGTTAAATGTTTAATTCAAAAATTGTGGGTATTAGGTGTTGACTGGGATAGTACGCCACCGCCAAACATATGTCAAGAGTGGGAACGTTTTAGAGACGAGTTGTCATGTTTAAAAAATTTTACTTTACCCCGTCACATAAATACGTTCTGCGGACGTGCAAGTTATGAACTGCATGGTTTCGCTGATGCCAGTGAAAAGGCATACGCTGCTATAGTGTATTTACGTGTTCTATGGAAATCAGCATTTTCGGTTTACTTTATCGCTAGTAAAACTAAGGTCGCTCCGCTTAAAACTATTAGTATTGCTCGTCTTGAGCTATGCGCCGCAAAATTATTATCCGAATTACTGGAATTCGTAAAAAATAATATTTCGCTTCCAATTGACTTTCACAATATTTTCGCGTGGTCAGATTCCACCGTTACGCTCTATTGGATAAAATCGCACTCCTCACGCTGGAAACCGTTTGTCGCTAATCGCGTCGCGTTGATACAAGAAAAATTACCTCCAAACAATTGGTTTTACGTAGATTCATCATTAAATCCAGCCGATGTCGCATCAAGAGGAATTTTTCCTTCAGACCTGTCAAATAATAGTATATTCTTTAAAGGTCCAGAATTTCTTAATTGTTCGGTAGATTTGTGGCCAAAGTCTTATAATAAAATTAAGCAAAATTTTTCTTCAGACACTTTTAAACCAGAAGACGAAGAAAAGAAAATAGTTACACTAACTGCTTCTGCTACGGAACCTACCAATTTTTTGGATTCTTTACTTAATAACTGTTCCTCATTTTCTAAATTAAATCGAGTGTTGGCATATATATTCCGCTTCATAAATAACTGTAAGACAAAGGATAAAATCTCAGGATATATTTCCTCGCAAGAACTTTATAATAGTCTTCTTGTTTTGATCAAGCATGAACAAAATAAGCAATTTTCTCTAGAAATTCGCGCCCTGAGAAATGGTTACGTTCTGCCAAAATCTTTGCGAAAACTTAATGTGTTTCTTGATTCGCAAAATATTCTTCGCGTTGGAGGTCGCTTATATAATTCTACTCTTTCATATAATAAAAAATTTCCTATTTTATTACCCAAAACCAGCAGACTGTCCTGTTTATTAATTGATAATTTGCATAGGAAATATTTACATGCGGGAATTCAGACCGTTCAATATTTATTACATCAGCAATTTTGGATTATTTCTGCCAAGCAGCTGATCCGTTCTCTCTTATCTAAATGCGTACAATGTTTTAAAGTAAAACCGCGCTCTATTCAACCTCAAATGGGAAATCTCCCTGTCCCACGTATTTCGCAATTAAAACCATTTTCACACAGTGGTGTCGATTATGGTGGGCCGTTCGCAATTACTATGAATAAACATCGTAGTATGTGGTTAGATAACAACAGCGTTCCTGAAATAGGAAGTTTAGTCGTAATAAAAAATGATTTGCTACCACCACTTCAATGGCAGTTAGGGAGAATTACTGAAGTCTATCGTGGATCGGATAATGTGGCCCGTGTTGCTCTAGTTAAGACTGGCAATAATGTGTTAAAACGCCCAATTTCTAAATTATGCCCATTACCGATGGATTCTACGGTAAATGCATAGCATTTACGGTGGGCCGTTATGGTTCATTTTCCTTTAGTTTAAGTTTAATTTTATTTAATTTAAATTTTAGTCCTGTACAATATTCATATAATTCCCGTAATACTAATATAATTTAACATTTTATATTAATTGCGCCATCTGCACTTTTTTTGTTTAACCAAACTTAATATTAACTTAAATATCTAGTTAACAAATTCAGTGATTTGGCTTTTACCTGAGAGGTGACTTCTTATCGCTATGCGCGGGAGTGCAAGTCTCGCTTCAGCATTCAACTAATGTAACTCAACGCAATTACACCCGCATACACGCATCTTCATAAAGTCGCTAGTGAAAACCATATTATAGTGCCGCATTTTACAAATAATTTAGAATAAGACTTTTAAGTGCTAGTTATGACCCAGAGGACATCTTCAGATTAACACATCCAGGGGGCCCCCATGTTCCAGTGGACCTCACCAGATCGGTAAGTCATCTTCTCATTTGTCGCCGCCAATTCACTGAACCTTACAAAAAAAACTTAAAGCTATCGAAGGAATTAATAATACATCATTTGATACAGATGTAGGACACCTATGTAATTAATAATACATCATTTGGTACAGATGTAGGACACCTATGGATTTGCTTATTGTGGTATGGAGCAGTGTCGATTACGACTACACTGTTAGGCCGCAAATTAGGCACTAGGTTATTTTTTACCAATTTTTCATAATTCATTTCGCTGTGATAGTCCCAAGTACTGCAGTGTGACTTCCGTCTAACGTATGAATTTGGCATAAAACCGTATTCCCACCAGCGTTCACGTGCGACTTTTGAAACAGGTAGTCTTACACCTTTGTCTGTTTCATCGCTTCAAGCTTTTTGGTGTATATGGGATGAATGAATATACGTTTCATCGATATAAACAATCGGCCGTCCGTTTGTACGGTAACGTTTCATTTTCTTTAAAAATTGAATGCAACGATGCCTGACGCCAGGTTTCTCCATTAAAATATGTCGGTTTTTTTTGTAGTTTGTCTCCAACGGAATCCAATTGTTTTCATTTATTTTCTTAAACTGTTCAAGCATCCCTTGCAATTAGTATCATTTTGGAACTTTTTATGAATTCCTTCTAGAGTCGGTACTTGTTTTTCTGCTACGTGGAAGTTATGTATAGTTCTGAGTAAAACACTCAAGCGTCGTCTACGGCTATTGAGCTTTTCCTATTTTCCCTCTTTTTGTTTGGTGCGGAAAAAGATCTTATTGCACCTGATTCGACATTTTTGACCTCTTCCTTAATTCGTTTAATTGTGCTCCGAATTATTCCTGTAGCGACTGAAATACGCTCGTGAACCTTACTTAAATCAATTATTAGTTTTTTTTGCATCTACGTCTTGTTGCATAAATTGCATCGGAAAATAAATGATTTCACGGCTTTAACCGTTTAACACTCGGTTTTAAACTTTTCTCTTAAAAAGCATTATTATCAATTTATAAACGACGAAACGTAGGTACTACTTTTGTCTCAGACTGTACAGATGTGTGCGGTTTAGAGGCATGAAGAATAATGAGATCCCTGATAGCCCCGTCACCTGTTTACTGCACACCCCAAGGTCCAGGCTCATGCTAGAATGCATGACCAGAAATTAAAATGTACTTACCATTTAAAATTACACACCCCGCATACATAACAAACCTAGTGTTAATAATACCAACAAAATTTAATTTTTTAAAATTTACCCTGGATTTAGGGGACCAGAAGTGCATTTATTTCTATTAACGATACAAGTCTTATTTATATACAGAATATGAGTTTTTAGAATGCATCGTCTTTGAGTTAAAGCAACAAATTAGAAATCTTTTGTCAGCATAATCGAAAGCAAGCCAGAGTAAAGTCCAGTCTAACAAACTTGAGCAAAAATTAAATTCTTTTGGTCAAGTAGTGTTTAGTTCTCTCACCGACAGACCGATGGACCGACAGACTGACGACATACGACTGTCGACATATATAGAGACCGACGGAAATGGAAAACCATGTTTCTCGTGACCTAGAGATCATAATACAGAGAGATCTGCAAAAGTCTAAAGAGGTGATTTTTTCACGAATATATTAGGGAAGTAAGCACAAAAATACCTTTATATATACACCACTGTATTCCTAAATTTAAAATTTTATTCTAAATTGTTCTACCTGCGGCATTTTCATCCTGAACAGATTTTTAGTAGTTTCACGTTTAATATTTAAATTGCTAACGCATTAGAGTGCACCGGCTATCGTGCAACCGCTATGCTGTAAACGTCAACAGAGATAAATTGTATTACAAGGAAACTTTTAATGTTTTTATAACATCAGGTAAAACTCATAAAAGTTGCATGATTTGAAACAATAGGAAACAGATGTTTTGTGTTTTCCCACTAGATTTGCTTTTTAGAGCGGAAACACCGCAGTGGAATTAATAAATGGTAATTTTCTGTATAGAATTATAATGCAGCTATCTCCATTTTAAAACATATTGGATGACTTTTTGAAGCAATGGGGAAAGTTACTGGACATTGTTATTAAGCTAAACCACTCGTCAAAAACGTGGTAGATGTTTTTCATGGAGTGATTTTCTTAATATTGGTGACTCGAAAAACTCTCAGGCTACTCTCGACATAGTATCGAAGACACTGTCGCATAGATCTCGCGGTCATATTAAAAAAGTATTCATGTCTACAGCTGCGATAGCAGTGACTGTCGCGGCTATGACCAACACGAATATATTGAATGAATATATTTTATGACCGCGATATTTAGGCAACATTGTCACCGATACTTTGTTGAGGCTACATACTACATATGTTCGAAGGACCGATTTCATAAGATTTTTGAATTCTTAAAGCTCATTTTATGTAGATGCAACGGCATAATTTAGAAAATTATTAGTATTAAAAAAATAATTTCACGTGCGTCGCGACGCCACCCAGAAACTAATCGTTTGCAGGGACTTTAATAGCATAGGAATTGTTTATTTGCATTGGTTTGTTAGACAGAGATCCATAAATATAATGTTAAGCTCCTCAAGTGACTGAAGCTTGGATTTTTAAACGATACACTTCAAAATACTAGTGTTTTCTGCCGTACATTCTTGTGCTACGTCCCACAACTTTTGGACAAAAATGTAACCTTTTGATTTCCTAAAACCATTCTATCGACCATTTTGAGGACATTTTAATGCCTGTGGTAATTATTTCTTGTTTCGGTGATATATTATTACAATTTAAGTGACTTTAACATTTATGATAATATTTTTTTAAAAATTAAATTGAAGTTTTCCTGCAAAAATATTATTAGAGAGGGCTTTGATTAAGGCGTTTAGCTGAGCGGGAATGTTTTAGGTAACTACTAGAATTAATTTTAGCTCATTTTACTCGTTAATAAACTCTCGGACAAAAATACCTGCACCCTTGATTTTTTTAGTTTGATCCTTTTTTTTGCTTTTAATCCGATTTTCACAGTTTCTTGTCATTTTATAGATAATTTCATTAGGACTGTACTTTTTTTTAATGATGGGTCATGTTTGATATTACACCGGAGCGAATAAGAAATATGCTCGTATTTTTTTATTGCATAAATCGTTTAAGGAAGTCATTATAAACCCAAACAAATTTTAAAGAAAATTACTAGGATAATTTAGCCATAATTTTTTTTATTTTTCGATATATTTATACGATTATAAATTGAAAAACAGTCATTTGCCCTCAGTGTAAAGTGGCGTCAGGCAGTGCAAAGTGACGTAAGGAGATTAGCAAAAATAACGTAAAGCTTAACCTAAAGTCGAACGGGTTTGTTTTTCTCGGATGTATCGTTTCGGAGTTATTATACGCTAAAGTCGGAATTTCCGCGATTTCCGTTGAAATCGGGTACACGTCGCAAAAGTGAATTAAGTCGGTGGTTGTAGAGGACTCGGAGGTTTAGAACCCTATTAACCGAGGACCGAAAAACTTGCAAGTATTTTTTTGAATTTTTTTAGGTCAAAAATGCCATTTGCAGACCTTTCTTTGGATCAACTTTCGTTTAGCTGAAATGAGCTATATGAGAAATATCGTTACAGTTGGTCTTAAGAAGCTTCCCTTATAACAGAAACACAAAAATTTTCCTGCGGAAATGCGTCATTTCCATTTTCCGGGCTTAGGTAAATTGGGGCCAAGCGAATCGGAGGGCACCTTGAGGTCGGAACAGGGTTAGCACCTAGTTAGGGGCCCTGACAAGTCTCTTTACTCGCAGGCGAAGAGACTTGTCAGGGCCCCTAACCCGGAGCTAACCCTGTTCCGACCTTAGGGTGCCCTCCGATTCGCTTGGCCCCAATTTACCTAAGTCCGGAAAATGGAAATGACGCATTTTCGCAGGAAAATTTGTGTGTTTCTGTTATAAGGGAAGCTTCAGCTCATTTCAGCTAAACGAAAGTTGATCCGAAAGTAGCAACCAAGCTGCAAACAACTTAAGACTTAAGGTAAAAAAAGGACATCGAGAAAATTTCATTTCTGTAAAAATACAAAGTACGTATTTTTAACTTTTAAACGTCTCTTTTACATTATTTACTGCATTTGTTAATTAAAACTATACAAAAGATAAAGTTTTAATTAGATTAGCTTCAGGTCTTTACAAAAAGAACGCAATGAAACATTATAAAAATCTACCCAAGGCGAAAAATTAGTAAAACTGTTTTGCATACTATTTTCTTTCTTTTATCAGAAGTTAAATTTATTGCCTCTGGATTTACAAATCAACGAATAGGTACTATTTTCATTTATAATCTTCCTAGTAATTGAATTATTACCGGTTCAGTTATTAATTCAATCACGAGGGTGGGTCGGATAGAAAATAACATACCAAAGTAAAATTTTAAAATTGCGTGTTTAGTTTGATATTTTTATAATTATTTACTATAGTTGGTGCAAGGTTGCTTTCCTGGTATATTTCGAGACGAATTATTTCAGTTTCAGATATATTATTTCTTAAAGATGTAAGTACTAGGGTTTAAAAGTCATTATTCCATAAAAAAAATAGTTGATGTCAAAGTTTCCATCGTATACAAATTATAGATGGCAATAATCTAAAGCATGGTAAACATGGGTTATTCTAGGGACGTCTCTACCCTAGTTGGAGATAAAATTAGGATCTGATTTGAAAACAAAATACAACTATTTACCTCCAGCGTGTATTTTACTCACTCAATGTATGGACATCACAATATACCCTGACACCACATGCGTGGAATCTAGTTTTGAGCCTGTGGAAACGCCTGCATCATTAAAAGACCTTCAAGAGTAGACTATTTGAAGCTTGTACGCTTTGAAGTAAAGATTGCACTGTATTTTGAAAATGAACGCTGTACATCTAAAGATGTAATGTTTGCGTATCTAAAAAACTGCAAGTTACTGCAGATATCCGCACTTACACACCCGGACATATCACGGAGTTGCATGAAATTCGGATTTTTGTGTTACAAAGACTTCAATTTGCTTGCAGGTTCAACACCTGGCCCATCTTTTAAAGTTTGTAGAGCTGTATTTTACAGTATCAACTATGTGAAACGAGTCAGATAACCATGTTGAAGGCGACCAATAGCATCTACTAATACACGATAATTTGCATTTATAGTACGCAAGTCTGCTTCAATTGTTGGGTTATTAAAGTGCTGTTGACTTTCCTTAATGCTGAATGGGTCGAACTGCGAAACTACTAATTTAACAGCTTGAAAATGTTGATTGTAATAAAATGCAGCATTCAGCCACGTTCCCCATATTATTAATACAGGCTGTGAGGGTTCGGTAATTCGAGGGCACAACTGGTGAAATTTTTTAATCCGTTGTGGAGATTTTGTAAAAGCCTTTTTGGTGCTGGCAGTTAGCTTGTCAACTTACATCTGGATACTTGCTTCGAATTGTTTCTGCCACTCGGTGAAAAGCATGTAGTACCTAAACAGGTCATATGTTAGTGAGTTCGGTGTTAATATGCTCACAAAAACATTTCCTACTTGGTTATTTTAGGTATGTGTACTTTCATCAAGTGTTAGCCAAAGTTTTTTTTATTATATAATGCGGACCCAATGGTAGTTTTCATTTGTTCTCTGACATGAGGAAAAGCGCACCGTAATTGCCATTGGGTCGATAGGGGCCACTTACGCACATATTTTCTCCAAAAATATCGCAACTGTTCGTTTTGAAGTACGTAGAAAGGAATATTGCAACAGCTTAATACAAATATTGGATCATATAAAGCACCAATAAGGCATCTGCAGCTGCGAGGTGTTGACATCTCCTGGATTACTGGATTAAAAGCTGTAAAACACGTGTTTAAACATTTATTTTTAGAGCACTTCTAAGAAGTTTCGAGTTAATAGGACCATCTAATATTTTTTATCCATACAAAGTTTAAACCCCTGTTTTACCCCCTTACGGGTTGAATTTTGAAAAATTCTTTCTTAGTGGATGCCTACGTTATATTGGAATCCTCTGTTTCTAAACCTAGCAGTGTGAGCTATGCGTTAATATGTCAGTCAGTCAGTCAGTTTCTTCTTTTACAATATGTTTTCCAAATAAGACTTAACCTAGAGTACTGCTCAAACATCTGGGCAGCAGCATCACCTTCGACACTTAACATCCTTGATTCTATCCGAAAGAGAGCCATTCAACTTATGAATGACCCAGCCCTCACGAGAAAACCCCTTCTCTCGCTCATCGCGGCGCTGTTGGGGTTTATCCCTTTTCTACCGCTACTTCCACGGATTTTTCTCTGAAGAACTAGCCGGTATTATTCCGCCCTTGACTGTCCCTGTCCCTAACCGAACAACAAGAGGCTCGTTACGTATGCATCCCTTTACTGTCCAGCTACAAAAGCCTAGAACAGACCACTTCTCTCGCTCATTCATACCTAGGGTCTCCAGATTATGGAACAAATTGCCTGCAGATGCTTTCCCTTCCCATCCCAACCTCCAATCCTTCAAATCCCGTATCAATAGACTACATTTCCCTTCTCTCCAGACGCCCACGGTATGTTAGTACTTAGGCTTGACGTCTACGTGGGATGTCTTAGATAAAAAAAATATATATGTTATGTCCCATAAATTTTGAGAACAAATATAAATGCTCATATTTTGTATTCTTTTAATTTTTTATTATATTAAATTATAAGTCGTTATTTATACATTTATTGTTATTATAACTATATGTTTAAACTACGGATAAGGGTCCATGTTCTCCAATAGCACGCAACTTAACCCTAATGTGCTGCGCCATTAGCCTTTCGACGGCACCAATGTCGATTTCTCGAATTTCTTGGTTTATCCGGCGACATAACTGTTCTACGTTTTGAGCTTTCCAGCCATTATCGTAAACTTTTCTAGCTAAAAGGGCTCAAAAATTTTCTATAGGTCTCGTTTGAGGCACGTCGGTTGTCTACCTTTGGGACAAAATTGATATTATTGGCAATCAACCACTCTGTCGTTTGTCTTACATAATGGCACGAAGCCAGATCTGGCCAGAAGATAATTTCGTCATTGTGGTGAGTAGCAGTGATAAACTGACGACGTTTTGACAAACACTGCCCAATATAAACAGGCATTAAAGGCCTCGCCACAAGCACGTCCGCCATACGGGTGAGAAACACCTGCGTCGGAAGCTGTCCACCACCCTAAAATTTTTCCAGAAAACTTGGCCTTTCCTGTTAATCTAACTTCATCTAGACAGTATTGTATGTTATCCGTGTAGAATCCGTAATTACCCTTCATCTCTGAATTGGACAAAGTAAAATATTTAAAATATTTTCATGTTATGATGACAATTTTATAAACAAAAAAAACACGCCTCAATGCGCGGCAATTGAGCCTACAGTGTATTTTGGTGCTGGGCCGCAACACAAATTCTGAAATATATTTCTGTATTTTCGGATTTAGAGCGGCACAATCGCTTTGCTGACAATAATTTAAGTTTAAATATGTGTATTTAGTGATTTAGATTAGGTATTCATTTCTCTTGTCATGTACCTATAATAATTGTATATTTGTGAAACATAATGTAAATAAATTTGATTTGATACCTTATAGATAGATAAGTAGCAAGCGCAGTTCTGAACCAGGAGCGAGAAACTGGTGGATCGCCAGCAAATAATTTAATCGCTGCTCCATCTTGCATATTTTCCATAGCAGACCAGAGCCTATTATCAACTTTGCAAGAAAAATGCACACCACCTGTTCGACAGAAAACTCAACAGATATCTTAACAACTAATTTTGCCTAAACTAAGAAGTAGGGTTACCAAATATTTGAGAAAACCCATATTAGAGTACCATTTCTTCATTGTTATGTGTGCTCAAGCAAGTCAGCCAACAAAAGTGCAGGGTCGCTGTTTTAGTATGATTTTAAAAACATTTGATTCTTTGACTTTATGAGGACCGTGATTTTAACGCGTTTGTCGCCTCTCTGCTCAGCCTATATACTCAATACCGGCTTAGAGCTTAATGGCAGCCGTTGACAGATGTCAAAATATTTGCCAACTTTATGCTTTAAACATTTCCTAATTTAGGACACAGAGAATCGCTGAATTGATGAGAAATGGCCCTACAGTTACATGTACGCGACGAAGACACATATTCCGCATCTAATCCTTGCATCTGGAAAAGCATCAACAGGTGGAATATGTGCAGCACCTCACATCGAATGCCTTCTTACGCCTTTGCACCGGCATATCTTTTTCCCGCAGTCTTCGACCCGTCTGTCTATTCCGCGTTAGTTCCTTTGATTATATGCATAGGTTAGTTCGCTATTTACACTATTTATAGAGCCTTCCCGTCCGATTTTGATTTATGACGGGTGAAATCAAAGTTTATTTTTAGGAATATTGTTCTATGTTTTCCATGTTTTCAGAAAGGGTTTTGTCATTATTTTGATTATTTTGTGCTTATTAGACATTTTGGTAGTATATTGATGGACTTCGTGTATCAGTCGAGTGTTTCTTTCTATTGAAAAGTAAGTTGGTAAACATATTTTATTTGTTTAACAATTATCTAGACAAACATTACCCCAAAAATAATTAATGTTAAAGGAATTATGTGTTTTGCGGCGTAAATTACGAATATAAATGAGTAGTTTAGTGGAAGAGCTTATGGTTTTTAAAATTTTCTTTTCAAATTACAATATTCTTTAGAGGTTGTGTTAATCACGAAGAGAATATAATCGTTGACAATCTCGCCCATGTAATGCACTTCCAGCGAGCTCAAAAATGATGCTGTTCTATTATTTTTGACTGTGTATAGCACATTCACCTTTGTAATATACGCCTCAAATTACATAATTCCAGGAAAAAATCATTATTTGTGGAGTGGTGTGCTCACTTTTTATTAGCACTTTAGATATTATTAATTTATCATAGATCACGATTAGTGCATTACTAGTACATCCAGGCCAAGTAGTGAGGATTTATTTGGTAACTTTAAATTTGGTTTATTGAATATTTGATATTAACATGATAACTTACTTTTATATTAGTTCCTTTCATGTATGTATGTAACACAGAGACTGGCAGAAAGATAAAATAATTTGTGTCATTGATTTCTCTGATTTCATTTGTGATAAATGTTGGCTCATTAAAAAGACATTACTAACTTAAAAAATTCAAAAAACTTTTAGATTTAAAATGGAGATCTTTCTGATTTAAAATGTTTAAAACTGGAGATTTGAAGAGCTTTAAATACAAGTCAAGGGTGTAAATAGCATTTTTTTAGGGAACGAGGTTGAAGTTTTTAAAATGCTACCTGGGGCTTAATGCGATAAAAACTCAGTGGCGCCCAATTGCCTTGAAAAATCTAAACAAAACGAAGGAAAAGGCAAAATTAAATAAATGCTCCTGGCGAAAAGCTGCCGCGCACTTGTGGGGTTTTTGGGTAGTTACATTTATTAATATAACCCCAAAACGCTGCAGTGTTCATTAAATTCATAGTTCTCGTAAAATTGTATTTTCATATTTCTACACATACGTTTTCAGTGAATTAATTTCGGATAGATTCTGTTCCACTATTTAATTAAACAGTCATAAATTTGGATAAAAAATGTGAAGTCCTGCCCTGACTAAAGTTTAAGTTGGTGAACAGAATGTAACTAGAAATGACGTGTGACATATATGTGTCAACGGCCGCCATTAAACTCTAAGCCGATATTGACTATACCTAAGTTTAGTTAATTAAAGCGGTATAATATTTAAGTATTATCCTTGTTTTACTCCGAAGGGAACTATCTATCTAAAGCACATAAATTTTATACGTAATTCACTTTAGCTCGTTAGAATGTGGATAAGTAAATTGGATTAAATAACGCGCAATGCAGATGCGGTCTTTCGGTAAAATTATTATTGAACTATTTTAATTCAGCAAGGGTTTAAGTAGCAGAACTTGCAAGTTATTTAGATTTCGGTTGAAATGCGTTTAACAAATAAAATATGTTTTGTAAATTGTCAACTTACGTGTCGCGTGATTTGTCCGACAAAACTATTTTTGATATTAAACGAATGCGGATTGTGTTATTAGGGAGGGTCGAATTTTCAAAAAGTTTTCAAATTGTAAACAAACTGAGCAAGAAATCCGCAGATTACAATTAATTTCGGTTGGTAACACTGTAGTGAGCCTACCTAAACGAAAGAAAATATCATAATGGGATAGCTACGACCAAAGTGCGTGGGGGGTAGGGGAAGGGTCGATGTTCGGCAAAAATGGTGAAAATATATGCTATAGATAAATTTCGAAGCATATCAAACTCCTTCTTGGTTATCATTATAATAGTATACTATATATTTTACACCTTTCATCGTCATTGGTGATTTCAGCCCGCAGAATGTAAAACACACCAAACTCGTGTCAACGCTCATTAACTGGATGAACCCAGTACTCTATGGATTTATTTTGCAACAGTAGCAGCTAACCTTTTTTTCCTTTTTATCTAGTTGACCCATCCCTTAAAGCAGGACCTCCATTTCTCTACGATGACAGAGACATACTAGACAATTTATGTTGGGGCTTCTCTCCCAGTATATATAAAATCCATTCCACATGTCAGTATTACATCATAGTAAAGTGATTAGGAAATCTGATGTACAGTATTGTGACGTGGCGTGTTGATATGTGTTAACACGTCACGTGTTAATAATGTGTCTATAGCCATACCCACAAGCCACGAATCATGATTTGCTTGCTGAGTTAGGCAAGACGTACTAATTAGCCTATTCGGCGCGCTGCGCTCTGTTCGTTTGGAGGAAAATGCTCAAGCCAGCACGCAACTTTAAGAGAATTCAGTGCCTATTCATACGAATTCGTTTTTTTTTGTACTTTTCGTAGCTAAATTATCTGCTATAAAAAATAAAAAATTGAGTAAAGTAGCCTCATTATAAAATGAAACAACGGCCGTTCTTTTGCTATGTACCATCACCAGAAGGCATAAGGGCTATAAATATTTAGAGATCACAAATCTTTACAAATACATTTGGAAAGAAAAATATAGAATCGATCAAACTTAATACATGTACAATCAAATCGTTTATTACGTTTCATTTTGCATTAATACTTTAAATAAATACCCTCTTCTTTAATATTACTCTGGAATATTCAACGTAGACTCGTTGGTTCCTGAATGTAATTGGAACATTAGCGTTTTTAAACTTTCTCATTGGTCAGTGAGCAAAATTTCTATTGGCCAGCTTTAGAACCACAGTAATCTGTCTTCATAACATCTTAATTAGTCTGATCAGTTCTTTACCATGAAAACTTATACTTACACTTGCACATGTTTATCTTTAACACACAGTGTGATTTTTCATTTATTTTTAAAGTAGCCTATTTTTAATTTTTTACATCAGCCCTAGAAGTGTTGAGAAATTAGAATTTTTTTTATTTAATTATTTTGTTTATATTGTATATAGTGTTATAGTGTGTGGTAATAGTATATTCCAATACAAGTACGGTAGGTATGTCTTTACCGCATGTGCGTGATGTTTAACAAAACGAGCCGAAGGCGAGTTTGGTATATCACGCCAATGCGGTAAAGACACCTACCGTAAGTGTATTGTACGATATTTTATCTACAAGCATGTTTTAGGGCACCAATAGGTATTAAAAACTAAAAGAGCACTGTTTTAATTTACCCCGTAGGTGCCTCGTCAGTCGTTATCAACAATGCATTAATATCAGGTTTCTAGGGAAATAAATTATAGAAATTTAATAGTTGGCTTTTATATGACAGATGTAAAACTTGACAACGGAATAAACGATAATAATTATTTTTGTGACAATTTCGTAATATTTCTTAATTAATAAGTTTGGATTAGTTTAGAAATTTAAATATGTAAGTATTTGTTATACATATAATGTTTAATAGAGTTTCTTTTAACAATAAAAAATACACTTGAATAATATAAAAACTTGCTTTTATAGTATGTAATTACTTACAGCACTAGTGCGGTAAAGTGATACTTACCGCACTCAAATCAGTGAGGTAAGTAGTTACTTACCGCACGCTTGTAGATAAAGTATTATACCAGTTTGATGTATCTGATGAAGGAAGGTTTTAAATGCCTTATTATAAAAATTTGCAAAATTATCGTAATACTATATTTTTTTGTATAAACAAAAAAAGAAATCATATGTGGTAAAAGAAGCATAATATGTTTATTTTACCACGTAAATGAATAATTAATGATAAAGCAAGTCAAGTAAATATATTGCTGTATTAGGCGATTAAAGTGGAAATGGAGAGAAGTTTATAGAAAACTTTATTACCTACTTTAACAGCTCCTTTATAATCTCTAACTGAACTTTATTTGATCACCAAACCAATAAAAGGCGTCTCAAGCTATTAGGAATATTTTTGCAAGTTCACGTTTCACAATTCCACATTTTCATGACTAAATCTGCTATAGCAATTTTTAAAAAAAATTCGCTAACGCCAGTAACGGTAGATGTTTCAATTTTAGGTTCTTGTGCAACGATAGAGGCAAGAAAATATTTAAAAGCCAGTAATGAACACGCCAAGAAATATTACTAGGGCAGAAGTCAGCCAAGTGAAGAAACAAGCACTAGCGTCGATTTAGGTTTAAGAGGAGTTTTTACTTATGACATATTACAAGTTATTAATATCACTTTTGGACCAAAAACCAGTTTCAGCAAAACTCCAATATTTATAGTGAAACTTTTACATTTGAACTTCAAATTTCAAAACATGGGCGAGTTTTTAAATCTGATTGCTCATAGGATTTACTACACTTGAAGACCAATGTTTCGGATAAATGGGTGGTGAGAGGAAGCTGTCAGAGTGGGAAGTTATTAACGTTGCCGTTATAACCGAAACAAGATTTCGCCCTCATCCGTTTAACAAATAAACGGAAGTATAAATAATATAGATTTAGAAAATAATATTTTATCCAACATCGCACTATCCAGAAGTCCGTTCTTAAAACCTTACTCATCTGAAATTCATTGGCTTAACCGATGACGTCAATGACATAATGTCAATAAATTCATTGATATTTTCCATCAGAAATTTAGAAACTCGCCCCATATCTGCCAGGAAAGCAAAAGTACACTACAGATTTTCTGTCAAGAAATCTTATTAGTTATGCGTTTCGAAATTCAGATCACGTTTTAGAAAAAATGTTTTTCATACAAAGTGAAACACTTCCATGCACTGAAAGATGACTTAAAAAAGAAGATTAGAAAACAAAGCAATTAAACAATGTTTACTTAATGGAACATAGAAAAAAATTTAATCTTCTGACGATTAAAAAGCGGCCCTTAGACGATCCGCATGCTGAAAGTATTTTGGTTCATCAGTATACTGTCAGTACCTATTAAAAGCTTTAATTAAAGCGCTTTAAAGACGACTGCCACATCGTTGAAAACTTTTGTTTAAACGATATCGTATTTTTGTGCCAAAGAAAATTATAGTTAAAATATAACGAACAATTCTGGAGGATACATGGAAATTATTAAATGCAGAAGGGTGCAAGAATTAGCTTGGTGGCCTGCAATTCATGAAGATATAAGAAAAATTGGAAAATATCACATTTGCATAGAATAGGTATAACGTAAACCCAACACAACCAATGATTATTTCAAATCTTCCTATAATCAGCCTTGGAGAACATATGGTGTTGACTTTATTGCAGATTTCTAGAGGTAGTTTATGTAGATGGTCTGACGTTACAATCTATAATAGGAAGATTATTACTTTTTAAATCAATATGGATTTGAACATACTGTACCTTCCCTATACTTTACACAATCTACTGGAGAAAGCGACACAGCAGTATATATTGCAAAAAAATGCTGCATGACACAAGTGAACCAACTCAATCATACCCAGGGAAGAAATTCGTAAATAACAGAAATCAGAACTGACAGCCAGAAAAGTTGACCGTTCTAAGCTACTAGCAAGAAATGTTTGAAAACCATTGAGATACGTCTAAATTTTTTTTATTAATTGACGAAAGGGAGATGTAGTGTAAGTTATTATACACGTTTTATTGAATTTTTAAAAAAGGTATTGAATATTCTTTGACTGAAGTTCGTTTAAAATCAAATAAACGTCTGTAAAAATGGGATAATATAATATTATCTTTTATGTACAAACACTCTTTCAATACGACTACCCTATGGTATGTGGCGACTCACACATAAGCAGAGGCACCAATTGAGAACTCAGATTTATATGCAAATTCTAACCTAGCCAGAAAGCCTTCTATTGCATTTAAAAAGCCCAGGATACACTTGTATAAAAATAGTTATTTGTATACCCAGTTTCGAAAGTAGTGCTTTGCAATGCGAGCACCAAGTTCGCCGCTCGAGACGCAGTTGAGAACTGCGATGGTCCGAGTGATTGCAAAGCACTTTGAAAACGTGGTGTACACACACTATTTTTTCTACGACTGTAGACTAAAAATACAATACCCTTTTCTCCTAAATTCAGTGCTTATGACAAATTGCACAAGTTGCACTGTCAATATCAATTTTCGCTAATTTGCATAATATCAACACTGAAAAGACATTGTGGGACATTTCACTACAATTGTGTACCTTTTTCCAACAATTTGTTCTCAAAAACGTCCAAGACCAATTTGTAGCAACATTTGCTACAAGCGTATGAAAATGTATAAAAACTGTTGTTACTAATAATCCAATTAGAGTAAATTGCTCCACAAAGACTTCGCAACAATTTTGTGTGAAAAAAAGTTCAAACGATTTTTTCAGTGTATGTGTTTTTAAATTAAGTTTTTTTTTTAGTGCTGCTAAACTATATGTTTTTATGTGTATGTGCTGTGCAGTTGCGTAATTGTTTTTAAATAATATAAAAATACTTCGTACAAAACCACCTCGACCCGAAAGTACCTCGAACCGAAAGTACTTCAAACCGTAAATTGTCATGGAAGCGCTGAGACAATACAACCTACGATAAAAAAGATAATGTTTCGATGTAGAAACCAATGCTTGAATGTGAATTTTCGATAACAGGAGTAAAAAACGGATTTGTTCCCTTTTAAGGTAAATCTAAATGACGCCCCTGTACAGAAGGTTTACTAGAAAATCTAACACTTTTATGAAATCGTGTGATATTTGCGATGGGGAATATTAAATAAAAAATCGGCTGTTCGGTTTTTAATTTAAAATTGTAGACATCCTATATAATATTATATTGTCTAAAACAATAGGACACCATCATAAAAATGACTAGAATCGACTTACTTTATTAACAATTTAAAACTATCTCTACTACATAATAGTTGAAATCATAACAATCATAATTGTTTTAGCATCGAGTTAACTGAATACAAAATTATTTTTGATTTATGGTAATATAGTTTAAAAAATCAGTTACTAAATGCATCCTAAATCATATCTCAACTACATGCATATTTTGATGCAATATGCCTTAGACATTTTCTTGAGCATTATATGTATGTTAGATAAAACTGATCGGGTAGTTCATAGTATAATCTATATATATAATCCATTGTCAATAGATACTATTAGATTTCCAACATAAATAGCTTTATTACACCAGTTCTAATTCTATTTCCAAATTCAAACTTTCGGAAGTTTCCTGACAGAACTGACAATTCAATTTTAGCTACCCAATATTAATTTTAGTTCGTTATTATACTACACAGTTATGGAACTTAGGGCTATCGGGAGATTGAACTTGACGTCTAGTCAAAGCATAGACAAAATATATTTAGACGTTCACAACGTATTCGCGACACCAGCTGAATCCGTCCAATGTATGAGCGAAAAAGTGCGTTTGTACGCATATGGCGCCAGGCAGGTTTTTAAACGACGGTTCTCTCGAGGCATGCGCACTCGGGACGTCTCGCAAAAGTGGTTGTTGAACTCAATGACGCAACTCGGCGATCAGAACCGGTCCGAAAAAATCTCAGTCATTTTTATGTTATGGTATTTTTGGTTGGGGTGACGAATATAGCGAACCTCTGAAGCTTGTTATTTCGATACAAAAATAGTCTTTACAAAGTGTTAAAGACATTTCATATGTTTCGCCAATTATGTATCCAACTTTTAAATATGAGGAATTATTTCGTAGTCTATTTCTTACAATTAGTGCATAAATACAAATAGTTTAATTCCAAATTTAAATTATATCAATATGTGAAAGAATAGTAGGTAAAAAATATAATTTATCTTAAATGCACTCCGGTGTTGAAGTGAATACACACACGGAGAAGTAGAAATATTTGTCAGTGACGTATATTGAGTGTGGTCAAGGTGTCAGAAAGGCACTGATGGGGTGTGTGTGTATTAGGGGCATTGTATAAGGGATAAGATGGTGTAAGAAGGTCATATACTGGGTCTCCCAAAAGTCCCGCATAAAATTGATATCAATTAAAGGAAAAAGATCTAGGAAAAATGCTTGGGCCCGTAAATTTTTATTTTTGATTGTGCATTTTTTGACATAAAAAAATATTTTACAGGGTGTCTCATAGAACAGTTGTCACGTCTTTGACAATTTTTTTAAATGAAATGCCGAATTTTTTATTAGGTTTTCAAATTCTACGAAAAATTCTAAATATTTTTTATGTAGGACTTGCTATCCCAATTTTCAGCTGTTTCCAAGATATTGGCATTTAATTTGAAAAGTAAAACAAAAAGATTATCCATAATAAATTTTAATTTTTTACTAAAATGAAAATTCTAAAAGCGCAACAAATGCTGGAAATGTCCACCGCCTTCTACCTGACACGCCCCTAGGCGATGGTAAAATCCGTTTACTGCATTCCTTATAAAATCAGGAGGTATTCTATTTGTTTCTGTCCTTATTCTTTCTTTGATATCTTCAATGTTGTTAGGTCTGTTTTGGTACACTCTTTCATTTATATAACCCCAAAGAAAATAATCCAGCGGTGTTAAATCCGGCGACCTAGGTAGCCACTTAATAGTACCCCTACGACCAATCCAACGGTTTGTAAAGGTTTCATCTAGGTACCTTCGGACCTCCACGTCAAAGTGTGGAGGGGCACCATCTTGTTGAAACCATAACATCTCATTTGGAATATCTGGATCCATCTGGTTAGGAAAAAGAACTGCTAAAACTAAAATCAAATGTTAAAAAATCCAAATAACGTTCAGCGGTAAGGTTCTCTTCAAAGAAATATGGTCCCAAAATTCTATTATTTATTATGCCTGCCCAGATATTAACCTTACCAGCATATTGAGTGTGCGTCTCAAGTAACCATCGCGGATTATCATGAGACCAGAATCGATAATTTTGTCTATTAACTTGCCCGTTCAGGCAAAATGTAGCTTCATCAGAAAATAAAATATTACTTGAAAAGGCATTATTAGTATCAATCCTTGTCCTCATTTCTTAGCAAAATTCAAGCCGTCTATCATAGTCATCTTCTAGTAGTTCCTGTACAAAAATGGGTTTATAGGGATGTAATTTTTCGCTCTTAAAAAATCGATGTACTGTACTACAAGTAGCTTCATTATCTAACGCCAAAGCAACAACTGAAGAGGGGGGTTTTCAGTAAGCGATAACATTAAATCGATTTTTTTATCCTCGGTTAGAACGAGTGGTCGACCGCTTCTTGGTAAATCTCTAACTGTACCATGCTCCTCAAATTTATGGAATACTATACTTACAGTCGACTGAGTAATTTGGTTTTCTGGATCCTTTTCGTTAAACAAAGTACAAACCTCAGCTTGAGTTCTTATTTTGTCCCCACACCCCAACATAATTAAAATTTCGATGCGCTGCTTTTCTGTTAACATTTTTAGGTAATTGACAAATTACTTAAGTCAAAGTCAGTATTGACATAATTAAGGACAGTTGATGACAGTAAGATACCTGATTTATTTAACATGTTCTAATAAATACAATATGAACTAAAAGTATTATCTTTAATAAAAAAAACTTTAAATGTCAATATCTTGGAAACAGCTGAAAATGGGGATAGCAAGTCCTACATAAAAAATATTTAGAATTTTTCGTAGAATTTGAAAACCAAATAAAAAATTCGGCATTTCATTTAAAAAATTGTCAAAGACGTGACAACTGTTCTATGAGACACCCTGTATAATATTTTTTTATGTCAAAAAATGCACAATTAAAAATAAAAATTTTCGTGTCCAAGCATTTTTCCTAGATCTTTTTCTTTTAATTGATATTAATTTTATGCGGGACTTTTGGAAGACCCAGTATAGTGTCAATGCCTCCTTCCCCTATATTGCATAAGGGTGAGTGAGTGTCCAAAAGGCATATTTGCGCTTTCGCCAAAGGGGCACTAAAATACTAGTGGATTAGGGTAGAGGGGAGTATTTTAAAAGGGATTGCGAAAGAGAAAAGCGCTTTCGCCAAAGGATCGCTAAGATATCAGTGGATTAGAAGGGTGAGTTTCCAAAAGGCATATTTGCGCTTTCGCCAAAGGGGCACTAAAAATACTAGTGGATTGGGGTAGAGGGGAGTATTTTAAAAGGGATTGCGAAAGAAAAAAGCGCTTTCGCCAAAGGATCGCTAAGATATCGGTGGATTAGAAGGGTGAGTGTCCAAAAGGCATATTTGCGCTTTCGTCAAAGGGGCACTAAAAATACTAGTGGATTAGGGTAGAGGGGAGTATTTTAAAAGGGATGGCGAAAGAAAAAAGCGCTTTCGCCAAAGGATCGCTAAGATATCAGTGGATTAGATTGACATGGGTCCGTAAGTAAGTAGCGCTTTCACCAAAGTATCAAGTGCACACCCTGTAAATAGGTGTAAAAATATTTACATCTTACCATAGAACTTGGTTTGTTCAATAATTATACAGGATGGGATGCCAATCCAATAAAATATACACATAGTTTTGGTAATTTGTTTATTTACTATTTTACTTCTTAAAACAGTTGCATATTTTATTTCTATTGTTTAGAATACTATGTTTATATTTTATTTTAACTTTCAATTTTGTAAATATAACGTTTAAAAAATTAAGAGGGGGGACATTAACGAGACGCACTGTATATGTATAAACTGAGCTATTTTCGAGGAATTCTCGACAGTTTTGTATAGCAAGAAAACTCAGATGTAAGCCAACAAACTATACAATTTTTGTTAAAATCTCACTAATGGTTACATTTTTATCATTAATAAAAGAATAATTACAACTAATATATTTTTTGAAGTACGGTCCTGTCTATCACAAGGCAAACGTTCGACAAGGCGCAAGCCCGCAGAAGACCGTCTTTGTTTACGGATTCAGCTTGGTAAATTTGCCACATTCGCAAATGACATTATTTCTCTATTATATATTTTCTCTATGAGTCAAAGCAACTTTATGTTGTTCATAATGCTGCAACTAAGCTATTTATAATGTAAATACGCAAAAGCAGATAACTAAAACAATTATTGTCATAAATTATTCAATTAAAAAAATTCCTAACATTTCCTGAAATTCTGTAAAAATATGTACACAGGGTGTCCGAAAAGTCGTGGCATGGGCAAGTATCTTTCCTATTAGTAAAGATAGAGACACCAAATTTTAGGTGTATCTTATTGGTTATAAATCTACTTTTTTATATAATCTAACTTTTTCAACCCCCTTGAAGAGAGACGCTAGGGAGTTGAGCTCATACATTTTTAATGCAACACTATGCCGTGTGGTACCTCATTGTAAAGGCCCTCAAAAAAGAAACAGTTTATGGTAAACTCGAGATCCGCAAATTAATTCAGTTTTAAATGGCAAGCCTATAAAAATTAAAAATCGCGAAAAAAAAATTAAATACCTCTATCTCTCTTATTAGTCTTATTCCTTTAAAAGATGTTCGAAATAACCACCTTGAACTTCCTGACAGTAATTAAGTCGATTTTGGATCTCACTTCTTCCATTTTCGAGAATGGCAGGTGTTACTTCTTGGCAGAGTTCCAAAATCGATTTTATTACTGCCAAGAAGTTCATGGTGGCCACTTGAAATTTTTACAGTAAGAAAAGAAATAAAGCTACTTAAATTTTTTAATTTTTTTTCATGTTTTTTAATTTTTAAATACTTGCCATTTAAAAACGAATTAAATGGACCTCGGGTTTGCGGTAGAATGTTTATTTTTTGAAGACCTTTATAATAATGAGGTACCACACGGCGAGGGTTGCATTTAAATTTTTTTACCTCAACTCCCTAGCGTCATACCTCAAGGAAGTTTAAAAAGTTAAAGTAATTTAAGATAATAACAAAAGCAGATTTATTAACCAATAAGATATACCTAAAATTTGGTGTCTCTATTTTAATTAATACCAAAGATATTTACCCATACTAAGACGTTTCGGACACCCTGTATATATGTATACACAACTAGTGGCTAGACATAGGAATACTATCTTTGTCTACGCACGCGCAGGCTGCCAGCTGTCTAATTTGAATTTGAGGTTATGTGTTATGTGACTTTGCTTTTTACTTACCAAACCTATTATATTTTTTTTGCTTTTGGTTTTGTATTTTTTACTAATTTCCACAACAAAATCACTCACAAAATTTTAAAAATTTCTAAATGAGTATTTTTTGCTTTGAATGCAACAAAGTTTTTTCGCATCAAAGTAATTATAACCGACATCGCCGAGAAATTCATGGTCCAAATGATCAAGCTATTATTGAATGTGCATATGAAGTAACAATGTTCAAATTAATGAGAAGAGTGTCGTTTGTCTTTTAGGAAAAACGAATATTTACGACATCATTTTTCAAATAAACATAACTTAAAGTTTGATCACTGTGAATAATTGTCTTTTAATTCTTATCAAGGTATGTTAAAAATTTATAATAGCTTCTGGTAATACGGTAGGCCCTTCCTAACTAGAAGTTTGTTAGTTATACACTGAAAAAAAGCTATACTAAAGTCAAGTCAAGAGTAATAGTCTTCAGTGAAGGATAGCTTAGTCTTGTATATCCGCAAGAGCAAGTATAGTCCTTCCAAAAGGCATGTTATTCTTAAAACAATACGCACATCTATACTTCTTTCAATACTAAATAAGAGTAAAATAAATATTGTAATTTTTGAAACAAGAACTAATAAACTTGAAATAAGTATAGCAATTCTTAAACAAACTGCAATACGGTCGTAATGTAAAAGTATGTAACCCCAACCTCAGTATAGTAATCCTTATTTCAACTTTTTCTTAACTTACGTTTCCATGTCTTGAGTAGGTAACTCTTCCACAATAACATACAAAACTTCACCTCTAACCACATTCCACCCGACATGCACGACCACGAATTACAAACTAGGTCGGCGGGCGTTGGCAAATAAAAGTGATTACCGGGTAGCATATTTACACATGCTAGCATGTGTTGACACCAGGGTGTTGAAATCAGCGAGGGTTTGGAAAAACAGTACATTTACAAATGCTAGCAGATTTGGACACCAAAGGCGATCATAGTGTTGAAACCAGTGAGCTTTAGATAACCTGAGCAGTAGATAACCTTTTTCCATGATTGTGCATGTACGGAAAATAACAATAAAACGTTGTTGGAATATTGAAAAAAAAATATTTATTAAAGCAAACGAACAAAATAAAAATAAAATATTAGGTTAATGAGCAGATCCATGCCCTTCAGCATTAGGCTGGTTTTGTGAGATGTTAAGATGAATAAGAAATAAAAGCTAACCCAGATCGGCCCTACAAGGTGCAGAAATTAAAATTGCATAATAGTCGTGAAATACGCTCTCGGACAGGTTTGCTCAGTTTTAGGTTTCATCAGTATCTTTTTTAAGAAAATGTCAGGTGTATGCGGTGCTGCCAAAATTTTATACCAATACGAATCGCGCAGTCGCAGTAAAGAAACTCGGCAAAGATAAAAAATTTAAAAAATATACTGATGAAACCTAAAACTGAACAAACCTGTCCGAGAACGTATTTTACAACTCTATGGCCACAAGAAGAAATTATATTATTTCTAAGAACAGCTTTAATGCCAAAATTTCACAAAAAATAATTAAATAGTAACAGAGCCCTAACCCGTTGCCAATACACCTTTTAAAGCTGATATAAAAATTTGTGGGAAAAACTAGTTGTAAATTTGGCAACACGGTGTCTCCATCAAATCACTCGCATCAGAAACATTAAAACTGCGGGACATGAAGAAATCTTAATTTGGAATTGCTTTTAATAATGGCAATAGTTTTAAAAGTTGAATCTCTGATTGCGGAATTACATATTATTATAGTGTCAATTTAATACCGGTTACCGGTGTCAATATCAGTTAGCATCTGTAAATGTATGCCCACTGCAAACCCTCACTGGTTTCAACACTATGATCGCCTTTGGTGTCCAAATCTGCTAGCATTTGTAAATGTTCTGTTTTTCCAAACCCTCGCTAATTTCAACACCCTGGTGTCAACACATGCTAGCATCTGTAAATATGCTACCGGCAAGGTGACGGACCGTTTGCAGCTATACTGCGTTCGATGATTTATCACCTTGATCTAAAATAAGTAGTAGTTAGATTGAAAATTGCTATTCTTATTGCAAATACAGTTCAAATTCAAACAATATGTATGTCTATTTGTTCCGAGCGGAATTAAATTCACTTAAAAGTAGCTATTCTCTAGATAAGTATAGTTAGTATTCGTTTAAATGTATAGTATTTCCACGAAGAATAACTTCTTTTGCTAGAAAAGTATATATATATCTTTGTTCAAAATTAAGCAATATTTATGTCAATGTATATACAATATACACTGTTTGCCATAACTTTAGTTATTCTTGAGACAATGTAAATTATTATCAATTAAAATAACTTTACTCCTATTCTTCATCTTCTTAACCCTTTTTCTTAACTGAACAGTAGCAGTACTTGAACAAATATTACTATTGTCTTGGATGTCAATAACAGAACGTTTTTAGATTCAAGAGTAGCCTTTCCCTGCACTAAGAATTTTCGCTTGACACAAGAATATTAGCGCTTCATGTAAGGCTAATTTTCCAAGAATACTCTAATTTCCAAATTAGATCAAGATTTTTTTCAGTGTACAAGCTCAATAGTTAGAAGTTTTTGACCTGAACATTATGCAAATTTTATTTTTAGAATTTAAAAATTGGATTTCTTGCGAAGAAAAGACAAACAATGTTGAATTTGAAAGTCTGACAGGAGTTTAAAGAACCAGTAGTACTGAAATCGGTAAGATATATTAGAATTGTATGCGGTCTGGTAAGGGTTGCATGGGTTGAAGCACAGATCCATGGATCTGTGGTTGAAGGTTTTGGTACCTTAGCATAAATATTTGTAATTTGTACTTTTATGTTCTGATATGGTACCCAGTTAATGTTCCATGTGTTTGTAATATCTATCAATTTTTAGATTTTCTAGGTAAAACCCCAAAGCCAAACTCTTACAGGAAAAGGGTTTCTAAGAGTCAATGCAGTAAGAAATTAAGCCATTACTGTACTAGCCAGATTATTGGTGATCAATATAAATGTGGAAAATGTAAGGTAAAGTACATCAGAACACATTATGGGTCACGAAAATGATATAGAACACTTAGAAATTTCCAAAAGCGAAAATGACATTATTGCTTCAAAATTAATCTTGGGTGTGTCTACCGAAAAGTATGGCGTAATAAAAATAATAATGACAAGAATTAAAAATTCCTTTATTTATTTTTACTAACAAAAAACCTGGTTTGCCCTCAACGCATTCCGATGAAAGTATTATAAATGAGATAGAATCAAATTTATTAGAAGTCATGAAGTCATCTCAAACATAAAAAGTGGGAATCACTCAGAAGAACAGATTTTGTTTGTATTAGAAAAATCCACAAATATTAAAGGGATAATGAACATTGAAGATCATAATTCTTTTAGCTTTAAAGATCTGCACATGGGAAAGGAGTCATCCAATAAAAATATAGAAAACAGTCATTTTACTCTATTAAAAAACAAAAATTTAAATCCAATAACAACAAAACACTGAACGAAGAAGAACAAAAATTTATCAAGGAAACACTTAGGGGAACTCAGATAATTTTAAATCAAATTTTTTGTGATCATTGTTATTTGTTAATAATTTTTCTAAAATAGATTTTTAAAAATTAAATTATCCTTTTTACTGCAATATTAACACACGTTTTAAATAGTTTAGTTTGCACTTAGAAGTAGATCGATCTCTATAATACTATTATTATGTAATCTAATAATTAACAAATTCAAAGGTTTATTATTCATTACCTCTCTCCTTACTACTTTTTCTCTAAAACAAATCACACTTATAAAGAAATAAACAATTATATTGTTTATAGCAATTGATCGCACTAATATTTTTCAACGCTGATAATTTTCGTCCAGTCTACACCTAATTCTTAATGTTCATGATTTTTTTCAGATTTCTCTGAGCCCTGTTTCTGGTGATAAGGGTGGGGGACAGCAATTTTTAAGCGTTTTTCCCCAAAAAATGTTTTAAAAAATGCATAATAAAAATATATCCCATAATATATTGTTGAATTCGTGCTTCAATAAGCTTTCACTTGATTGAAAACAAATTGAATGGGCATCGGGTAGGGACACGATGCCCTTGAAATTTTTTTCCATATCCCACTTTACCCCCTGAAAGGAACCCCAGAATCAAAATTCTACTTTTTATACTTCACGTCTATAATTGGGCCACTACACTCTATCTCTGCGCTAAATTTCAAATTTTTAGGTTAAATAGTTTCGGAGAAAATCGCCTGTGACAGACGGACGGACGGACAGATACCGAAGTGATTCCATTAGTGTTCCGGTTCAAGCAACTCTAAAAATTGTCTTTTAAATTATAAAATTAGGTTTGGCGGCCACCCAAGCAAACCCAAACAAAATGCCAACTTTTCGAAACCTAATGTATAAAACTAGAAGCCGTATTTTATCAGCATTTTATAACTCCATCGTCATATTTTCCTCATGCACGTGAACTTGTAACAAAACTAGTTTTTCCTTTATTAGTTATTGCGTATTTTAATCTTGATTGTAGTATTACCGTAAATTTTCTGGTAAAAGCTAGTTCTCACGAATCTGAACATGGGTTTCATATTTACTGGCCAGTGGGATATCTAAAAGTCATAACATTAAAAAAAATGTTTAGGTATAGCTTTAAAGGATTAATGACAAACTAGAAGCATAATATTATATTATTAACCTAGGGACTAAAGTGTCTCTTTTAATCCCGCGGCGAAAGGTTTGTAGCCCGACCGTAGGGAGGGCTACAATTCGCCAAGGGATTAAAAGACACTTTAGTCACGAGGTTAATATACTATTTTATGCACTTTAGGATAGGTAAAACGTTAAAGAAATAACAAAAAAATCATACCACTAAACGGTGCTCTATTTCTAAAACGTCATCTTCAATGACTTGTACCATGATTGTCTCTGTCAACTGAAAATCTAGTGTGTTTTGACAAGTAACTAAGTAAAACAAAATCAACTCGATAAACATAGTCAAATATGCCAAACCTGAAAGACGTGTGTTGATTGTGATGGAAGAAATCGAAAAAGCAGCTCAAGAGGCTGTAGGCCAATTATTACCAAGGAAATCTGGAGAACAATACAAGAAACAGTTACCTATCTGAGTTTATGAAATGGTGCAAAGAACGGAACGTAGTAGAATTTACAGAAGAAAAGGTACTGCTAGCATATTTCTTAGAAAAGTCAAAAAAGCTTAAAGCATCGTCACTGTGGAGCATGTATTCGATGTTAAAAGCCACAATACCAACGACATCGTCGGTCTCACCGACCGCGACGACGACAACGGCTAAAATTTTCCAAAACTCTTTAATTAATAAAAATATCAGCTGCGATAACAATAATTTACCTCTTTTTCACTTGGCTAATTGCAGTGGGGTGAACATAAATGTTAATATTTATAAAAACTAAGTTGTTCTTTATAGATAATATTGTTCTAAACACGTTACATTTCAATTGCATTAGCATATAAATATAGCATATAAATCCCTACGGATTTAAAGTACCACTTTTTTCCCGGAAAATAGGGATTTAAAGTACCCTTTAAATCCCTAAAGTGCATAAACAATTTTAAAGATTGTCCCTTTTTCATAAAATGGATATTTAGAAATGGATGTTTAGATACGTAGTGATAGAAAAAACGTTTCTTTTCTTGTCTACGATGGTTCAGGTCAAGAAATGATAAACCGGGGTTTATAAGACCACACAAGCAGATAAATTTGGTATTTATAGTTTGTCGCGAAACTAACGAACCCTTACTGATACAAATTAAAATGGATTTGCGTTTAATTACTGATTAGCCAACTCCAGCATCCACCGGGGGATGCTCCCTCCAGATGTCTGTCCCTGCCACTGATAATTCGATACCAACTAATTAAATAAGTTTTAGATTAACTAGATAAAAAATATTAGTTAGCGTTAAGTTGAGTCATTTCAGTAACTAGAAAGAAGTGAAGACTGTATTCTCCGACCTTAGAAAATGATTGATTAATTTTTTGCATGCCTTGTCACTTAACCAGGTATATATAATATATATATATATATATATATATATATATATATATATATATATATATATATATATATATATATATATATATATATATACAGTGACCGGCAAAAAGTTCGCAACATATGGGAAAAATTTTTATTAGGAGAGTATCGGAAAAACTTTCCCAGGGGATCGGTTCTGCATGTCCGATAACCTAAAAATCGATTTTGACATACGTCACGTGACCACTGGTATAGCGTCAAATTTAAAAAAAAATTGTTAATTTACAAAAAGTGAGGTTAGTTGACGAGATATCAAAAAAAGTTATTTGAAAAAATTGCTTAGAATTAAATTCTAGGTCCTTGTGCAAAATTTTAAGATTTTATTTAAAAAAATTGGAAAACTCAATTTTTTTTAAATATTTTTTTATCGATTTACAAATTTCCAGTTTTTTTCGATTAGATAGCTTGGCTAATGTAAAGCCCATGTATCTGGATGAAAATAAAGGAATGTAGTAGTTTTTTCTACAATTGACAGGACAAAATTAAAAAAAACAGGGTTTCGCCGGACGCTAGCTGTTGCAATGATTTGTATCTAGCAGCAGTGTCAAAATTTTAGAGACATTTCAATGAGATTACATTGAGAAAACCTTAATCGTCTTAAATATATCTGAAGTTCGACTTTTTGTAAAGTTAAGGGGAGTAAAATAGATAATAAACAAAAAATTACCTGTTTATTTAATCGAAATTTCATAAACGAAAGCCAATGTAAGAAAAACTTAAAAGTAGTCAAATTCTGTACTAACAACATAAAAAATCATTGTTTTTCCTTGGGTGCACAAAATTTAAAACTCAGTATGACCACCATTTCTCTCCATACATACTATTGTTCTCGAGCGCAACTCTCGATTAACATTTCGGAGCATTTTACGATTTATTTGCAATACACAATTTCTAATGACATTCTCTAAATTTTGTATATTCCTAAAGGGTCGATGTTTGTACACAGGGTTCTTTAGGTATCCCCACATAAAAAAATCTAACGGAGTCAGATCTACAATTCTACAATTGACAGGACAAAATCGAAAAAATAGGTGTTCGCCGGACGCTCGCTGTTGCAATGGTTTGAATCTAATGAAATGACTGTATCAAGATTTTATTAAGATTTTTCGCACATAAATTTAACAACCAGGTCTATTTAGTTGTACTTAAAACTACCAAAGCAGGCTCTGAAATTAAAGCAACCAAATAATCTAGTAGGTTAAAAACAACAGAAAAATGTCAAACAAATTATAATTTGTTTGATTTCAACCTATGTCATTGGTTTATGTCTCGCATCTTACTAAGTTTGATATTTTACATAAGTTTATTAATATTTTATTCCTTAAAATGGCACCCACACTACTTCTTCAGGAAAAGATAGAAATTATTTTAATTTCTGGAGATAATTACAAAAGCCATAGAGAAACAGCAGCAATTTTTAATGAGAGGCGCCCCGATAAATCCCTCCATTATTCCACAGTATCTCGTCTAGTCAATAAATTTAAAGAAACGGGATCGGTAGAAAATCAGTATAAAGTTTCCCATGAAAAACCGGTAACAGGTGACGAAGGTTCTCTGGATGTGTGTTTGTCGATCACAGAAACACCCCAATTAGCAGTTAGTCAAATATCGGAGATCACTAACATTCACGAAAGATCTGTGCGGAGGATATTAAAAAGAAACAAATTTCATCCGTACAAACCTAAATTTGTACAAGTATTAAAAGATAGGGATTATGACGCCCGCTTCGATTTTTGTGCCTGGTTCCAGGGTATGATTGAGGAAGATTTTAATTTCCCAAAGAACGTTCTTTTCTCGGATGAAGCTACATTTACCTCTAACGGAACCGTCAGTTCACAAAACTGTAGATGGTGGGCCACCGAAAACCCAGACTTTGTAATTCAGAGTAAAGACCAATATAGTTTTAAGGTTAATGTGTGGTGCGGAATTTTCAACCTCAGAATAGTGGGACCTTTTTTCTTTAGAGACAATTTAAATTCAGAACGATATTTAGAATTTCTACAAACTGAGATATCTGACTTTTTAGACAATTTGTCATTAGCCGAAAGAAGAAATTTATACTTTCAACAAGACGGAGCTAGCATTCATTCCACAAATGAGGTGAAGAGATGGCTGGATCAAGAATTTGGAAACCAGTGGATAGGACGGTTTTCTGAAAATCCGTGGCCTGCGAGATCACCAGATCTGACTCCGTTAGATTTCTTTATGTGGGGATACCTAAAGAACTCTGTGTACAAACATCGACCCTTTAGGAATATACAAAATTTAGAGAATGTCATTAGAAATTGTGTATTGCAAATAAATCGTAAAATGCTCCGAAATGCTAATCGAGAGTTGCGCTCGAGAACAATAGTATGTATGGAGAGAAATGGTGGTCATACTGAGTTTTAAATTTTGTGCACCCAAGGAAAAACAATGATTTTTTATGTTGTTAGTACAGAATTTGACTACTTTTAAGTTTTTCTTACATTGGTTTTCGTTTATGAAATTTCGATTAAATAAACAGGTAATTTTTTGTTTATTATCTATTTTACTCCCCTTAACTTTACAAAAAGTCGAACTTCAGATATATTTAAGACGATTAAGGTTTTCTCAATGTAATCTCATTGAAATGTCTCTAAAATTTTGACACTGCTGCTAGATACAAATCATTGCAACAGCTAGCGTCCGGCGAAACCCTGTTTTTTTTTAATTTTGTCCTGTCAATTGTAGAAAAAACTACTACATTCGTTTATTTTCATCCAGATACATGGGCTTTACATTAGCCAAGCTATCTAAACGAAAAAAACTGGAAATTTGTAAATTGATAAAAAAATATTTAAAAAAAATTGAGTTTTCCAATTTTTTTAAATAAAATCTTAAAATTTTGCACAAGGACCTAGAATTTAATTCTAAGCAATTTTTTCAAATAACTTTTTTTGATATTTCGTCAACTAACCTCACTTTTTGTAAATTAACAATTTTTTTTTTAATTTGACGCTATACCAGTGGTCACGTGACGTATGTCAAAATCGATTTTTAGGTTATCGGACATGCAGAACCGATCCTCCGGAAAAGTTTTTCCATTACTCACCTAATAAAAATTTTTCCCATATGTTGCGAACTTTTTGCCGGTCACTGTATATATATATATATATATATATATATATATATATATATATATATATATATATATATATATATATATATATATATATATATATATATATATAAGGTAAAGAAATAGCGACAGTACCAGTTATGAAAGCGAGGGAAATATTGGGGAAGCTGTCTGTAAGGTAGTGCTAGACACGTGTTTCGTGCTTATTAGCACTCGTCAGTAGCACATAACCAAGTTAATAGGTGGGAAACTTGGAAGTTAAGAAAAAAAAAGAAGAAAAAGAGAAAAACACAAAGAGTTCACAGACCAGGGACCTGCCAACTCATTTGTGGTATTTTGTCAGGAGACCCAGAGTTTTCTGGGCAACAGCCAACATCACCACGGAGGTTGCAATAGCCCCTGCGTGATACCTCTAACCCCATGAAAAAAGAAAAGGTAAAGAAATAGCGACAGTACCAGTTATGAAAGCGAGGGAAATATTGGGGAAGCTGTCTGTAAGGTAGTGCTAGACACGTGTTTCGTGCTTATTAGCACTCGTCAGTAGCACATAACCAAGTTAATAGGTGGGAAACTTGGAAGTTAAGAAAAAAAAAGAAGAAAAAAAGAAAAACACAAAGAGTTCACAGACCAGGGACCTGCCAACTCATTTGTGGTATTTTGTCAGGAGACCCAGAGTTTTCTGGGCAACAGCCAACATCACCACGGAGGTTGCAATAGCCCCTGCGTGATACCTCTAACCCCATGAAAAAAGAAAAGGTAAAGAAATAGCGACAGTACCAGTTATGAAAGCGAGGGAAATATTGGGGAAGCTGTCTGTAAGGTAGTGCTAGACACGTGTTTCGTGCTTATTAGCACTCGTCAGTAGCACATAACCAAGTTAATAGGTGGGAAACTTGGAAGTTAAGAAAAAAAAAAGAAGAAAAAAAGAAAAACACAAAGAGTTCACAGACCAGGGACCTGCCAACTCATTTGTGGTATTTTGTCAGGAGACCCAGAGTTTTCTGGGCAACAGCCAACATCACCACGGAGGTTGCAATAGCCCCTGCGTGATACCTCTAACCCCATGAAAAAAGAAAAGGTAAAGAAATAGCGACAGTACCAGTTATGAAAGCGAGGGAAATATTGGGGAAGCTGTCTGTAAGGTAGTGCTAGACACGTGTTTCGTGCTTATTAGCACTCGTCAGTAGCACATAACCAAGTTAATAGGTGGGAAACTTGGAAGTTAAGAAAAAAAAAGAAGAAAAAAAGAAAAACACAAAGAGTTCACAGACCAGGGACCTGCCAACTCATTTGTGGTATTTTGTCAGGAGACCCAGAGTTTTCTGGGCAACAGCCAACATCACCACGGAGGTTGCAATAGCCTCTGCGTGATACCTCTAACCCCATGAAAAAAGAAAAGGTAAAGAAATAGCGACAGTACCAGTTATGAAAGCGAGGGAAATATTGGGGAAGCTGTCTGTAAGGTAGTGCTAGACACGTGTTTCGTGCTTATTAGCACTCGTCAGTAGCACATAACCAAGTTAATAGGTGGGAAACTTGGAAGTTAAGAAAAAAAAAGAAGAAAAAAAGAAAAACACAAAGAGTTCACAGACCAGGGACCTGCCAACTCATTTGTGGTATTTTGTCAGGAGACCCAGAGTTTTCTGGGCAACAGCCAACATCACCACGGAGGTTGCAATAGCCCCTGCGTGATACCTCTAACCCCATGAAAAAAGAAAAGGTAAAGAAATAGCGACAGTACCAGTTATGAAAGCGAGGGAAATATTGGGGAAGCTGTCTGTAAGGTAGTGCTAGACACGTGTTTCGTGCTTATTAGCACTCGTCAGTAGCACATAAACCAAGTTAATAGGTGGGAAACTTGGAAGTTAAGAAAAAAAAAAGAAGAAAAAAAGAAAAACACAAAGAGTTCACAGACCAGGGACCTGCCAACTCATTTGTGGTATTTTGTCAGGAGACCCAGAGTTTTCTGGGCAACAGCCAACATCACCACGGCGGTTGCAATAGCCCCTGCGTGATACCTCTAACCCCATGAAAAAAGAAAAGGTAAAGAAATAGCGACAGTACCAGTTATGAAAGCGAGGGAAATATTGGGGAAGCTGTCTGTAAGGTAGTGCTAGACACGTGTTTCGTGCTTATTAGCACTCGTCAGTAGCACATAACCAAGTTAATAGGTGGGAAACTTGGAAGTTAAGAAAAAAAAAAGAAGAAAAAAAGAAAAACACAAAGAGTTCACAGACCAGGGACCTGCCAACTCATTTGTGGTATTTTGTCAGGAGACCCAGAGTTTTCTGGGCAACAGCCAACATCACCACGGAGGTTGCAATAGCCCCTGCGTGATACCTCTAACCCCATGAAAAAAAGAAAAGGTAAAGAAATAGCGACAGTACCAGTTATGAAAGCGAGGGAAATATTGGGGAAGCTGTCTGTAAGGTAGTGCTAGACACGTGTTTCGTGCTTATTAGCACTCGTCAGTAGCACATAACCAAGTTAATAGGTGGGAAACTTGGAAGTTAAGAAAAAAAAAAGAAGAAAAAAAGAAAAAACACAAAGAGTTCACAGACCAGGGACCTGCCAACTCATTTGTGGTATTTTGTCAGGAGACCCAGAGTTTTCTGGGCAACAGCCAACATCACCACGGAGGTTGCAATAGCCCCTGCGTGATACCTCTAACCCCATGAAAAAAAGAAAAGGTAAAGAAATAGCGACAGTACCAGTTATGAAAGCGAGGGAAATATTGGGGAAGCTGTCTGTAAGGTAGTGCTAGACACGTGTTTTCGTGCTTATTAGCACTCGTCAGTAGCACATAACCAAGTTAATAGGTGGGAAACTTGGAAGTTAAGAAAAAAAAAGAAGAAAAAAAGAAAAACACAAAGAGTTCACAGACCAGGGACCTGCCAACTCATTTGTGGTATTTTGTCAGGAGACCCAGAGTTTTTCTGGGCAAACAGCCAACATCACCACGGAGGTTGCAATAGCCCCTGCGTGATACCTCTAACCCCATGAAAAAGGAAAAGGTAAAGAAATAGCGACAGTACCAGTTATGAAAGCGAGGGAAATATTGGGGAAGCTGTCTGTAAGGTAGTGCTAGACACGTGTTTCGTGCTTATTAGCACTCGTCAGTAGCACATAACCAAGTTAATAGGTGGGAAACTTGGAAGTTAAGAAAAAAAAAGAAGAAAAAAAGAAAAACACAAAGAGTTCACAGACCAGGGACCTGCCAACTCATTTGTGGTATTTTGTCAGGAGACCCAGAGTTTTCTGGGCAACAGCCAACATCACCACGGAGGTTGCAATAGCCCCCTGCGTGATACCTCTAACCCCATGAAAAAAGAAAAGGTAAAGAAATAGCGACAGTACCAGTTATGAAAGCGAGGGAAATATTGGGGAAGCTGTCTGTAAGGTAGTGCTAGACACGTGTTTCGTGATTATTAGCACTCGTCAATAGCACATAACCAAGTTAATAGGTGGGAAACTTGGAAGTTAAGAAAAAAAAAGAAGAAAAAAAAGAAAAACACAAAGAGTTCACAGACCAGGGGACCTGCCAACTCATTTGTGGTATTTTGTCAGGAGACCCAGAGTTTTCTGGGCAACAGCCAACATCACCACGGAGGTTGCAATAGCCCCCGCGTGATACCTCTAACCCCATGAAAAAAGAAAAGGTAAAGAAATAGCGCCAGTACCAGTTATGAAAGCGAGGGAAATATTGGGGAAGCTGTCTGTAAGGTAGTGCTAGACACGTGTTTCGTGCTTATTAGCACTCGTCAGTAGCACATAACCAAGTTAATAGGTGGGAAACTTGGAAGTTAAGAAAAAAAAAGAAGAAAAAAAAGAAAAACACAAAGAGTTCACAGACCAGGGACCTGCCAACTCATTTGTGGTATTTTGTCAGGAGACCCAGAGTTTTTCTGGGCAACAGCCAACATCACCACGGAGGTTGCAATAGCCCCCTGCGTGATACCTCTAACCCCATGAAAAAAGAAAAGGTAAAGAAATAGCGACAGTACCAGTTATGAAAGCGAGGGAAATATTGGGGAAGCTGTCTGTAAGGTAGTGCTAGACACGTGTTTCGTGCTTATTAGCACTCGTCAGTAGCACATAACCAAGTTAATAGGTGGGAAACTTGGAAGTTAAGAAAAAAAAAGAAGAAAAAAAGAAAAACACAAAGAGTTCACAGACCAGGGACCTGCCAACTCATTTGTGGTATTTTGTCAGGAGACCCAGAGTTTTCTGGGCAACAGCCAACATCACCACGGAGGTTGCAATAGCCCCTGCGTGATACCTCTAACCCCATGAAAAAAGAAAAGGTAAAGAAATAGCGACAGTACCAGTTATGAAAGCGAGGGAAATATTGGGGAAGCTGTCTGTAAGGTAGTGCTAGACACGTGTTTCGTGCTTATTAGCACTCGTCAGTAGCACATAACCAAGTTAATAGGTGGGAAACTTGGAAGTTAAGAAAAAAAAAGAAGAAAAAAAGAAAAACACAAAGAGTTCACAGACCAGGGACCTGCCAACTCATTTGTGGTATTTTGTCAGGAGACCCAGAGTTTTCTGGGCAACAGCCAACATCACCACGGAGGTTGCAATAGCCCCTGCGTGATACCTCTAACCCCATGAAAAAAGAAAAGGTAAAGAAATAGCGACAGTACCAGTTATGAAAGCGAGGGAAATATTGGGGAAGCTGTCTGTAAGGTAGTGCTAGACACGTGTTTCGTGCTTATTAGCACTCGTCAGTAGCACATAACCAAGTTAATAGGTGGGAAACTTGGAAGTTAAGAAAAAAAAAGAAGAAAAAAAGAAAAACACAAAGAGTTCACAGACCAGGGACCTGCCAACTCATTTGTGGTATTTTGTCAGGAGACCCAGAGTTTTCTGGGCAACAGCCAACATCACCACGGAGGTTGCAATAGCCCCTGCGTGATACCTCTAACCCCATGAAAAAAGAAAAGGTAAAGAAATAGCGACAGTACCAGTTATGAAAGCGACTGGTACTGTCGCTAACTCATAACTGGTACTGTCGCTATTTCTTTACCTTTTCTTTTTTCATGGGGTTAGAGGTATCACGCAGGGGCTATTGCAACCTCCGTGGTGATGTTGGCTGTTGCCCAGAAAACTCTGGGTCTCCTGACAAAATACCACAAATGAGTTGGCAGGTCCCTGGTCTGTGAACTCTTTGTGTTTTTCTTTTTTTCTTCTTTTTTTTTCTTAACTTCCAAGTTTCCCACCTATTAACTTGGTTATGTGCTACTGACGAGTGCTAATAAGCACGAAACACGTGTCTAGCACTACCTTACAGACAGCTTCCCCAATATTTCCCTCGCTTTCATAACTGGTACTGTCGCTATTTCTTTACCTTTTCTTTTTTCATGGGGTTAGAGGTATCACGCAGGGGCTATTGCAACCTCCGTGGTGATGTTGGCTGTTGCCCAGAAAACTCTGGGTCTCCTGACAAAATACCACAAATGAGTTGGCAGGTCCCTGGTCTGTGAACTCTTTGTGTTTTTCTTTTTTTCTTCTTTTTTTTTCTTAACTTCCAAGTTTCCCACCTATTAACTTGGTTATGTGCTACTGACGAGTGCTAATAAGCACGAAACACGTGTCTAGCACTACCTTACAGACAGCTTCCCCAATATTTCCCTCGCTTTCATAACTGGTACTGTCGCTATTTCTTTACCTTTTCTTTTTTCATGGGGTTAGAGGTATCACGCAGGGGCTATTGCAACCTCCGTGGTGATGTTGGCTGTTGCCCAGAAAACTCTGGGTCTCCTGACAAAATACCACAAATGAGTTGGAAGGTCCCTGGTCTGTGAACTCTTTGTGTTTTTCTTTTTTTCTTCTTTTTTTTTCTTAACTTCCAAGTTTCCCACCTATTAACTTGGTTATGTGCTACTGACGAGTGCTAATAAGCACGAAACACGTGTCTAGCACTACCTTACAGACAGCTTCCCCAATATTTCCCTCGCTTTCATAACTGGTACTGTCGCTATTTCTTTACCTTTTCTTTTTTCATGGGGTTAGAGGTATCACGCAGGGGCTATTGCAACCTCCGTGGTGATGTTGGCTGTTGCCCAGAAAACTCTGGGTCTCCTGACAAAATACCACAAATGAGTTGGCAGGTCCCTGGTCTGTGAACTCTTTGTGTTTTTCTTTTTTTCTTCTTTTTTTTTCTTAACTTCCAAGTTTCCCACCTATTAACTTGGTTATGTGCTACTGACGAGTGCTAATAAGCACGAAACACGTGTCTAGCACTACCTTACAGACAGCTTCCCCAATATTTCCCTCGCTTTCATAACTGGTACTGTCGCTATTTCTTTACCTTTTCTTTTTTCATGGGGTTAGAGGTATCACGCAGGGGCTATTGCAACCTCCGTGGTGATGTTGGCTGTTGCCCAGAAAACTCTGGGTCTCCTGACAAAATACCACAAATGAGTTGGCAGGTCCCTGGTCTGTGAACTCTTTGTGTTTTTCTTTTTTTCTTCTTTTTTTTTCTTAACTTCCAAGTTTCCCACCTATTAACTTGGTTATGTGCTACTGACGAGTGCTAATAAGCACGAAACACGTGTCTAGCACTACCTTACAGACAGCTTCCCCAATATTTCCCTCGCTTTCATAACTGGTACTGTCGCTATTTCTTTACCTTTTCTTTTTTCATGGGGTTAGAGGTATCACGCAGGGGCTATTGCAACCTCCGTGGTGATGTTGGCTGTTGCCCAGAAAACTCTGGGTCTCCTGACAAAATACCACAAATGAGTTGGCAGGTCCCTGGTCTGTGAACTCTTTGTGTTTTTCTTTTTTTCTTCTTTTTTTTTCTTAACTTCCAAGTTTCCCACCTATTAACTTGGTTATGTGCTACTGACGAGTGCTAATAAGCACGAAACACGTGTCTAGCACTACCTTACAGACAGCTTCCCCAATATTTCCCTCGCTTTCATAACTGGTACTGTCGCTATTTCTTTACCTTTTCTTTTTTCATGGGGTTAGAGGTATCACGCAGGGGCTATTGCAACCTCCGTGGTGATGTTGGCTGTTGCCCAGAAAACTCTGGGTCTCCTGACAAAATACCACAAATGAGTTGGCAGGTCCCTGGTCTGTGAACTCTTTGTGTTTTTCTTTTTTTCTTCTTTTTTTTTCTTAACTTCCAAGTTTCCCACCTATTAACTTGGTTATGTGCTACTGACGAGTGCTAATAAGCACGAAACACGTGTCTAGCACTACCTTACAGACAGCTTCCCCAATATTTCCCTCGCTTTCATAACTGGTACTGTCGCTATTTCTTTACCTTTTCTTTTTTCATGGGGTTAGAGGTATCACGCAGGGGCTATTGCAACCTCCGTGGTGATGTTGGCTGTTGCCCAGAAAACTCTGGGTCTCCTGACAAAATACCACAAATGAGTTGGCAGGTCCCTGGTCTGTGAACTCTTTGTGTTTTTCTTTTTTTCTTCTTTTTTTTTCTTAACTTCCAAGTTTCCCACCTATTAACTTGGTTATGTGCTACTGACGAGTGCTAATAAGCACGAAACACGTGTCTAGCACTACCTTACAGACAGCTTCCCCAATATTTCCCTCGCTTTCATAACTGGTACTGTCGCTATTTCTTTACCTTTTCTTTTTTCATGGGGTTAGAGGTATCACGCAGGGGCTATTGCAACCTCCGTGGTGATGTTGGCTGTTGCCCAGAAAACTCTGGGTCTCCTGACAAAATACCACAAATGAGTTGGCAGGTCCCTGGTCTGTGAACTCTTTGTGTTTTTCTTTTTTTCTTCTTTTTTTTTCTTAACTTCCAAGTTTCCCACCTATTAACTTGGTTATGTGCTACTGACGAGTGCTAATAAGCACGAAACACGTGTCTAGCACTACCTTACAGACAGCTTCCCCTATATTTCCCTCGCTTTCATAACTGGTACTGTCGCTATTTCTTTACCTTTTCTTTTTTCATGGGGTTAGAGGTATCACGCAGGGGCTATTGCAACCTCCGTGGTGATGTTGGCTGTTGCCCAGAAAACTCTGGGTCTCCTGACAAAATACCACAAATGAGTTGGCAGGTCCCTGGTCTGTGAACTCTTTGTGTTTTTCTTTTTTTCTTCTTTTTTTTTCTTAACTTCCAAGTTTCCCACCTATTAACTTGGTTATGTGCTACTGACGAGTGCTAATAAGCACGAAACACGTGTCTAGCACTACCTTACAGACAGCTTCCCCAATATTTCCCTCGCTTTCATAACTGGTACTGTCGCTATTTCTTTACCTTTTCTTTTTTCATGGGGTTAGAGGTATCACGCAGGGGCTATTGCAACCTCCGTGGTGATGTTGGCTGTTGCCCAGAAAACTCTGGGTCTCCTGACAAAATACCACAAATGAGTTGGCTGGTCCCTGGTTGTGAACTCTTTGTGTTTTTCTTTTTTTCTTCTTTTTTTTCTTAACTTCCAAGTTTCCCACCTATTAACTTGGTTATGTGCTACTGACGAGTGCTAATAAGCACGAAACACGTGTCTAGCACTACCTTACAGACAGCTTCCCCAATATTTGCCTCGCTTTCATAACTGGTACTGTCGCTATTTCTTTACCTTTTCTTTTTTCATGGGGTTAGAGGTATCACGCAGGGGCTATTGCAACCTCCGTGGTGATGTTGGCTGTTGCCCAGAAAACTCTGGGTCTCCTGACAAAATACCACAAATGAGTTGGCAGGTCCCTGGTCTGTGAACTCTTTGTGTTTTTCTTTTTTTCTTCTTTTTTTTTCTTAACTTCCAAGTTTCCCACCTATTAACTTGGTTATGTGCTACTGACGAGTGCTAATAAGCACGAAACACGTGTCTAGCACTACCTTACAGACAGCTTCCCCAATATTTCCCTCGCTTTCATAACTGGTACTGTCGCTATTTCTTTACCTTTTCTTTTTTCATGGGGTTGGAGGTATCACGCAGGGGCTATTGCAACCTCCGTGGTGATGTTGGCTGTTGCCCAGAAAACTCTGGGTCTCCTGACAAAATACCACAAATGAGTTGGCAGGTCCCTGGTCTGTGAACTCTTTGTGTTTTTCTTTTTTTTCTTCTTTTTTTTTCTTAACTTCCAAGTTTCCCACCTATTAACTTGGTTATGTGCTACTGACGAGTGCTAATAAGCACGAAACACGTGTCTAGCACTACCTTACAGACAGCTTCCCCAATATTTCCCTCGCTTTCATAACTGGTACTGTCGCTATTTCTTTACCTTTTCTTTTTTCATGGGGTTAGAGGTATCACGCAGGGGCTATTGCAACCTCCGTGGTGATGTTGGCTGTTGCCCAGAAAACTCTGGGTCTCCTGACAAAATACCACAAATGAGTTGGCAGGTCCCTGGTCTGTGAACTCTTTGTGTTTTTCTTTTTTTCTTCTTTTTTTTTTAACTTCCAAGTTTCCCACCTATTAACTTGGTTATGTGCTACTGACGAGTGCTAATAAGCACGAAACACGTGTCTAGCACTACCTTACAGACAGCTTCCCCAATATTTCCCTCGCTTTCGTAACTGGTACTGTCGCTATTTCTTTACCTTTTCTTTTTTCATGGGGTTAGAGGTATCAAGCAGGGGCTATTGCAACCTCCGTGGTGATGTTGGCTGTTGCCCAGAAAACTCTTGGTCTCCTGACAAAATACCACAAATGAGTTGGCAGGTCCCTGGTCTGTGAACTCTTTGTGTTTTTCTTTTTTTCTTCTTTTTTTTTCTTAACTTCCAAGTTTCCCACCTATTAACTTGGTTATGTGCTACTGACGAGTGCTAATAAGCACGAAACACGTGTCTAGCACTACCTTACAGACAGCTTCCCCAATATTTCCCTCGCTTTCATAACTGGTACTGTCGCTATTTCTTTACCTTTTCTTTTTTCATGGGGTTAGAGGTATCACGCAGGGGCTATTGCAACCTCCGTGGTGATGTTGGCTGTTGCCCAGAAAACTCTGGGTCTCCTGACAAAATACCACAAATGAGTTGGCAGGTCCCTGGTCTGTGAACTCTTTGTGTTTTTCTTTTTTTCTTCTTTTTTTTTTCTTAACTTCCAAGTTTCCCACCTATTAACTTGGTTATGTGCTACTGACGAGTGCTAATAAGCACGAAACACGTGTCTAGCACTACCTTACAGACAGCTTCCCCAATATTTCCCTCGCTTTCATAACTGGTACTGTCGCTATTTCTTTACCTTTTCTTTTTTCATGGGGTTAGAGGTATCACGCAGGGGCTATTGCAACCTCCGTGGTGATGTTGGCTGTTGCCCAGAAAACTCTGGGTCTCCTGACAAAATACCACAAATGAGTTGGCAGGTCCCTGGTCTGTGAACTCTTTGTGTTTTTCTTTTTTTCTTCCTTTTTTTTTCTTAACTTCCAAGTTTCCCACCTATTAACTTGGTTATGTGCTACTGACGAGTGCTAATAAGCACGAAACACGTGTCTAGCACTACCTTACAGACAGCTTCCCCAATATTTCCCTCGCTTATATATATATATATATATATATATATATATATATATATATATATATATATATATATATATATATATATATATATATATATACATGTTATGTTTAAGTCCAGCGATAACTAGATTTTTTATGGGAAATACATTTTGATAAAAAATTATTATTACGTGAGAGAAGTATCAGCTCCAAAAACTCTATCTATCAAACAAGCATGCTTGGTTTTCTCTGTCGAGCCAGAAAATATTTTTCCATATCCAATTTATACACTCTCTATGTTTTCCAAATAAGGCCTAACCTAGAGTACTGGAAGGTGGTAGAGGAATTCTTCCTCGACCGAGGTGGTACCACGCCACACATCCTCTTAAAGGGCTCGTAAAATCCATACGGATGTTTCCAGCTCTGGATGTGTGATTCAATTCCCCAGAACACCCACGGTACATATATAGTACTTCGACCTCGGTCTTCGTGGGCCGTCAGAAGATAAAAAAAAATTGATCCCACATCAGCATCACCTTTGATACTTAACATTTTATTCTATCCAAAAGAGAGCCATCCGACCCATGACCCAGTCCTCACAAGAAAACTTCCTTTCCTCGCTCATCGCCGCGCTGTTGGGGATCTGTCCCTACTCTACCTATATTTTCACGGATTTTTTTCGGAAGAAGCGGCCACTATCATTCCTCCCTTGAGTGTTATATATGCATCCCGTTACTATTTAGCTATAGAAATCAAAAGCATCCCACTTCTCTTTCTCATTCATACCTAGGGCCTCCAGATTATGGAATAAATTGCCTGCAGATGTTTTCTCCTCTCCTCCCAACCTCCACTCTTTTAAACTCGGTGTCAGTGGATGACATGTTTCTTCTCTTCAGACGCCCACGGTACCTTAGTACGTAGGCTTGAAATCTACGTAGGCTGTCCCAGATCAAAAACAAAATAAAGCAAAAAACGTAACACATATACAATATGCCAATTTTTCAATTTTTTCAAATTAATATCGGGGGGATATTCTCTCCGAGCAAAACTGTCGATTTTTTTATAGTTGGTCCACCTTTTTTATGTTTGCTGGGATAAAAATGTCAACCTTTTCGCTAATTTTCCCAAAACTGAACTGTCGGCGATTTTTGGTACAAGGTCCTAATAGCCAACTTGTGCTTAAATTGGTCAACTCCAGCATCCACGGGGGCACCCCATCCACCCTTATGAATGCGCCCTTGGTTTACCCCTTATTTATTGGTAATGCAATCTAACTATAACAATCCAAGCTGTTAATTGTGAAATTTCCAGGCTTGTTTAAATATTGGCAGTTTCATTGTATCTATTTTCGACCACATAACACTATATACTTACTAAGGGTCCTTTTTGATTTCGTATACTTTGAATGGCTTTAAGCCCCTTCAGAAGCAAGGAAGCTCTATGTATTAGCGAAACAATACTGAGAATTATATGTGATTTTTTAAAATGAAATGATGTGTGTTACACGAACAATAACTACTGATAAATGTAACTGTAATTCAAGACCAAGAACTATTGGATCCAAGAGCTTAATTTTATTATTAATAGTATTCGTTTACAGTAATAGACTTCGGCATACTTCGAAACCAGTTAAAAACTAAAACTTCCTACGGTCATAATTTCTGTAAATAATGCTCCTCATATGCGAGCCTAAGTCGTATCCTCTTCTTCATGGTGCTTTAGTTTTTGGTAAGCATGTGCACAAAATCAAATTAAAAATAATAGTCTCATAGATCGGTAAAAATATAATAAACTTCGATTGAGATCACGTATTACTAAGCTTTTTCTTCTTTAATTCCAGTACGTTTTAAATTACTTTAAAATACAATGACATATTATTATATAGTAATATATACATATTCGTAAACTTCGACAAATTTCTCAAACGCATAATACACAGGTTTCTCAAGTCTAATTGCACCGGCCATGGTCAATGAACAAGGGTGCCTAACCTGAATAGAAATCGCAAACGCTATAAACGTATCGAATACGGGGTGTACCTACCTGCTCTTGATAAAAGGGAGAGGATTTCTGTGCAAAATCATGCTAAACAAGTGAAATTATTAAAATTTTACTTAAGTCACCCTGTAGACCTTTCAGATAATACACAATGAGGTTTTATTGCAATAGGTCACAGGTAGCCACAAGCCAAGACGATATACTTTGAGACCTACTTTAATTGAAGTTTGATATTATATTCCTGCGAATATGACAAAATCATTTTTTTGTAATAAATTTAGGTGTCATCGCCTATCATTATATTGATGAAAAATCAAACCTGGTTTGTATGAATATCTGTACAACAATTTATATCAAAGATATACATTTCTCATTACTAATTAGTGTACCCACGTTTCTTATCTGATATTCTGTTTATTCGATTGTAAAAAACAAGGATTATCCACTCTGCCAATAAAACCCAATTAGCTGCCGTATGTAAGCGAGTCATGCATCAGCGGGTCGAAATAACCCCTAATTCGCCACCTGGCGCTTCTTCTCCGTTGCCTAGTATTCCCCAGCTTCTCGCCTTTAACCCCTTATCCAAAATACTCGATTGCTATTTACCTATTCACGGTAAGTGATGCCAACATCGTGTAAGACTTTCCAGATGCACACGTGCTTTATGAGGATAATACTAACGATACAAAGCGATAGTAGAAGTTGAATGCGAACGCGTTGGGTTTAATAAATGTAATGTAGCTCGTTCCATCAGTATTAGATTTCACGATTCTGTCTTCAATATTTAAACAACGGGAAAATTGAGACTCTTTTAGTAATTCCTTACGTACCTACCGCGATTTAATACGTTTTCTTTATTGTATTGTGATTTATTCATTCTTTTATTTGAACATTAGAAATATTATTTGGATAAATGTTATACTTATCATAAAAATTTCAATACACAGAAATTTGGTAGCAATTATCAAGAATTGGTTTTAATGTCAACGCACAGGTAAAATTAATGAGTATTTTGTGACAGTCAGTCAATAAGTTTGGCGTTTTCTGTTTTTTCGTTTTCTTTTTTTGTTAAGTTTAACTTACAACTTAACACTACAGGGTGTTACGAATTTTATATTCACCATTGGGCCCTTGTTAACGGTGGAGGACCAACAAATGTTCAATTGGGAAAAATTTGAACAATTTAATGTCGAATAATATGTCGTCTAGAAATTTGCAAAACCCCAGTAGGGTGCCTACGCCAGTAATTGACTAGCACCTAATGATTGACCAATTTTGGCTTAAAAAGTAATAATAAGACACATTTTCATTTTAACGTATACTTTGCATCTCTGGTGAAGTTATTGGACCTCTGAGCACAAGATCGCGCGACATTACTGCCATATATTGTATAAATGGTTGTCTATACCCTGCAAACTGTCATTGTGTGCTTAATGGTGAAAAAGTGTGTTTCTGCAATAAGCTTGGTAAGTAAACAACTATATTTAAATTCGTAATTATACAAAATTGTAATGAATAAAAGTATATCAAATATATTGTATAAGTAACAGTATTGGTAAAACTAAAGAACTCCAGTATTTTATTGCAAATAAATAGTGGTCAACTCATGGCATCGTTAATTGATCAACTAGTTAATTATTTTTCTAAAATTTTTTGTAGTACAATGTCAGAAAACGTAAAAAGACCTTTTTTAAATACACTGAAAGTCAGTTAGCGCAAGCTCTCAGCGACATTACAAATTACATTTGCAACATACGCCAAGCTGAACGAATTTACAATGCTCCTCATTTGACGCTAATAAATAAATTAAAGGGGACAACCCTAGTAAAACGAAAAATAGGGCCTGCTACGGTATTAACTCAAGAGGAGGAAGACATATTAGCAGAGTAGAGAAATGGGGGAGTAGCGACACTCAGCAAAAATCGTTTGAAGTTTCTGCATCAAAGCAAAACGCCGATGCACACTGCGTTCTCCGGGCAGCGTATTACCGGGACGTTCGATAAGTATTAGTCGAAAAAATATTTGGTCGGTTATTTGATACATACAAATTTAAAAGGCGGTACGTAACTCTTTAGTATTTCGATTCATTAGTATTAATGGCTTTATTAGACACTTATTCCGAGGGCATGAAACGAGGACTAGGAAAATACACAGGGACATACAAGGATATCAAAATAAAATCTTGCCAGATTTTGGTTAAACCAAAATGAAAATATAAATATATACACACACTGACGCCTATTTTAAGGTGTTGTATAAATAAAATAGCAAATATCTGTATCCAGTTATTTTAATACCTCCGTTTTCGCCTTGTTGTAAGCAGAATATATATATATATCAAATACGTATTCTTATACATTATTTCTATAAATCCCATTCTCTAAATTTCGTTTCTTTAGCACAAATAGTTTTAAGATAGTGCCAATATGCTCATATATACTAAAAATCGACGAGACACGACTGAAATACCTACTTTAAATTTTAATTCTATGTATCAATAATATATTTCCGAAATTTATTTAATCCCGAGGTATGGGCAATCAGCTAAGAAAAAAAAATACATTTACAGTTGACAAGTCGCCTTCTTAGCTTAAGTAATATAAAATATAATAAGTAAATGAAAATGAAAACTCTTATGTAATATACATACAGAACACTGAACAAATATAAAATCAATCTTACCTGACAGGGTCTTTGGGACATCTAAAAAAGGACACTCCCTCGCCTTCTTTATTCATACAATTTTCTACGTGGCAATAACACACCATCGCGATCTCGACTGTATTCAATCAGACTAATTTTCTGACTGTCTCCGTAAAGACGCCACGAGTTGCCAGCAACCGGATAAAACTAGTTTAGCGAAGAGTCGGCAAAAACAGAAATAAGTGGCGAGTGTCGCTACCGTCTAATAATTCTACCGTGATATTAGTATGCTGGATTATTGCCTGTACGAATAAGGGCTTTCCACTTAACAAAATGCTTTTGTGCGAAACTACAGTTAAAGACATAATTGAAAGCGATGACCTTCCAAGTCCATTTAGGGATGGCTTATCTGGCTGTATGTGGTTCGGCGCATTTCTTAAAGGGCATCCGGAAGTTAGTCAGCGTTACGTCGAGTCAATAAATACTGCGCGAGCTTGTGTTACTGAAACTTCTATTAGACAGTGGCATGAGGAAGATAGCAGATATCTAGCTGGCGAGAACGCTGAAGATATTTTAGAAGACCCTACCAGAATCTTCAACTCTGATGAGTCAGGCTTTGCAACAAATCCAAAAATAGGTTTGGTTGAGGACCAAGAGGGATAAACAAATTTTATGAAATAAAATCAGGATCCGAAAAGAAATGTATAACAGCTCTGTTTACAATTTCAGCAGATGGACGGATTTACCCGCCAATGACTGTTTACCCGTATGAACGAATTCCAGCAGAAATAGTACGAAACACAAATCCTGATTGGGTCATAAGTAGGTACACGTCCCATTCAAGTATTCTTAAATTTTTACTCAATTAATTTTTTAGGAAGGACCAAAAAAGGATGGATGACAAGCCAGACATTTCACAGATATGTGTGCAATACTTTCTTACCATATTTAAAACAAAAAGATGTAAAGTTATCTATACTCTACTTACTCGATGGCCATAAGTTACATTTAACATACAATCTCAGCAAGTTTTGTACACAAAATGGAATATTCCTATACGCCCTCTATCCCAACGCAACACACATTTTACAGTCTGCAGATGTTTGCATCAAATTTGTCTATCTTACATCCTGTACCCCAAAGAATATAATACTGTACCCATACAAACCAAAAGTTTTGGAAAGAAGCAGATCCTATATTTTGAGTGAAATAAATACACGAAGTTTACCATGTTCGCGTCAAAAACTGGTGTTCTGTTCGCGTTACAAACTGGTGTTAATAAAATGTAGTTTTTTATATTTAAATTTTTGCAGGGTGTCTAAACAATGTATGTGTGTTTAATAATACTAGGTAAATAAAAATTATTTTAAAATAATAAAACGAGTTTTATTTCATTGAAATATTAGTATTGATGCAATAGAAATTATTCATTATGAAATAAGGGTGTATTTTAACACATATATGATTGAATTTAAACAAAAATGATTTTTTCTGTTATAAGTTACATTAAATTAATTATTGTTGTAATTGAAATAATAATAATAAAATGTATTTCCATTAAATAAGATGTACATTCTTACAAATAACCATTTACTGAAACCAATGACATATTATGTATTGAATTTGGCATCCAATAATTGTTGTATTTAAACGACCTATTAAAAACGAATGAAACCTTATATTTCAAACAATCTTATAACCTATTGGTTAAGAATGATTAACTAATCATTGAAAGAAATCGAATTTGTATTATGCAGTACGGAATAGAGCGTGTGATTGACTGAATTGGTATCCAGTTTAATATACGATATGGTTTTCTTTGTGTATGAATGGATGAGAGAAGTGGGATGTTCTATAGGCTTCTGTCGCTGGACAGTAAAGGGATGCATACGTAACGCTCCTCTTGTTATTCTGTTAGGAACAGTCAAGGGGGGAATTATAGCGGATAGTTCTTCGGAGCGAAATCTGTAGAAGTAGCTGTAGAAAAAGAATAAATCCCCGACAGCGCGGCGATGAGCGAATGAAGCGAGTTTCTTGTGAGGACTGGGTCATTGATAAGTCGAATGGCTCTATTCTGGATAGAACAAGGATGTTGAGTGTCAAGGATGATGCCGCTCCCCAGATGTTACCGCTGTTACTGATTTAAGTACATGGTTTGGGAGGAAGACCGTAAAACGGTAGTTTAATGAGGAGTGCGACATACCATACTCTGTCAAAGGCTTTGGAAATATCACGAGCAACAATCTGAGATTCGCCACGAAATTTGAGGGACTGGTTCCAGCTATGTGTGACAAATCTAAAGAGATCATGTGGAATATTTGCAGATCGATAAGCTATAATAAAATACTACAATTACTGTAACTTAATATCTGCAATCGTGATTACAAATTACAACACAAATTACAAATTTTTAGTCATTTGTTTCCATTGCATGGTGACGAAATTTAGAGTGTGAGTGAGTGGCAACGTCGCTTCCTTACCAGAGCACGTGCTGTCGCCACTGTCATTGATAGTTTAAAGATTTGTCAAGGCGTAAAGTTTTGCGTGTAACATTTCAGGCAAGTCGGAATATACATGCGAAGTGAAATTTTAAGTAATTTTTCCTGAAAGAACTTTATCCATTAGCTTTGAAAAATGATGCGTCAGTGCCAAGTGTGTGGAAAAATCGATGATTTTTATCCAGAACTGTCTTTTCACAGGTTTGTTCGGCGGAAACCCACTACTTTGTGTGTTCTACATATTCCCAATGTATGACACAAAACAAAATGTTAGTTATAACTGAACGACTGAGTCTTCTCTTGCTGACGACCAATATCACATCCAGTTTTCTGTCACTATCCCCTAGACCATTTTCTAGATACGATATGCTTTAAAGATTTAAACAAGCTATGTGGAGTATCCCAGGATAGAACATCAGATATAAGGTATTAAAATGCAGCACCATACAATATGATGTGACATTATGTATACATATTATAGTATATTGACATAACTCGCAGATTGTGTACGTACGTAGACTTTACAGCCCTTTGTTTAATATATATTAATATATTATTTCTGCACGAGTAAATTTTATGGGTTAAAATGAAGTAGAAAGCGGCATTTTAATTAGAGCCGACAAATTACTTTAATAACGTTCTCTCACAATTTCATTACCTTTGTTTTTATTCGTCATATTTTATGAAGCGGGGTTCTTATTAAGAATAAATTTTATTGACAAAATTATGTAAAAAAATATACATGATGAGAATAATTTCCTTTTTTATTGAATAACTCAAGAAGCACAGACTATTTATTTGTTTGGTGCGTACCTACGGTCCACCGAAGCGCTTCAGTAAACTTTTTGGAATTAAAAAAAATATGTACATTAATAATGCACAATTTTTAATATTATACTATAATTTTATAAAAATCTGTTGTATTTTCAAGTAGTTTCATTGCTGCTTGAGTTTTGGCTATTTTTGAGCATGTGCGAATGAAACGCGTGAATTCGCGAGCGCATGAACTCGAGGTAGAAGTATCGGCCATACCGTCTTGGTTAACATTTATCACTTTTCAGTTGTCATTTGTCTGATGTCATTTTAAAAGGCTGGCGTGAATAAAAGGCCCCTTTCTTAGACGAAATGGGAGTCTAGTTTTATGTCTTCTGTTTTTACACATGAATCTTTGTTAGGGAATCTAAAAAGGTGTTGGTTGTTCTGATTTTTATTATACATTTTGTATGACCGTAGATTCTAGGATATGACGTGTAGGAGTCTCGTTATTGTTCCTTTTTATCGGTAAACCCACCCTAATGATCTATTTTATTATTGATATGATTAATTTTAATGCATCTTTTGCCCGGTGTTATTTAAGAGCAAGTTACGGTGCTTCGTAGACTACACCTTTTAGTTTTTTGTGGCCGTTCTTGGATTTTTGATTGTTTGTAGAGACCTTGGACGTGTGTACCTGTTTAAGCCTCTTGAGATAGATGAGTGGAGGAGTGCGCTCCATCAGAATATTTGTCAGTTTAGAAATTGACACTTGACGTTCCAAGGTTATTAACATCATAAAGATCAGTACTTAGTTTTATAATCGTCAAAAAGCTAAATTATCATATTTAAAAAAAACCTGATTTAATATACTGTTCTGTCATTGTAAAGTTGTTGCAACTTCCTAGGGCTAGTTCCAGGGATATCATTTTCCTTTTTGTTACGTACATTTTATTCAAATTGTACGATGCCTTTTTTTAGTATTCCGTGCTAAAATTAGCAAAACGGAAAACTTATGGAATAATTTCGGTGCCCGTCTGTCGCAGGTGATTTTCTCTGAAACTATTGTGATGGCCAAATTATAGACGTGAAGTATAAAAAGTTGAATTTTGATTCTGGGGTTTAATTCAGGGGGTAAATTGGAAAATGGGAAAAAAAATTCAAGAACATCGTGTATGGTGTCAAATGAAAGATTACTGAAGCACGAATTCGTTTAAAAATTGCTGTGCCCCATCCCCTTATCACCAAAAGGATCAGTCAGAAAAATCCGAAAAAAAATCATGAACATTGGAATTATGTGCAGATTGAGCCAAAATTATCACGATTGAAGAATTTTAGTGCGATCAATGGCTTTAAACAATTAATTAATTATTTATTTTCTTACGACTGCTGAACCACTGGTTTTAGGGAAAAGTTTTTCTACAAAAAATATTTTATAACGATGTGAGGAACAACTTTTGTCCTTAGACGTCTTTCAAAATTTTTAATTTGGTTCGGTCGAAATTCTCCCCACTCAGCTCCACGCATACCGGCGGTGATTCGTCAGCGGCGGGTAGCGCGGCAGATGGGCTGAGATCGGGCAGCCGAGGTTTGCTAAGGTTAAGTGGGGGGCTGATGGCTCGGAACACTAATTGTGCAAGTATAGCTTGTACTTGACCGAATTTTTTAAAAATTAAAGACTGAATTTACTTTTAACGTTGCTTATTTGAGTTGCTTGCTCTTTTTGAGTTTAATTACGTGAGATAATTATTGGTAGTGGGCAATTTCATACATTTATAATACTGTGAGTAGCGCCAAATTAGATCTGTTTATTTGCCCACACCAATTATTATGTTAAGGCGTGTACATTTATTTTTGGTAAGTACAGGGATATCCAAATAAAAGTGAGCAGGCTTTATAACTTTTTTATTTTTAAAGATGAGAAAAAATATTAAATATGAAAGTTTTGGGGATTTTTATAGGCCATTCATATATCTTATCAGAAAAACAATTGAGCACCGAATAAAAAAAATATAGTGTAAAACATCGATTTTCCCGCTTATTTAAATTGGATGGTATGATTTTTATCATATTTTTGAGTTCTAGGAGACGTCCTAGACATATTTTGTGTAATATGCGCTACGCGGTTTTTCAATCGTTTTTGAAATATACTTTAAACGAAACCATCCAGGCTGCGAACGAAATACCTGCTACATTTTTAAATTTTCTTCGTAGAAAGTCAAAGTTAATGTCAAGGTTGACAATAATACAGTCACCGTGAATTTTTAATTTTATTTTTATGCAAAATGATTTATGCTATTTAACCATAAATGTTGATTTTTATTAGTTATTAATATTTGAAAGCAATAACCAGTCATTATAAACAATAAGAAATGGATAACATAACATAAGCAGATAAATGTGAGATTGGCGAATAAATATCAAAAGAAATTTTCAACATATGCGCCATTTAATTCTTCGCGTTTTTCATACCCATATACGCTTCTTCTCTGGCTCTAAAGTGTGTGCATTCAGCATCATTTTCATTCATATTTCTTACTTAATTTCTCACCTTCCTTTAAATTTCTTCAATATTTTCATTATGATTGCTGTATACGACATTTTTCAAATGAACCCAAAGAAATGTATCTAAAGGTGTGAGGTCTGGGCTATTGGCAGGCCAATGTAACGTTCCATATCTACCGATCTATTCTCGGTACACTTATGGTAAAAAATTTAAAAATATTATGGAGAGGCGCTCCATCCTGTTGCCATATAATACGTCGAAGTTCTTCAAGTGGCAATTTCGAGAATTTCTTCAATTTCATTTTCTAAAAAATTAAGATAGCGCTGGCCAGTTAATGCTCCCCGAAAAAACAATGGTCCTAAAATTTTATTTTATAATATCCTACACCAAACGTTGATTGAATTACGCCCCTGAAAAGCAAAATCTTCGACGGTAAAGGGATTTTCATCTGACCAAACATGAACCGGGATTGCAAGCCCTAATTTCAAAATAATGCATTAATAATTGAAGAAATATGCATTATATAGATGAAACTGTAACTTACAATTAATTTGTATACCAAACTGCTAGCGGAATGAAGTGAAAACTCCAAATGTAATATTTTACAAGTTAAAGAATTGTGAAATATATTGTTTAAATTCAAATATTTATTGTTTGCTTTTTACGTAAAAATAAATGTTAAAATATTTGGGAATAGGTTAGGTTATCGTTCTCCAAAGACCTTAAGGTTTTCAAGGTCTTTTACCAAACAGTATATAAAAAAAATATTTTGAAAATGACCCGAAGCAGGGTCGAAACGTCAATAGAATTTTAATAAAAAAAAATTTTTTTGCTACGAACCTAATCCCAAGAAACTAACAATAAAATATATATTATGTATATTTAGATTTTCGGCGCAAGATAGTGTCCTAGCCAAGTTCTAGACAGCTACACTACCGATATACTCTTTCCTCGATTCTGTCTCTTTTGATTTACAACATAACCAGAAAATATGTGCTATGTGTGGCGAGCTCAAAAACGACTGTGACTATCTGTGATACAAAATGCAGTGCATAATGACCGAGTCACACTAACAATCATTCGAAAAGGGATAAGTTCGTTGTTTCGACGATATAATTGTGTCCTAACTAATTTTCAAGAAAATAAATATGCCAACAACCAAAACTTCCAAAAGTCGTCCCTGGAGCTGGCTAGTGACAAAAATAGACAATAGTTGGGGATTTCATTTAGTGGCTGCCAATATCATTATGGTATTGTACTATATTTGACTTAAGTTATATACAGTACCAAGTACTGTATATAACAAGAAGGGTTTTAGCGTCCATAATAACGTCAGTAAATGCAAATGTTAGAGGAAAAGCGGACGAAAAAGACTGTGAGTTATGCTCTTGTATTAAAGTACGGGGAGGCCAAGACCTAATGCGCAAGCCCGGGCCGGTAGACAGTAAGCTTTTACCCTTGCTGGGCATCATCAGACTGACGTAACCATTAGGCAACATTCCCCATAGCTTCCGGTACCAGGTGTCATGCTTCTGCTAACATTATTGTATTACTGGCTGCCCATATAGTGTGCAAAATATTTGTACTCATACCCCTGAGTGCAAATATTTTACTACATAAAAATAGAGGTTTAAGGGAACAAAAAGTCCTAATGATAAGGGGAGCTATATGGAATATATTTATATGTATATTGTAAAGCTACAAGTAGGTATTTAATTTTATTCCAAAGATTTTTTTCGACTTTTTGATTTTTCATTTTTCATTTTGTACATCTGCGCAGTCGACCAAAGTGCGCACGGAATTTCTGGGGATGTACTTTGAGGTCTAAAATCGAACCCGTCCACTTTTAAGAATATATCTCCACTTGTAAAGCTACAACTACGTATTTAATTTTTGGACTTTTCCCAACTTTTTTTCGACTTTTTTATTTTTTCAATTTTCGTTTTTTGACATCCGCGCAGTAGACTAAAATGCGTACCACGAGCAAACCTAGCGTGCCAGACATGCGCACGGAATTTCAGAGGTGCACTTTATAGTCTACAGTAGTGTGCAAATGGGAATTCTCACTCTCCCCCACTCCTGACCTTGACATTGACATTGTGCAATGACCTTGAAAAGTCCGATGCACTAGTGGTTGACATTGAGTGATCAAGGTTGCCTTTGAGTGAGTTTGCTTGGGGTTTGCTGGTGATGATATGACCTTGAGCGGGGGTTCTATGGCTTTGAAAGTATCACGTTATGTTGACGTTGGGTAATATTTTTGACCTTGACATTGATCTGGTGATGTGATGACTGAATGGTGTGGTGAATATTTATTTATATGGAATCAAGGGTTTATAAAATTCTGACAATATGCCTACTGTGGTCCCAAACCAGTAACTCTTTTTCGGCTAACTTAATTTTAGACTTTTGTCGGAAGCCACGTCGATTTTATTGTTTAGAATTAAAAACCGTTTAAGGATATCTAGAACAACCCTTAAAAAAGATATTTTGAATTTTACAAAAAAAATGACAGCAAACATTAAATCTGAGGCAATTTAACTTGCCTTGAAATGGCCCTGGTAGATACTTACACCTGGACCTCGTTCTAGGATGGACAAAATGTCCTCCTCATCTTGCACAGTAACTTTTTGTCTTTGAAGCCCTCTGTTTTCAACAGGAGGAAGTGAAAACACTGCCGGTATCTAAAAGACAACAGAATTTTCCCGAGCTTAGCGATAAATTTATAACATGTCGTGATACACAAAATAAACATTTTTTTAAATTACATCACACCTGTACGATCACGCAGACTTTCCTTAAGTACACGCATACCTGCACCAGCGAACGACCACGGAAATGATTGCCTCTGGCCAGTGTTGCCTCCGCCCAATTTTAAAATGTACTAAACTTTTTCAAAAAATGTACTGAATCGTACTAAATTTAAGGAATTTATTTCCACAGCAGTTATTTACATAATGTAATTTTTGTCTTATTTTTAAAGCAAATGGATCAGATTCTGTCAAGAAAAATTGAATAAACAAGTTTATTATAAAAAAATGTCATAAAATTAAAGAAGTGGAAACAAACCATGCTTTATGCAATAAACAGAAAGCCTTCTATATTTATAATAGGATGACAAACATTTTGTAACAAATCACACTTTTAAATCGACTTCACAAGAGGAGGTTATCAATTCGACCCGTGTGTGACAATTTTTTTTATGTATTTTAACGCATAATTCTTAAACGGATTCACCGATTTCGTTAATTTTTTTTGTAAATGACTTCTCCCGAATGGTCTCATTTTAAGGATTTTCCACCAAGTTAGATTAGCTAAAATTTCACGTAAAAGGAACTCAGCTATAGGGAAGAGACCTCGGTGATTTACCGAAACATGCATTGCATTATGAAGTCGAAGTCTCGTTCCGATATCGAGTTTGATTACACCTCCTTAATTATTGCACCATATTACCAAAGGATTCAGACGTTCGTAATCCGAGGTCATAGCACAGCGACTTGTAAGATTATTTCACACAGCCACAGAACAACAAAGCCTCGTGCACACAGCTCAAATTGTTTTGAATATGCTTTCTGATAAATGGCAGCAAGGGCATGTTTATGTGCATTAGTGCATGTTCAGAAAATATTGAATAAACATAATCGAAATGCTCTGAATTTCGCGGTTTTCTGATTTTATTCTCCGAATTTTTGTCTCTGTTTTAAAATGTACTGAATTTCGCAATTTTTTCAAAAAGTAGTAGCTAATCAGGTTAGTTTGTACTGAATTCAGTACAGATGTACTGAAACGGCAACAACGCCTCTGACGAGGTGATTTTTTGATAACACAGCGTGTAGATTGTAGGCCAGCGGGGGTCAGAGGTTTCCATCGGCTGCCTTTTCAAGGGCGCGATGTTGTCAGATGTTTTACGTAAAACAATTTGCTTCAAAGTGATTTTCTTTTTTCTAATAATTAAGGGATGCATTTCATTTTTGTTCGTACCCGCTGTAACATTTCAGGTATCACTAATAAGCAGGCATAGCGGATTCGATTCTTTCATAGCATCTAAAGTTGTAGATGCAGTCGCCATCACTTTGTCCTTTATAAAACCCCTGAAGAAAAAGTTAAGGGGGTCAAATTCGGCGACCTAGCAGGCCAGTTGACCGGATCATGTCGTCCAATCCACCTGTTTTCAAATATTTCATTCAAATGGTTACGGGCCTGTATTGCATATTGCACATTAAAATTCGCTTCGATGTTTAACACTACACCGTCAAAATTCTCAACTGATTTAAGTAAAAATAACGCATTTCCATGGAAACGAATAATAAATCTGAAATGAGTGAACTTAATTTATTGATAAAATTTATTTATTTTCTAAATTCAATCAACAATTAGTTAACCCTAATTCCGTAACCGAAAGAGAAAATCACAAGACGTTTTTACGCATACGTAGTTTTTTACGTAGAATCGAATTTTATAGACAAAAGTACATGATCCCATTTAAAATTTCAAAGTTACCCCCACCCCTAAAAATAGAAAATGGGAGTACATGTCAAAAATATGTTTAAATATGTTCCTTATCTCCCCATTAACTAACCACAATTTCTTGAAAATATTTTAAACCGTTTTCGAGATATCGCCTTGTAATATTTTAAGAAACTCACCCTGTATATATTGTATATTACAGTGATACAACTGCATACGATGTATCTTTTGTTAATTAAAAATGCCTTTTTTACTTACAAGCACGCCTGCTTCTCATGTCGTCATGCTTTACATATCTCTTAATTTGATCAATAATCAGTGTAAATTTTTGAAATCAATCTGACGTGGGCCTTAATTTAATATGAATTGTGTCGAATTTGATTTCAACTTTAATTACTATTTGTAGAGTGTATCAATAAGCTTTCCTCTGCGATAAGTTAGGATAAGAAATGTTACCTTTGAAGTAAAATCCCTTTATAATACACCTCCGTAGAAAAGGTTTTAGGTTAACAAATATCTACTAATATACCAACGGTATTTACCTTTAAAATACCCTTTCTCTGGAAAGGTTTGATTTTAACAAATACGCAATTAACAACCTAATAAAATAGTAGGTATAGCCATTAGTATAAATAAAAACTGTACATTAGCAAATTAGAATATAAGATTTACAAGAATCCATGTTCTTGTTTCCCTTCGCGATGCTTCGCCAAAGTGGGCGCGCACCTTTACGTCTTCCTTCACGAAATTAATCAAAGAATCCCTAATGTGGGTAGTCTTTGTCAAAGATAATTATCATCAAACGGTTTATGTGTGGAATATAATGGTACATTCTTTCCTTCTAAAGCCTTAGAGTGATTAATCATAGATGAGTCGTTTCCCTTAGAAATCTAACTCGAAATATTTTTTATGTGACAATGAATTAATTTTCTTAAACCTCTCTCAACATTGATAGCAATGTTTTGAAAACAATATGCAGTGTAGTACAGTAACTTCATAAGTGACCTAATCTATAGATTTACTGCAGTTAAGATAGGTCAGCTTTTCAACTTTTATTCTTCGAAACAGTAACAGTGTTCCAGAACTGACAACTTTAAAGACAAGTTTAGTGCCAACAAACAAGAAAGAACTACATGACCGTCAAAAACTTTTATGCGTTGCAGAATCTCAGACGGAATTAAAAGTGCTACTATTACTTTTACATTTGTTATTTATTTATTATTTTATATTTACGTATTAAAATACCCAATTAATAATTTTGAATATTTTTAAAAACCTATTAAATTATTTTATATGTACAGGGTGTCCAATTTTCGACACTTTGGCAGGGTATCTCGGTTATCTCTAAAGATAGGGAACTGTGGTTGTCGCAATACTGTGCTACTTTTTCGTGAAACGTATGATGCTACAGATATACTTTTTATAGCCCCCGTCGTTTTTGAGATACAAGGCGATTTTGAAAATGTGTCATTTTCAAGCACCCCTGGCAATTTGCAAAAACCAAAATAATAAAGAAATCATAGGTTTATTAGAACATTAAATTACATTCTAATATAAAATATACAAACTTATATTTTAATAGTTTAACAAGTATTAACTACTGCAAAAATCAATAATAATATACTACATACAAATATTACAAATATATAAAAGAGTTCTTACTAATTAAAACAACATCTTAGGACAATGCGAAAGCACGAGTAACAAGTAAGAAAATAAACAAGAAAAAAGTACTAATAAAATCATTTAAGTAAGTACCTAAAACAATTTTCCTACAATTTAAAACCACCAAAAAATTGTTATTTTACGCAAGTGCGAAAAAAATCACAAAAGTACCTAACATCTGTTAGAAAAAGTAAATCTGAAGCCACTTTTCATTGTTTGTTTTGACTAAGTGTCAGTTTTGCTTCTTTTATTTTACAGCTCTCACTTTGTTACGTTGTCGGTAAACGTCAAAAATATTTTAAATGGGTTTGTATCTATTTAAAACTGCGTTTTTAAAAATATTGTATACAATTTGAGGTTAAACTGTACCGTTTTTTATTTGTGGTCTTATTGAAACTACTTGCTGCGCTCGCAGTTTAAACCCGTTTGTAAAAAACGCGGTATTAGCCAATTGTTTAAACTACTATTATTATTTATTGTTATTGGTATGCGTACAAGTTAGTAAAACATTTGTTAGCAATATAGATTGTGTAATTTGGTGTACTTATAGTACCCATTTACTTTATTTACGTAAAATTAAAAAAAAATAGTTTAAATTTATAAAAAAACAATAAGTAACCCTACTAAGAAAATACAGGTTCCTACCTTCAAAAATATTACATACTGAGGTCAATTTTTTACCTAACAATCACTATTCTTCTAATTATGCTGCCTGCGATACTTTACAATTGGAAATATTGCATTGTTTTAAGTCTGACCCCTTTTTATGTTGGCCTAAAAAAGCCTGTTAGATCTTACTCCGCGCGGGTCTTAAGACAAATATCTCCAGAAACTTGTCTATTCTTGCTACTAAAAAACATGACGTTTCTTGCTAAATAATTTTAATACCCTATGATATTGCGCCATGCCGCCCTTCACATGGCATTATTTTTGATTTTTTTAGATATTTTATTTTAAAGTGGTTTTGTCGCCCCTAAATGTTGGCGCCCCAGGCAGTCGCCTGGGTTGCCTGGCCCTGGGCCTGGTCCTGTCGCCGTACTGTTGGGGATTTATCCCTTTTCCACCGATACTTCCACGGATTTTGCTTAGAAGAACTATCCGCTATAATTCCTGCCCTGACTGTTGCTAACAGAACAACAAAAGGCGCGTTACATAAGCATCCCTTTAATGTCCAGCTACAAAAGCCTAGAATATCCCACTTCTCTTGCTCATTCGTACCTAGGGTCTCCAGATTAGGGAACAAATTGCCTGCAGATGTTTCTCTTCTACCAACCTCCAGTCTTTTAAATCCCGTGTCAATAGATTATTTTTTCCTTCTCTTAAGACGCCCACGATACGCCAGTACCTAGATTTGAAGTCTACCTGAGCTGTTTCAAATAAAAAAAGTCTAAGTATGTTATTGGAGAAATTGACATTAGAAAAACAGCATTATTGAACACTACCAGGGTTTTTACATCCATTGCAGTTTTTCTGTCACACCGGTGTGCTCATTAGCTAAAACCAACAAGATTAAAAGTAAATACTTTCTTGTCCCACATGAAAGGAATATTTGTATGAAAATAAACAATGAATTGGTCAAATTGATAAAATATATCAAAATTATTGTATTTTTCTAATTAATTCTATCAAGAAGTAAAAACAAACATCGTATATCTTTACCTTTCTGCTCGAAAAAGCTCAGTTTGATAAAGTGTCGATAGCTGAGTGAGCATTTGGATTAAAAAGGAGCCAGTGGGAATGATCCCAAGTGTATTGATTGTTTCAGCGCGATAAAATAGAAGCTTATTCCCTTGACGGTCCCTTTACCTTGGCAAAATCGCTAATGTTGTTTTAACCTTTTACGAAGAAAAATGTATCTCGCGAAAAGGTAAATACAAATCCTACTATTAATGGTATTCTTCGTGCAATTTTAATATTTTGATCTGACACGAAAAGAAAAGAATGAATTTAACCGATTTTTTTAGAAAAAGATCATTCGTCATTCTGTGGGAAAAATAATTAATTGAAAAAAAAATAAGTCTCAAAGCAAAGCTTGTGATATAGGTATGCGCATATATTTTCATAAATGAAAAAATCCATTGTTACCATATTTTTCCTGAAATTGGCATGTCGAATATTTTAATTAATTTCACATTGATTTATTCCATTTATTATTTTTTGCCGTAGAATATTAATATTACGGTTCTAAGAATAGTTTTTAAATATCTCCAGAAAAAATCAGTAAACAAGTATGGTATGTGGTTGGTGTCCAAAGAACTGGAGGCCTTAAACTTATCCGACAATTGGGAAGTTTTCAGTGTGCGCACTGAAAACTTCATTAATAGAATATCCGAATCGCTCCCAGATCTGAGAAGTAATCAGTTACTTTTGTAATCGATTACTTTAAATAATTACAATGTAGTTAAAAATCGCGACTAATTACTTTTTTAAGCGTAATTAGTAATCGGTAACCAATTACAATTTTTCAGGAATTTGTAATCATCCCAAAATTACTGCAGAAAACGAAGTACCCATGATTACTTCCAGTAATCGTGATTCGTTAATGGAATCACAATTACCTAAAGGAAGGGTTAAGTAATAACAAAGAGAAGCTTTTGCCCAAGGGATTTTTATTTGCTTGAACGTTTATTGCGCTACATAATCAATTTCTTCTTGTTTAAACCCGATTTCTGGAGACTATACCTGTCTTAACGATACATTTTAATTGAAATAATTTTTAATACTGAGATTTTATAAATTCTTATAATAAATAAATAAATTTAAAATATGCTCAACAACACAAAATATCTGTCCTCCATACTTTCATTAATTTTTGTCTTTTAAGTCTGTATGTTATACCTACTGACAGAATATAATGAGCCAACTCATTCACAAATTGGTCGTGATATAAAGAAGCTATTCTCTAACTTCTTTTGAATAATTTTTTGAGTGAATAACAATAATTTTTCTGTTCGACTTAGGTGTATAAAAATACTGAGGTTTGAAGTAAGCATCGTTTTCAGTTACAATTATTAGCCGTTTTCAAATATATTACAATCTAATATGTATTCTACTTTTTTTAACGATCAAATAGATAAATTTATATAATAATTTTTTGGCATCTGATATGGGCAATGTGTTTAAAATGGAATACTTGGATAAAATTAGAAATTTAATTAATAAGAGATCATCTTAGAGTAATCTATTAAAATCTAGCTAAATTTTAAATTTAAGTAGTTAAGCCATATCTATATTTCTTTTAAATATTATATTCTGTTTTCTAATCTCATTTTAAATTAATTTACAAGGTTTCCCATTTTATAAAGAGATGTGAATAAAACGGAAAATTTGAAAACATACCAAATTACCAAAAATAAAATAATTTATCCACAGAAAAAATCATAAAGTAATTATTTAATTGTTACAGAACGAAAATTTTCAGTTTTATTATTTTTTGGGTTAAACCTTACGTATCCCATTTTAGGTACATCTCCCCTACCTTTAAACTAATATGGTCCCCTAAACGTTTATAAATAAAATAGGAAATATGCCTATTACGCGTGTCGTGTAGGCACAACAGTGAGTTAAGTTGAGTTGAGTTTGAGCTGAGTATTTAATGCAACTGATTTAATAACGATTAATTAAAATCTAATAAAATCTAGTGTTTAGCCAAAAAAGGTTGGGTCTTCACGGGGAGGTTTTCGTTTTTCTTGTCTATTCCTTCTGGAAGTTTGTGGAGTCGTTTTTGTTAAGAGCTGTATCGGATCCAGTCAACTGATATTTTTGTGGTTGAATAATTTTCCGTCGTGGGCTTTCAACATTTTCAATAGATCAACGCTACGGATTTATTTTCTTAACATTTTGAAATGCGATCAAAATTAGTAAAAGGTCACAACTTTGTCTCTCCTGCTCTTCAGGGAAACATTTTATATAACTGAAAGAAGTCAAAAATATTTCCCTTACTTAAAATGGGTGCAATATTTCTCACAGTTCCTGCATATTTTTTCTATCTGCGAGCCACTCTCTACAGGGGCGCAATATATACAGGTAGTTGTCGCTTTCTTAGACGGCATGATATACTACCAGTATCACGGGGTGCCTCCTCTGGCATCTCTTCTGTTTGGGATAATATTTGAAAAAAAAAATAATTTCTGCCCGTCCTATTTGTGCAGTACACCATTTAGAAGATCTTGCTTGGTAGATTATTGTATAAAAATTTTAGAGAAGCACTTGGATATTCGTAAAAAATTTAAGAAAAACTAAACTTACCTTTTTACTGCAAGAAGTGTTGAACGTGTCCTCCGTTTACTTCCAAACAGTAAAATAATATATTTGAGAACTTCTCGCCAACATTCTCAAATGTATCCTTATCAATATTGCAACAGGCAGCAGTTATTCTTTGTTGTAACACCAAAAGAGAATTCGGCTGAGTTACATACACTTTCTGTTTTAAAGGTAACGTCTGGGATTTCTAGTCATTTAATAAATCAGTAATTAATTTCACTATCTGGAAGCATTTTGCTGACTAAACATTTCATGTATGATCAACGGCTACGACATTTTCATATCACCCTATAAGTATAGATTAAATGTAAATATATTCAGAAACCTGAACAAACCTATTACTCACGTTGCGCTTTTACACTCAAATCTTCATTAATGAAATATCCTATTTACTTCAATCCTCATAAAACGGCAATTTTGTTGATGCAATCATGAACAAGGGTTTACCAAGTTTTCTTTATCTCGCCCGTCCGGTTCAACAATGATTTCCTAGAATCTCATTTCCAGCAAAGCAAAGTTAAGAACATAACTGCCTTGGGAAATCCGATGAAATCGGGAAGTTGATTGTATTAGGGTACTCGTGTCGTCATTAAAAGGCATTTAGTCGCATCCAGATAAAGGCTTATCGACCCAAGAAACGGAGCTATCATTTCATTTAGCCGCATATCGAGCGAAACACTGACAATTTGGCGAAAGCCAATGGGAATTCAATACAAATAGCTTTAAAAATTGTTAATTTTCTGAATTCCTTAGGTGTCCGCTACGTCCCTTCTCGTAAAAAATTTTAGTTTTACAGAACTTCCTGATATATTTAATTTTTTATTCAATATTTGAATTGGAGACACAAATTAATTACTTATATACAGACGTACATTAAAAAAATTTCCAAATTTTCCGTTACCCAGCCTATTTTAGTTTCATAAAAGAGTTTTTTGTTAAAATGAAAAATACGTATACTAGGATAAAATGGGTGTACCTACACGCTTTTATATTACTATTCATAACTGCAACTATTATCTGAAAAAATATTGTGCTATATATTATGTTCACAGTACCTATATTAGGACACGAAAGAATTTTTATAACTATGTAGCTCATAGTAAATATTGCTTTTAGTAAATATTTTTACTTTGTCATTTTACTTTTAATGTTCTTCCAAAGTACTTAGTTGATTTGTAATACTTGATGTAATATACTGATGATACTTATATGTAATATACAGAGTGTTAGAGGAGGCCATTTGGAATTGATTGAACCAAAAATAGTCTAATACACAGTGTCACCGTTTTCGAGATATTCGCGATTTTGGATTTTTTCAATTTCTTGGGGTCTTAGGAGTTTCCGCATAATCTAATTTTCAAAAAGATTAACAGTTACTATAAATCCACGAACTCTATGCTATTTCTGGTCTTTAGGATTGGCTAATTCGATTAAACATCGATTTAATTAAATTGGGTAATTCATAAACAACAAAAACTATTAACTAACTATTTTAAATACTTGTCTATTGAGTACCTACTCTATCAATCGATAATAGTATCTTTAACGGAAAGCAGAAAGGGAAGCAACGGGTTTTTAATTTTAACGTGGCTTTATAGTTACAGTTTATTTTTTTTTAATTACATCATGCAGGAACCCCTAAGACTCTAAGAAGTTGAAAATCGCCAGTATCTCGAAAAAGGTGACACTTTGTATAAGACAATGGCATTAAAAAAAAACTATAGACAAAGCATTTCATTCATAAAATCGTTTGGCGCCAAATCATTCATCCTTTTAAAACATGCAATGGATGCGACTAAGAGAGGTGGACACAGTGGAAAACATAGCAATACTATCCAACATTCCTGGCGACTGCCCCTTCCAACACCAGTGGCGTGCTTTGTTGTAAACAATTTTTGTTACTCTGATATTATTATTGTGTAGATATATGTAAAACTACACCAATGGATTCGATACAAGTGAATACAACCTTACTTACTTGTGAAAGGGAACTTATCGCTTTAAATAGTCCAATTTTTTGCAAACTTGACACTGCCGCACCATATTTAAATGTTCTTTCGCAAAATAATGTCAGCGTCTTTAAAGAAAAACACTTAAACTCTTCTCGCAAACACAAAATAACACAATTCCACTTTCGAACAATGTAGCAAACGTCAACGAATTTTATGAATTGTCGCTTGTGTCACTTTTCAATTCATAGTAAAGCTGATCGTAAACTGTCAAATAGCGTTGTCACTTTTACTTAATAATTTATCACAGAGAGAAGGGAATATAAGTTTATTCGGCTATGATGCATAAAATAGAACAAAATGTGAGTTTTACTTTTTTTATTACTTAATACGTATTTATGCTAATTTGATTCGATGAAAATATAGTCAAATAAATGTCGTGTAATACTGTATTGCTTGGATGGCGTCAATCAGGATATTTTGTACCTACACTTTGGCAACCGTCTGCAGTTGACCAGTCAATACAATCCACCAGTTTTTAGTGCAAATTCAATGACTGATTGCTTTGAATAGTAAATAACTTTGTCTTTAGTTTTTTTAAAGTCTATGGTATAAGACTATTTTTGGTCCAATCAATTGCAAATAACCCTGTCTAACACCCTTTTTAGTATTCCGTACTACCTATATGTGTAAACTCATGGACGATAAATCTTTTTTAATATTAGAAAATGGATGAGTTTTACAATTATTATTTCTTAGCTTTTTATGATCAGAGTATTCAGAAATGCAATTTTTTTCAGCGCTATAAGTGTCCTAAAATTAATTTAAAAATTGTAACTCATTTGACCGCATGTCTCATGAAGGCTTAAACTTTGCATAACATGGGCTGCGATGTCAACAGTTTCATTGGCTGCAAACTGAAAGTACTACTGATATATCTTTCTTCATACTGCGATTCAGCAACAGTTTAAGAAGATTTAGTCTTAACGTTAAAATAATAAAACTCGATTATTCATTTGTTCTGGCGATACCGGCCCTCTGTTGGAATTGCTGCAATACAAGAATGATTTATACTTTCATTATAGTAGTTTATGTACTGTGGTGGGTGGCGGTATCGCATGTTTATTATGGTACATGTCAAAAAAAGTATGAGTTACAACTGCTTGAGGAGCTCCAACCAGGGTGAAACCTTAGTATCTATTCAACCTATTTTTGTAACATACAATTTCTATACAAATAACAGAATCAGATGTTTTTTTCTCGTCTCTGTCATAAGAGAAAATGTTGATGGTGCGGGATTGCTATTGAAAAGTTAATGAGCACCAATAATGGCACAAGCTCACTGTCTATTCAAGCGGGCCTACACACAAAAAAGGAGGGTGTAAAAATAGTTTTTAAAACTACATTCAAGATGTATAATTACAAATTTTTGGAAAAACCTCCGAAATTTACAAAATATTGTAAAATTAAGAACTAAATGGGGAACTAAATTCTCCATTAAAAGTACATTTTTGAATGTAAATATACTCTCATTATGCAAAATTGTTGTATTCCTAACTAACTTTTAAATTTATGTTATTATCCCATTGTCGGTTTTTGCAAGTACCGTCATTTTACCATTCTTCTAAAAGGCAACGATTAAACGTTTAGTGAGGATGGGTGCTCTGCAGGTGGAAAATTTCTAAGAAAAAATGTAACTTAAAGTTAGAATGGTTTTGATTTTTTGTTGTGTTTGTTTTATGGCTCTATTTAATGCGGAAAGTATAAAAGTTTTCTGATAAGAATACAGTAAAGTTAACAGTAAAATGGCGTTACTGTTGATATGTTAAGTAATGGCAAAATAGAAATATTTTTACAGTTTAAATAAAAGAATCTCACCTAACGTTCTATTCTTAAAGAAAAAAGAATGTCAAAATAGCATAATATGTTCAATTACTTTTATGATAAAGATATGGATAGGTATATATATGGATAGGTACTTCCTCGATGTCCTGGTTCCTATAAATGAAAGCCATTAGATAGGGTAAGTCATGATATTTTGACATCCCCCCCCCCTAAAATATGATTTTTACAATAGCAATTGCATGGAACATACAAAGCTTTAAATTTACCAAGAAATTATATTTCTAATAAGAAATTACATTTAAGGCTTTCTATATTTTAGACAAAATTACAGTATTAGAAATGTATTTTAGATGCCAAGGGTAAAAGAAGCTAAATTTTACATGAACGTTGCAGTAATTGTCAGTTAAATATAAAACTATTTTACTACCGAAGCAATGTAATTTCACAAAATTACTTTTTTGTACTCTCAGGTTATTTGACATATTTTTGTTACCACTCAGCTACAGAGGACCAACGCCACCCACCGTACCTTTTAAGAATTAAAATATCTGCGCCTTGGTTTGCCAGAATAGTGGCAGAACTTCTTCGGAATCAATATCCGGTATAACATAATAAATCTAGCAGACCTTGCAATTTTACTGGGCCAACTTCCTATAGTAGTCCTACCCACTACCTGGTTCGTGACATCGCATTGCTAAGGATAAGTGGGACTTTACATTTTATGGTCGTAGTGCTAGGCATTTTTTGTAAAACTTTAAATAGTTATTTGTCTCAATCTCTTGACTTGTAATTGTAAAAGTGGGTGGGTCGTGTTAGAAACATTTATTATAATAAACGCACCTTGGTCCTGGATGTCATGTATTTCCATAATATATGATGCTTCCCTTCTGCATGCCCCTGCTATTTCAAATATCATAGCTGCTTTTATCTTTAAATTAACTTCATCAAAAAAGTTCTTTAAAAGTATTTGCATGTACTCTTTTTTTTTCAGTTTAGGTCCAGTGTTTTTTCTCTAAAGAAAAGCAATTAAAATCGCAAGCTTTGAAATAGCAACAGCTTTTTTTAATATTGTAAGGCTTTGAGCATAGAATATTCAGCCCAAAAATCTCCTGGTGATTTTATTTTTTCGTATTAGGCCCTTTATTGTTTATTATATACACTTTTGATTTTCATTTATCTATTAAACACGGCAATCTTTTAGCTTTTGCAGATGATACTCAAATATACCACTCAATCAAATACACAGATTTGAAAAATAGTATTTCCTTAATCAATAAGGATATTTTAAATATTTCAAAAACTATAACTGATCACGGATTAAAAATAAATGAAAATAAAACTAACTTAATTTTAACTGGTCCTAAAACATTAATCACTAAAATAAAAAATAATTCTGATTTCCAAATTGTTCTTAACAATAGTTTTAAGATACCTTCAATCGAATTTGGTAAAAATCTTGGCGTAATTTTTGATCAGCATCTTAATTTTAATGAACATATAAAAAATATAATTAAAGAAGCATACTTCAAACTAAGAATTTTATATAACTTTAAGGACTACCTACTTAAATACCGATAGTAAACTTAAACTGGTTGATTCAATTATTCTAAGTGGATTAGATTACTGTGACATCATTTATCACAAAAATATCAGTAACGAAGATAAACAGAAATTACAAGTTCTTCAAAATAACTGTGTTCGTTTTTCAATAGGGCTAAAAAAATATTATCACGTATCACCTAGTTTGGACCAACATAATTTAATTAAATTAAAAAATAGACGCGAAATCCAAATATCCTGTTTTTATATAAAATAATTTTAACTCAGAAACCAAGATATTTATTTGAAAAAATTGAATTCAGGAATAATATTCATAACGTTAATACTAGAAATCAGAACGCAATAGAAATACCTAAACATCATACTGAAAAATATAAGTCTTCGTTTAAATATACCTCTTCTGTAATTTATAATAATATTACTCCTAGTCTAAGGGACTTAAGCTATAGGTTATAGCTTTCAAAAAAAAAAATTATTTAGTAAGGGTAGGATTGGAAGAATGATTTTTTATAAATCAAAATCCTACCTATTTATGCCAACTAGTATACTACTGTCATTTTTTTGGTTTTCTTTTTTACATTTATCAATTTTATATTTATATTTTTAATTGTTTTATTGGCATAAATAAACATCTTTATTATTATTATTATTATTATTATTATCATTATTATTATTATTATTATTATTATTATTATTATTATTATTATTATTATTATTATTGTTATTATTATTATTATTATTTTTTTTTTTTTTTTGTCGGGTGGAAACCTTTTATAGGTAGCGAGTACTTGTTCTACCTTTTCTCGGGTATGTGGGAGCCCGGCAAGCCGTATACGCACTAAAACCACCCCAGAGCTTCTCTCTTGCACTTCACGGAACCATCATATGTGACATCTCCGTCGTGAAGGCAACATTTTATCCTTTCTTCGTCGCTTTACTGTCCTAGTCCTTCCCTGTTTGTATTGTTCTGTCTTCCTCCTTCCCTGATGTGCTTCTGTCTTTCTTCCTGTTCCTTTGTTTCAAGTATTGTTTTAATCATTCCATATACGTTGTTCCAATTTTCTTTAGATCTTATCATAGTGTCTATTATATTTGTTTGCAAGATTTTAAGGGCCATACAAATTTGCTTTTTTGTCCCTTCCTGTGCCTGCGGACTGTATTTTTTGCCCTCTCATTTTTTCTACCAGTCCTTTGAAATATGGGCACTTGATCTGGTCTGCCCTATGTCCCTCCACTCCACATTTTGTGCATCGTTCTGTGTTTGTACACTCTTTGCTTCTGTGCCCTTGTTGTCCACATTTGAGACATTCCCCACTGCGATCTATTTGCCCCGTACATTCATAGGTTTTATGTCCGTATTCCAGGCATTTAAAGCACCTTTTTACGTACACCTTTTCTCTGATCCCGCAGGTTACCCATCCTATCCTTATTTTTCTTGCTCTTATTAAGTTTTCGGCTTGTCCTTTCGGAACCTCAACTATAGCTGTTTGTTCTTCAAACTTCCCTTTTCGCATCGCTTTTATCTTAATATCCGAATTTTTTATTTTTGTTTCCCTTTCAATTGCTTCTTTCACTTCCTCTTCTTTTATGGTTGGGTCCATCCCCATTATATATATTGTTGTTACACCCGTCGTTCTTGTTACAACCTGATATCCGTTCATTTTTGTTTTAATTTCTTGCTGTAGCATGTTTGCCATCTGTTCCCCTCCTTCTATAGCCATCAGCAAGATATCCCCTTTTTCAGTTTTCCTAATTTTATTGATTTTCACTCCCATTTTTCCTATATCGACTTCCTGTTTCAGTGTCTTTATGACGTCCGTATAGCTCCTTCCTTCTGTTTTTACTGTCAGCATGCTCTCTTCTTTTCTCATTTTTTGCTTTTTTGGTTCGGATCCCGTTTCTTGAGCTATAAGCTTTATCTTAACGCCCTCCCCTGCAAAGCCATGCTCACATATTTTCCTAACGTAGGTTACTTTTAGACCTTCACCTACGAGTATGTTGATATTTTCAGCAGGATGTAGGCTGCTCATTTCCTTAAGTTTTTTTATCAGTTTATATACTGTTTCCATATCATTTATTCCGGCCTTATTTATTTCCAGGGGAAGGAGGTACACCGCGCTGATCTTTTCTTCCTTGTTTCCTTTGCTAGTTTTTGTGCTAGCAGTTTGTATCAAGAAGTCTTCTTGACCTTCGTTATTCTTAATAAGTTCCTCTAGCCCATCGTATTTTGCTTTAAGCGTTTCTATCTCAATATTCCCCTCTACGTTTCTCGGGTCTATGAGAACTGCGTAGTCTCCTTGGCGACCGCTTGTAGCCATTTGCTTTGCCCTTTCTATTTCCGTGATCTTATACAGCTCTTTTGGCCATTTCTCATCTAGGACTATTTTGAGCCTGTCAAAATCCCCTTTTTCCTCTATTATTCTTTTTATTTCCTCCTCTATTCCTAATTTCCTTTCTTCGTATTCATTTTTGATATCCTTCTCTTCCACTTGTATTGACACCGACTTCTTCTCTATGCTAGCGGTTCTTGGTCTAACTCTCTTTTCCTGTTTATCTATTTCTTTCCATATCTTGTTTATATCGCTTGCCTGTCGCTTCAGTTTTTTAACAATCATCTTAATTTCCGTTTTCGTTTTTGTACTTACTTCTGTCACTTGCACCAATACATCAATAGTTTTCGTTAGTTTTCCCATTTCATTTCTTAGTGCATTCATTTCCTCTTCTCCGCTTCCTTCCCGCGGCCTCTTTACTGTTTTGGTTCCTTCATCCTTTGTTTCACTTATTTCATTATCTACGTTACTTTGTTCTTGGAACACTTCGTCTTCCTGTTCGTCTGTTTGCTTGAGCCACCTCTGCAAACCTTGTGGAGGCGTCCTCTGGAGTGACTCCCTCCTTTTGAAAACATCTTCTCCGCTTATTCCATCTACCGTTTCCGATTCTCTAATCCCTGAATCTATAGTATTTTTATTGCCTGTATTTTCCATCTTATTCCCACGAGTAGGGTCGAAATAAAGGTCCAGTGCAGCAGTGCGCCCATACCACACTGAGGCTGTAAGTCCCCTCCGGTTCGCCTGGTCCTTCGGGCATCGCTCCAGACACACTTTTCCCCCTGTGCCATGCAGCTCGTCAGCGCGATGATGCTACACCTTGAGCTTAGGGTCTCCTCTTCCTCCTATCTTCGGCATTTCTCTTAGTCTGGCTCTCACCCTCGACCTGTTCGGCATGGGAGTCCCTAACAGTAGCTACGCTACCGCCGACATAGCTCTCGGGATCACTGAACACGCAAGCCCCACCGGTACGTCAACCCGGAAATGCCATCGGTGGAGATTATTATTATTATTATTATTATTATTATTGACAAAATACCATAACATTACCTTCTCTGTGACATTTTCAAAATTTTTCTCGTTGCACCACGCTGCGAATTGCTGGAAGGTTTTTTCGAATCTGCCTCTGAATTTCTCGGCAATAGAATCGCGGAACATCCTACACCTGCATTCGAAGCATTTTCCAAATCAGAATCGTCATTTTCTTGATTCATATCTTATAAAAAAGTTTAAATTATACTAAAAATCTATGACCAGCTTCTAATGACAGCAGTTTTTATTCAACAATAAACTCTGTCATAGCAACGTAACCCAGCAACTATTTGATATGCTACTTAAACAACTGTACAATTTATATATTTTTTAAAATATGTTTAATTAATTTGCTCAATATTTGAGCGTGTAGAAAATGTCATAATCACTGCGGTCAGTAAGTGTCTTACCGGTTTCGGAGGTAAAGAACACTTACTGACCTTAATACTTACTATTATACTATTAAAGCTATTTTACAGTTGAACTGTAGAACTACAATTAGTACTAAATATACTTTTTCACTAGCAAGTGAAAAACAACTTTATTTGCTGTAAATTTACAATAACTCTTTTTTCATTGTGGAATTTTCCACTGCCTTTTGGGTGCTCCATAGTTTAAAGCAATATCAAGCTATACTTCCTGTACGTGAAGGCACTAACGTTTTCCTTGTATTTATTAACGGAACTAAACGTTTTTATTTGCAATAGCTATTTCACCACGAAAAAGCTCCAAGTTTCAATATTAATTTATTTTTTCTCCTCTTCCTCCGTAAAGTCAAAGAGAGTGGATAAGCAATGTCTGCTGATCCAGTCTATAGTATAAAAATATAAGTGAAGAATCGTGACTGGCGTTTAAGTGACCAAACTTTCCTGAGTTATATAATAACTTGTTTATAAGGGTAGTTTAGGTTCGAGGCACAAGCAATAAAGATAATAACATTGTATATTGGAATACAGAGTGGCGTTCAATTTGCCACACGCAGCAGAAATTACGAGGTGTAGGAGTGCGTCGCCTATATCACGAAGAATAAAATTAGATTAATAGAATTATATGTACGTCTTTTTAAAAGATATCCTCAAACGTCTATTTTATAATAATAAGTTATAAAAATTAGGTAATGATAACAGATAGGAGATAACAGTTACACACAACAAGTTGAGGATAAATTACAACACCAACACTATTACAAGTTAAAAATTTGCATTAACTTCCGAGGACAAAAATACAAAGAAGGGGAGAGCAGGGATGGTTGATAGACTTTTTATATTAGGGGAAAAGTCATCACAAACAGTTTGAAATTCGTATTTATTGACTCACTCTGAAAAGTTAGGGCTTTTGCTTCTTTCAATTAACAATTATCGTTGAAAAAATGTAATGGAAACTCATCGTTTAGTAAGTTATTTTCATATCACACCACCCCCTCCAGGAGAGCTTTAGTACAAGGGTGGGGAGAAATAATGCACATTCCGTTTTAGATTTAATATAGCCGGCGTTGGCTCCGCCCCCTGAGTGGTCTGCTTGGGAGCTGCGTTCGGCTTTACTTGGTTCACCAGCTTGAAACAGGACACAAAATCAACTTCGACAGCTGCAAATACACACACTTTCAAAAGTCTTGCACCCCCCTGGTATTTTTATTTGCGAAGTAAATTTTATTAAACTCTTTATACTGATAAAAAGAGTAGCCTTTTTTCGGTAAATACCACAAAAAAGGAAACAAAAAAAATTATCATCAGTATCGATAAATCACATTCGCATTAAAATACACAAGTTTGATGATTAGTATTTAATACGATATAGTGTTCAAACACGGTAAAATGCCGCGAAATGAGTTGTCTCAGTTCGATAGAGCTAGAATAATTACTTTGTGGCAAGAAGGGCTCTCACGTCACCAGATTGCTACTCGGTTGAATATGATACGAAGTACAGTCAGTAGAACAATTATTCGTTTTGAAGAAACGGGAGCAGTGGCGAGCAGGCATCGAAGTGGCCGTCCTCGTGTTACTACAGAAAGACAAGATCGATACATAGTCCAGTCAGCTCGTAGAAATCGATTTACGACCTTTCCGGCACTAAGGTGTCAATATCAGAGGACTTACTACCGCGTTATTTCCAGTGCTACAGTGCGTAGAAGGATAATTTCGGCAGGTCTTCGATCTAGAAGGCCTCTAAGAGTTCCAATACTTACTCGAGCGCACCGAACCACTAGGCTACAGTGGGCGCGGGCCCACGAAAATTGGTTACTGGCCCATTGGAGAAATGTGCTTTTCACAGATGAGACAAGAATTGGTTTAGTGAGCGATGACTACCGAATAAGAGTTTTGAGAGAGCCAGGGCGTGAACATAGACTAGAAAATGCTGTTCAAGTCGCACCCTACCGGGGTGGAACAGAAATGTTCTGGGGAGGTATAATGTACAATCGAAGAACAGAATTAATACACATACCAGGGACAATGACAGGCCAACATTATCTTCAAAATGTAATAGGCCCTATAATTCTTCCCTTGCGTAACGAAATAGGCGAACATTTTGTTTTTATGGATAATAATGCACGGCCGCATCGCACTAGAGCAGTACGGGAAGTATTGGGAAATGGAAATGTCACAAGATTGGACTGGCCGGCAATGTCACCCGATATGAATCCTATTGAACATGTGTGGGATTATATGACGAGAGCAATTTTTAGGCGAAACAATCCACCGGCCAATACCCAAGAGCTTGTGAATGCAGCTATTGAAGAATGGAGGAACATCCCTCAAGAAATTATCAATAACTTGATTATAGGGATGCATAGACGAGTTGCTGCATTAATTAGATGTAGAGGGGGAAACACTGACTATTAATTCACCTTTGATTTGATTTGTTTAGGTTTTTTGCGAGAATTTAATGTTTTATTACTTTTTAATTTTACAATGTTTTTAATTTTGCTTTTTTTTATATATAGGATGACCTTACGAAGAAATGTATGTTTAATTTTTTTTTGTGTATCCTTCTTAACAGCCTTTCTACCTCAGCCCTTACAGCTTTCCTAGGTTTCGTTATGTTAAAGATAACAGGGAGGTGCTATACCTTTGAAAGCCAGTGTAGATAGCCAACATAGACCACTACAAAACCAGGCTTATCCGCGAAGCAATCGAAATAGAAAAAAGCGGCAACCTAAACAAACGCGACGAAGCCTTGAACCTTCCAGCAACATGGAAATCCATCATCAAGCCCTCTAACATGAACACCACGATGGCCGAGAACCAAGTGAAGTCGAACACAGCTCCCAAGCAGACCACTCAGGGGGCGGAGCCAACACCGGCCAATAGATACGACCTAAGACCGAGGCGATCCACTATAAAATCACGCACTGCGGCTGCCACCCTCTACGACCAGCGAGTAAGCACAGAAGATGCCAAATGAGATTTTGGCGAAACGTCTGCAAGTTTCAACTAGAAACGAATCAAACGAACGGATGTATTCCCGGATTAACCACGACAGTTTTTCGGACCACCCTGTATTATGGCTATAATTTGAAAACATAGCGTGTTTGACTATCGATAATATCCAAAAAATTTTTTTTCGAAATTCCTCTCCGTTTAGTCTCAATCGTCCACCTCATCTTGGTTGCACCACCCTGTATATATATATATATATATATATATATATATATATATATATATATATATATATATATATATATATATATATATATAGGTATATATATATATATATATATATATATATATATATATATATATATATATATATATATATATATATATATATATATATAGGTATATATATATATATATATATATATATATATATATATATATATATATATATATATATATATATATATATATATATAATAAAAATAAATCTCCAGACGGCAACATATTTTATTATGTCTATTTTAAAACAACACGGACAACTGCGAAGAGAAAAACAGTCTACATTTCAAGACATATTAGAAGTTGCTAAAATATTTCTATTGCGTGTCCTTTTTTTTCCTAATACACTTGAGGCGGCCAGATAAACGCTGTTTGTTGATACGTCTCCATAGTATAAAATATATATCTTGGGACTCGTAACCGTAGATTTGACGACGCAACTTTTGGGATTCTTATAATAACTTCCTTAGAAGGGTGGTTTAGCTTGAAGACTAAGCAATAGAGAGAATAACAAAGTATTGAAACTGCGAGTGGAATTTAATTTAGTTGTCATTTTTTCTTGTAAATACCGGTTATATACGAATTATTCTTGTTCTGGTTGTTAAACTCTTGTTACATTTAACGGTTTTAATTATTAAAGACTTGTTAACATAGGTGCGTCCAGGGGCATCTCTACACTATTTGGAAATAAAATATGTTATAAATATTTATTTAAGTACATTGTGTAATTTGAAAATGCGAAAATCTAGAAGCCTTCGGTTAAAGTAATCGAAAAATAACAAAGTTGAAGGCCGTCAATAGCATCTACTAACACACGCTACTAATACAGTGTAATCTTTACTTCAAACCGTACAAGATTAAAAGAGTATTAGGTACTGTGGAAGGTATTTTAATGCTACCGGCATTTACACAGGTTTAAAACTAGAATACACGCGTTTGATCTCCGGGTATATTGTGGCATCCATACATTGAGTGAGTAAAATATTTTTCTATTATTTTAACCGAAGTATTTTCATTTTTCGCTTTTTAAAATTACACAATGTAGTTAAATAAATATTTATAACATATTTTTTTCCAAATAGTGTAGAGATGCCCTTGGATTCAGCTATGTTTACAAGTCTTTAGAAATTATCTTGACATCCTGATGGTTGGTAAAGTTTTAGTTCTTTCGCTGGAGATTTTAATCTAAAAAAAATGATTTTTGATTCGTAACCGGAACATTACTTTTTGGAATTTCTAGATGGAAAAAATCATGTTTCCTTTTCCATTACGTAAGTCCGTGTTTAATTTTCTATTAAAATTTGGTATATTTGTTGCGCCGGCGACACACGGTAATTTAAATTCAATAATCTCTCTCAAAAGGCTGGACATTAAAAGAAAAATTTCAGAAACATTACAAGTCAACCAGGGAGTGGGTCGTCGACTCAGTGGGCGCGCCACTGAGTCGACGTAAGTAATTTGAAAAGTAAAACTAAAAAAAATATACTTCTGTTTTTACGGCGTTACGGGAAGTCGGTTGCTAGCTCTTTATTTGTCCAAAACCATTGCAGTTATTGTTGATGTGAAAATTTGTGTTAGCAGTTTTCTACCGGAAAGCTACCCTTGTTGAACATGCATGTTAAAAGTCAAAATCAATGTCGAATAAACGATAATTTACACACACACACGTACACACATATTCTCTAAGAATATTTATTATCTTAAATATCATCAGCTTAGCTGACACAAACATATTACTTCAATAGCTACGCTTCAGCAGATAAAACGTTTGGTTTTCTCTTCCGAACCGGACAATACTTTTCCCTTTCCAACTTACACACTCTCTAGGCTTTCCAAATAAGACCTAACCTAGAATACTTTTCCCACATCTAGGGAGCAGCATCACCTTCGACACTGACTTGTACTGGATCCATTATTGTTTATTTTCTACATCAATAATCTTTTTAATGTTTTTAGGATATGTAAGTTTCACTTTTTGCAGATGATACTGTTATTTATGCTGATGATGATAAATGTTTATTAATAATGAATAATATAAATGAAGAACTGAAAACTGTAAATGGCTGGCTAGAAGTTAACAAATTGAAGCTAAATTTAAATATTCTTTAAATGCTTCTAGGATCAAAAAAATTATATAATTTATTCATAGCAAACAATTATTATTTTGAAATTAATGATGAGAATATAAAAACTGTAGAAATTTTTTTAAGTATTTAGGAGCAATAATAGATAGAGAATTAAAATTTAACGATCATATCAATCATATTTGTAAAATTTCTATAAAAATAGGTGTTTTGGGAACGGTTTCAAGTTATTATTTAAGTGTGAATACAAGAAAATTATTTTATAACACCATTATTTTTCCACATTTTACTTTTTGTAGTTCTATTTTGTACATAGCATTACAAATAGATAAGAATAGATTACAAGTTGTAAAAAAACAGGGCAATGAGAATTAATTAGAATGTATTAAATACACAAAAAATTTTATGTTACAAACACTGGAATGGATGGATCTTAATAATTTTTTAAAATATCAAGTTTAGTATTAGTTTTAATTCATAAAATAAAGCAAGGATATTATACTACTCCATATTTTACAAATTTATTCCAAAGGTTTTCAAACATGCATAGTTATAATACAAGAGGAAAATGTTTTTGTTTTGGAAAATACCAATTATTGAGTAGTCAGAATTCAGAATTTTTTAACGGTTTTATTGAATATAATATTTTAGATAATGTATTCAATTCTATCAACACTGAAAAAACATTGTGGGACATTTCACTACAATTGTGTACCTTTTTCCAACAATTTGTTCTCAAAAACGTCCAAGACCAATTTGTAGCAAAATTTGCTACAATTGTATGAAAATGTATAAAACCTGTTGTAACTAATAATCCAATTAGAGTAAATTGCTCTACAAAGACTTTGCAACAATTTTGTGTGAAAAAAAGTCCAAACGATTTTTTCAGTGAACAATATTATAAAATTAAAAATGGTATTAAAGAAAAATATTTTGGCGGAGGGGGGGGGGGTGGATTTATAATAAAATAAAATAATAAATTTTGTGATGTGTGGGTTTATCAAACAAAGTATTGATGGTATAAAGAAGAATGAAGAAAAATTATTCTTTTGAGGCTAAAAATATGTTTGTTGGTTTAAAGCATTATTATACTAATTTTTTCTTATTGTTAAAGCCTGTGGCGTTTGCCATTATTAAAACTGGTGTATACGACCAGTCATTAATTTTTCTCTAAATTCTTAAATCTAAAATCCTTATATACTAAAGTTCACCCATTATTATACTATTAAAATTTGTTTTATTTTATTTTTATTTCTTTATTTAACATCCTTGATTCTAAAGATCCATGCAACTTATCAGTGACCCAGTCCTCACAAGGAAACTCCCTTTTTTCGCTCATTGCCGTGCTGTTGGGGATCTGGTCATTTTCTGCTGACCTCTACCGATGCTTTCATGGATTTTGCCCAGAAGAATTAACCGCTATTATTTCATCTAAAACTGTTTCTATTGTTTATAACACCCCACTTTTCTCGCTCAATCATACTTAAGGTACCCAGATTATTGAACAAATTGCATGCAGATGTTTTCCCTTTCCCTCCCAGCCTTCAATCCTTGAAAATCCATATCAACTGATTATATTTACCTTCTCTTCTGACGCCCATGGCACGTTAGTACTTAGACTTGAAACGCCCAGGACAAAAAAATATTTAAGATGTCAAAATCCGTTCAAAAGTTACACTTTTAATCAATTACAAAACATTTTTAACCCTTACGCCTACATAATTTATTATAAAAATGTAGTACACACGATTTAAATTTGCTTTAGTACCTCCCTGTCTAATAACATTTCGTATATCGATTTTTTTAACAACATGGCGAAGGATGTAAAAAGGAATTTTTTAATCCTGGGGATATCAGAGATGAACATACATGCATATACTCGCGTATGTATAGCTACATACATCCACTTTAATATATAAAAACCCACAGAAATATTTCCTTAAAAGTAATATAGACATTCATACTCGTATTATTGTCAGAATACTGCTCTCAGGAATGTGAAAATCGTCGGTCTCCGGAATCGCTTTAAGGCTTAGGATTACTATTACTGCAATATTCTGGAATTCTCAGGTTTAGCGATATCATATTTTAAGGTTTTAATAAATTGTATACATAATATACTCTTAATGGATTTTACAAACTGCTTTGTACGTCTTGAGAACCTACCATTACAATTATTGAAATTCTTTGCTTATACTCTTTGTGAGTGTAAATTAATATCACAAAGCAACTACAAAGAGCAAGTGTCACCAAACAAATTAGAGCATCAATACTCCAGAATCATTGCCAACCCACATTCGATTTTTAAATATCATGAGCAAACATTATTAATTTAGGGCTTTGCCAGAGCCGCCAAATTCTGAAAATATTTAAACCGTACTTATGTTAAATTACGATATTTTGTCAGTTAGAACTGTACCGTAGATACCTATGTTATTTGGCGTATTAAATATAATATCAGTAGTAAAACTTGTTTGCGCTACAAAAAAAAACAAGATTCAACAAAACCAAGTAGATAGCTTGCGACGCACTTTGTTTAATAAAAAGTATAACATTAAAATCTGTCAAAGATACTATGACGAGTGTCTTTGACTAAGTACTTACCGCTTAAAAGACAAAAGGAAAGAAAATTAAATTAATGAATAGAAACAAGCTAGAGAAAACAAAAACAAGAGGTTAATCTGAGTGAAGCAAGTTGTTGCTGAGCGCGAGCAAATTAGCCCTTAGCTCAGTTTTTCAAAGCGACACAAGCTGGAAGTCGCCTTGGTGGTCTAGGAACCTGCTTCACACACAACAAATCTGTTATCCATAATTTAATACAAAGACATATGGCGGAGTGAACTAAATAAAACGGCCAAGCACACTTAACCCTATATATATATATATATATATATATATATATATATATATATATATATATATATATATATATATATATATATATATGTATATATATATGTATATATATATATATATATATATATATACATATATATATATATATATATATATATATATATATATATATATATATATATATATTGCTCTAAAAAATGGCTCTATCTGCTAAACCAATTAATATAGCAGGGGAAATTTGAAGCTCGGCATAATTTTATAGTGCATGAATAAAAATAAGAAGACAAAATGAAATAAGGCAGCCATCATTACGATAAGTGAAAGACATTTATAAAAACGCTTTAATTATACAGCTTGTACTTTAGGGCACATGAGCAAGTTACATCACTGATAGTGAAAAACCATTATCAGGTGTTTTCTTACAGGTTGTCAATTTAACTTTAACAATAACAAATTATATTATTAAAAATATCTAAAACCACAGACTCTTACTTAACAGTAAAAAATGATTTGAAGTTGCATAAAAGAATAGCCCAATATATTACTGCAAAATTCAGATATAAGCTACATTGAAACTAACGACTTGCTCGTCTGTAATGTGCCACGTTAAGATAGTACTTATAACTTGCAGGTTAAGAAACCTTGATCAAAACATTCTTAATCATCTATTGATAGTTTTTGATCCACTAAAAGTGTACAGAATAGAAAAGAAAACAGAACCAACACAACCCGTACCAATGGAGACGCACTATTACAGTGACTCTGTCCTTTCGCAGCCGAAAATGAGCGGTTGCTCTTCTACTTGTCACTAGGAAGCATTGTACTATAATAGACGTATCCGAAGATACTACAAACGTGAAATCAAAAACGTCGAAAACTCATAAAAGAAAGGCGACGACGTCAATGCTACAAAATTCTAACCTCAACCCATAGTTGAAAGTAAACTAAATAACGCTGTAAATAATGAAGAAGTTTAAGAGCAGAATATCGAAATACAAATGTAGTCCATACAGGGACACACAATACAGAATGGCAAAGAGCAAGAGCGGAATCGGAATCCAGGACACAGCTCGAGTGAAAAGCATAAAAGTTAAGCAAGGTGTTCAAGATCAACTGGCTCCAATGTCAAGAGAAAATATAAACACAATGAAATATTATCCGTAAAGACAAAAGTAGGTAAAACCAGCCAATTAGCTGTAACTAAATTAAATGCAACTTTCATTGATAGTGAGAGATTGGAAAAAGGTGAAGAAAATGAAATTCAGGGCCATGGAAAATAGAACAAAGATTAAATCAAATTATAGAAACCTACACTATAAGCTACTAAACAAGGAGACTTATACGAGTTACTAGGCGATCAATTCAATTAAAACTTCTAGAACCTAAATTGGAGACAAGGCAAGAACAAACCTATACAGCGTAACCATAGCATGGAGGCACAGCAGTACGACAAAGGTAGGAATTAGATATGCATTTTATAACAATAATAAGGGAAAATAGGCAAAGCATTGTGACAAAATTGACCTGTAATAAGCTAAGGAGGTAAAGGCTGTTGAGTCCTCAACAAACCTAAACGAACCTTGTTTGGGTGTGATAGGGTCCCTTAGGTTTGCCACGGTACTCTGTCGTAAATTATTTTTTCGAAAATGCATTTCTTAAAAAAATAATATTTGAAAAGTTATGAACTAATGTTCGAAAAACTGTATTTTGGTAAAAGCTGATTTTAAAAAAATGCATTTTCGAAAATTGCTTTAAAAAACCTCTAAAAAAAATTTGTGAAATATTACTAGTTTGAATTATTCAACTTGGACACTGCCTAGCCAAACAACAGTATGACAATATTTACCATGCAGTTGTGCGAGAGCGAATCGAAAACAATATCCGCACTACACGATAAACAACTGTGGTTAATCGTGGACGAGACAATAGATTCTAAAAAACATTCTGTTGCCAATGTCATAGTACGCATTTTAAATCCACGTAGGCAGTCAACTCCATATTTGTTGGCATGTAAAAGATTAGAAAAGGGCACTGCGGACGTACTAACGAACCTGATATTAACCACTTCGCGAAAACTTCAACTTTCACCACACCAGATATTAATGTTTGTTAGTGATAACGCCGCAGCCATGCTCCTTACGGACCCTCCTCAAAAATGTTTGTACTAACTTACTACATATATGTCACGTGTATGCTGCATGCGGTACATTTGGGAACAGAAACACTTCGAAATTGTTATCCAGATGTAGATACATTAATAGCACAGACAAAAGCGGTGTTTCTGCAAATCTCCGAAACGGATTAGAGAATTTCATCGGCAGTATCCTGGCATTCCCGAACCTCCACAGACGATTGTTACACGCTGGGGCACATGTTAGGAGCAGCTTTTTATTATTTTAAACATTGTCAGAAAATCAAATCCGTAATTTTAAACTTCGATGCTACAGAATCCGTAGTTATTCTGAAGAGTGAAATAAAATTTCAAGACGTTCACGTTGAAGAAGATTTACAAACGAGTTATAATAATTTTGGGGCACTAGCGGATGCCATACAAAACTTACAAAGGACTGCAATATCGTTAGAGGAATCATTTCAGATCATAGATGGCGTGCAAACAGCGTTACTACGCCCCTATTACGTCGTTAGATGTGGAACAGTCTTTTTCGTTATATAAACGTATTTTTTCTCCCCGCGGTACATCGCTTTCGGAAACTACTGAGACATTTTCAATGTTGTAGATGTTTAACCGCGCACATCCAAATTTCTAAAATTTATCGGGTAAGCATTTCACAATATTATATGAATTATCAATATTTTTCAGTTATTATACCCATTTACTTTTTTAATTCTCGGCAGGTACGCCTCTGGGTTGGAACCCAAGTAGTTAGCTTTAATAATGAATCACCAAAATTAAATAAATGGAAACAATTATTTACGTGCCATATTAAAATTAAATTATATTTATTTATTTTATTAGAATAAAAAGTAATACTTTTTGATCTAGGGCCACGACGCACAGAGGCCATTTTATCTTTTCTAACAATTAATAAATGCAAAAAAGGTGTTACAAAATTCGAAATAAACTAGACTATTTAAACAAGACCATACTAGTTTGCAATAATCGAAAATATTTTTCTCCGTATCGCTCGCATTAAGTTGTAGTTGTGCCACAAAATCTGCATTTACTTCAGTCAAGTCACTTTTGCCTGGTATATTTGACGTGCATTGGCCTTATATTTTCGTGTGTTGCGCTCACTACGGTTTTGTTTGAAGTATTTTAATTTGAGGTAAGTACTATAATTTTTATTACCTTTATTAGTTCTGTGCTTTAATTTAATTTGGAACTAGTATTTTTGAAAATTTGTTGAACTTCTGCAGATTTTTTATAAATAATTATGCAAAAGGCATAATCACAGTTTTACAACAGGTTATGAGAGTGGCGGGTGATCACAGGTAGTTTGACAACTAAAGCCGAGCCATAAACAGCAACTCTGAGTAAAATATGTTATTTTTTTAGACGTTGAGATTCAGATATTATTTAAATTATTTCATAACTACGAGCAGCTGAGAACGTTGTTATGTCTGCTTTTGCTGACTGTATTATTTTCGCAAGAAAGCCTAGTAGACTTATTGTAAAGAGACTAGGGGATGGGTGAAACTTTATTACCCGTGCTTCCGCATGCGTAAATACCTCAAAAATTTATAAATGATGCACTTGTTAATAAGTTTACCGATTTTCTAGCATCAGTCACGTAGTGCAGTGGTAAAGAATCCGCTTACCGCTTACCGAGATGTGTTGGTTCGAATCCGTGCTCGGCAGCATCTTTTTTTAAATTTTGTCACTAAAAATATTATAATAAATTAGGAAATCGGCTCTAAAAGGTGTATTGGAAACGGGTTAGCACTCCTTCCTCGATAAAAATTTTGCTTTGTCTTTTTTTAAAGGTCCCGAGTACAAAATTTATCGTGTCTAGGTACCTTAACCTAAAAATTATGTTTTGTTTGTTGTCCAGAAAATCTAGCGAAAGATGGATCGGAGGGCACCCTAAGGTCGGAACAGGGTTAGCACCTGGTTAGGGGCCCTGACCAGTCTCTTTCCTCGCAGGCGAAGAGGGATCGGTGCGAAAAAAATCCACTATTGTTCCTTCCTCTGCGCATGCGGAAGCCCGGGTAATAAAGTTTCACCCATCCCCTAGACTCTTGTGACTTATTGTCTAATGGCGTTAATAGCATGCATGCAGTGTTGCCACATATCGTCGCTGATCTTACGAAGGGGCGAAAGCGTCAATTTGCTCAGGTTGGGATTTTGTGGATGTTCGTCCCTTCGTGTGATATCCTAATAATGTATTTAGTGTCGCTTATGCCTATATACGATTTCCTTATACTGAAAACAGCTAGAGTTGGACGTTCGCCAGTTTGTCAGATCGTGGATACCTTTAAATCTAATCACTTCATGGCCCTAACTCAAAATCGAAGAAAGTGTCGCTTTCGCCCCTTGGTAAGATCCGCGACGATATTTCGGTAGAAATGCTTGTGATTCTTCGGTAGTAACGTAAATTTTCGGTAGACCTTCAACCACATAAAACAAATTAATATCAGTGAAAAATTACGTTTTTTCCTTCTTTATACTGGTTTCGGTATGTAGGTAAGTATACATATCCAAGAAGTCATTATTTTGAAAAAAAAAACAGTGGAAAGGTAGGAAACAAAGTTATATTTGTTTAAACAATAAAAATACAACGGGACGGAACAAACTGTCACATTAAAATATTATCAACAATAAATAAAAAACAAAATGGACAGTATTTTTATTATGTACTTAAAAAAAGGAGGTATGTATATCGGCTAAATAAAACAGAACATTACAAATAAGAACAAAACAAATAAAAATGGGGGTGGACATTATTCCACTTGCAATATCTTCACCACCATAAAGCAAGAATCTGTGAGTTGTTGCCTTTAAATATGTCCTTTTTAATGGTAAAATCATGACAATTTTTTCCTCGTAGGTACAGTCTCGCATGAAGAAGACCAGAAATAGTGTCCATATTTAAGTTTTTTCTTTGCTTTGTTTTTGTTAAATTGTAGTCGGAAAAATTCTTTCTACACTGGCAAAAGAGTGTGACAGACAAAGCATTGCAAATACCAAATCTGTTAAAATATTAAACATTGGCGTTCCATCTCCGGATTGAATATTTTAAACTTTTTGTTAAACCTGTGCCGTTTCATTAAAAAAATATTCGATTTCTTTGGTGTTGCCTACTAGTCGCCTTTCCGTATCCAACGACTGCAAATTATCATCTCCATGATCGGAAACAGAATCGCTATATCAGTATCTCACTTAAAGGATCCAGATTTAACTACTGTAGGATCCAAAAATATACACTTACTACGAGGATTATATTCTAGGGCAAATCTTTGAGTTCTTTGCGTACAGGCTTCGATATAGGTAATATACGCAGGGTTCGCCAACAATATTGTATGGAATTATCATTTTTTTTTCAAAGTTAATGTAATTTATATTTTAAAAACCACCAGAGTGGTATAATTTTGAAGTAGGTACCTATTTAATAGATATTTTTGTAAAAATGACGAATTTTGTAATTTCGGTAGTATTTTGTCCATAATCGGTATATCCATAGGCTTTGCTCAAATTCGGTAGATCTACACCTTGCCCAACCTTGCGTGCGTGTATTCTGCAAACTTAGCATGACGGCACAGTGTTTAATAGCAATTAAAGAGTACTTTTAAGTCACCACCTTGGCACCATAGGCGTACATGAGGGAGTGCTTTGGGGGCTTAGCCACAAAACTAAAGTTAGCCCCCTAAAAATGTATTACCACTAACCATATACCTGCTGTTGGCGACTCAAATTAAGGAAGCCAGCTATAATTAGCTGATTTTTAACGGGAAAGAAGGGCTCACTAGACGACAAAATTGATAAACATGCCAAATACCATAATAATGAAGATAAAGACGAAACGAAATCATTTCTCGTTATAGTAGCTAGCAAATCGGCTGAAAAGGACGAGACGTTCTTAATTGGAGTCTCCATGGAGTAAGCCGTAATAAAAATATTTGTATGATGTACCTACTATTTATTAACTGACATATCTAATTAAATTTTTTATTCATGTATGTTTGTGAACAGGATACACAATTTTAAAACATGCAGAAGAGCTCCACCATTTTTAGGACCGTCATTTTTAGTGAACGTGAAGCTTATTCTTGAAAAAATAAGAGGTTTTAATCCAAACTACATTATTTGTTTACTTAGCTGTATGTAGACGTGAATCAGATCACGATAGACCAGGATCATCAAGTAGATCACGACAAAAATTATGTGGTACCCCGCTACCCTTAGGGATGGCTTACACGTTACCCAGTTTGGGTGGTATTTCTCTTAGAATCTCCGAATTGTCAGGTATGTACCCTCGGAGATTCCGAATAGAAACAGTAATAATAATAAAAAATGACAAAACGTCAATGTTATCGGTATGGCACAGTTGAGGTTATAGAACCACATTTTCGCACTATGCTCTTCCCACAACACGACATGGCCGTCACATGTATACCTTGTCTGGATGAAAAAACGCAGCACGAACAGGGATTTTAGGCCTCATCGCTCACACCCCTTGGATTTGAAAAAGACTCCCCTCAACAGGCCGTGGAGCTTCCCTTTGTATTCCGTCACAAAACACTCTACTCACCACTTCTTGGTGATCTAGCCGGAAACCACACTATGTAGTCGACTGAGAGATGTTAACGCACCGGAAGCCAAAGGCAAACCGGTTCGGAACTAAAATATAATCCAACTTTTCAAACGACCCTTAGGTTCCCATAAGATCCCTTGTTACTCTCCGCCCACTTAGAGCTAGCCTGTGTTACAGAGACGGAGTACTATCAAGTTTCATACAAAAGAAAACAAACCAAATTGTTCTTTGCTTAATGGATTGTTTATCCATTATATAAATGTTAAAAACTATACTAATTTCCGCTAAGGTCTACTTTGAATACGTGGTCGAAAAAATCTTTATTACCCTGTTATTATCCGTATAAAGAAAAAAAAACAAATTCAAAAGCCTTTAACAAGATATGGAATTTGAATCTGTCAATTCTGCGATTATCTCTGTAATTTCATTCCATCCTTTTCTATAAATATATAAGGATCGCGGTAACTTGGCGGTTAGCCATCTCCATTAAGTTTAAAAAGAAGAAGGGTCAGCCGCTAAAGAACCGAATGCGGTCCGAAAGCTGATTTTCGCAACTGGGCTGCCAAAATCATCACCGCGTTCGATTCAAAACTTAAGTATCGTTTCTGGTATGCCGAATCCGTGACGCTTTAAGTTAAGGGTTGGCAATTCATCGCATGGAAATAACACGCGCATACCGTATGCAGTCAGAAAATGGCAAAAAGAGCCGCCGACTTCCCACCAGTGCCGACAGGCGGCCGACTGTTTCCCGACTGCCGATGGTTTATTGGGGTACAACTCAGTTATGGAACTACTTGTATCTTATTTTAGATATACTTAATAGGTATACACTAGAGATTTTATAGATGTCGTTGTAACAGTGCCACCCTTAGCTTTTTAAATTTTATTAATTTTAACGTACTTATTTCTAAATATCTTTGGCTGATTCAGTTTTTGCTTTCACATTTTACATTTAAATTTTATGACTGTTATTTTGTGTTATATAATTTAAACATAAACTCTTTAAACTTAAAACACTTTTTTAACAAGCTGCGATTTCTGCAAACTTAGTTTAAAACTCATTTTCTGTCTACGGCCGAGTCCTTTCGCGCCGTTCCCTTAGTAAAGAAAATCATAAAAATCTCAACATTTGGTAGGGGTTTATGCAAATGAGTAAAAAGGCATAGGAATAATATATGATTTTGAGGATTTCACTTCGAGGAAAAAACAAAATTATTGGGGTGTATTTTAGGTAAAAAAAATATAGATTGTTGTTATAGAAGAAAAATGGTTTAAATACAAATTCATTTTAGCTTTTTCTTATTTTCGCATAATCTACTGCAATTTATAATTTTTGCAAATATCTAACTCTTTCATTGCTTCGCAATTTTTCACTAATACTGGGTTCTTATACCGGGTACCAAATTTCTAACATTAGAAAGTGATAAAGAATACTCCTATGTAAATTTCACTTCAACACATTATCGAACTTGCGGTAACTATTTCTTTTTATCGTTTCGGTTAGTTACTATTTCCAACCACTACTATTAGGTGAGAAACTGAGGCCAGGTACGGACTCGGCATTATCAGAACAATGGAGAATAAATACATACATATATGCAGTTTTTGAAGGCATACCTATATATATTTGAAATCAGCTAGCTAAATTTTTACACAGAGCTTCATCTAAATATTAAAGAAAATTTCGTTCATCCGTCAAAATACACATTTTACCACTTAAATGACAAATTTCATTTGTTGATTAAAAAATTTAAACCAATCAGAATAAAATTATGCGAGAATCATGAAGGAGTGCGATTTTTCGACAATCGCACTAGTGATAATGATCCACCTTTTTTAGTAAAAAATAGTATTTGTAGAAAAACCCTCAGTAATTGCGTTATTTTGGTATACCTTAATTAATATGCAAAAATATTCTACATAACTGAAAGTCTGGCAACAGCCGTTGTCCAAAAATTGATGAGGAACCATGTCGTTTGGCGGGTCCCTGCCCTAAAATGAAACTATATATAAACTATATACTAGATTCGAAATCCATGGTGTTCCCAAATAAATCTGGCAACAATAACTTCTTACACAAACAGAGCAAAGACATTATTCTGCGACGGAGCAAACTCTGGAAGGGCGTAGTAGATATACTGCTCAAATACTATTAATATTCCTATCTAGATTTCCTAAAAACATACTGGCATTTCTCAGAAGAAATTGCAATTGTGTTCAAATTACTCAAATTTTATCTTTACAAATTATATCACTTATTTTGTAGGTAATTGATAACTTTTCGTCTATATTATTATATTTATTATAATTGATGTTGCTTATTGTTATCATACAAAACCTAAAGGCATAGCCTTTACAAAAAAATCAGCTTACTAATTTAAATAAAACCTATCGAGGATTTATTCGTAAAAATAAAATGCTTTTTAAATAAAACTTTTGTTATCTCAAAGCTTCTTGGTAACAAGAAAATGTAATACAAATACAGAACAAGAAAATTCTCACCACATCGCCACATTTAAGGTGATTATTGCGATATAGAAAACCAAATACTACTCGTAGTTTAAGATTTAAACAGGTTTTTGAATCGTTTTATTTTGTTATTCTTTATAAATATAATAAATAACGAGAGTTCAGTATTTTCGGTAGAACTAATATTGCTAGCCCCCTCTAGTGCCTTTGAGTTCAACTAAGGAGGTTTGGATATTGATTTCTGTATACACGGAATTAAAAACTGCACGTGTTTAATATTTTGCTATACCGGGGCATCCTTTATACCTTTATATCTATATATTTCTTTATTAATAGCACGACCAACACCCACTGTACTAGTTTGAATGCTTTAATTATTATTTATTATTGTTTTTAGATTGCGTTTCATTATTTGTCTAAGCATTTTATGAACAGTCCAATTACGGGTACGACATACGAGTACCTAAGTTGAAATAATAAAATTATATGTATATATTATATTATATTCATAATATTTAACAAATAGTGAGTTTAGACACTAGCCTATTTTAGAGATCTGCGTTTGACAACAATATACCGAACTTATGTGTAGTGACGATAAGTCATTAACCAAATCAGAGGGCTACTAACGTAACAGAGTACTGAATTATTATAGCATTTGAAATAACATTTCACTAGCCACTTAAAGAAATACAAGATAAATATTAGAATTCGAATATTACTCGTACAGTACATACACATAGATAATCTAGTTTGTTAATTTTGAAAACATATTATGCTCCTATAATGCTATATTTTTAAACACTTTTACTCTAAGTCTAAATCTAAACAGCTTGATAACTCCTTTGAGAAGTCGCAACCGTCTTCAGTATCTACAACAAAAAAGAATCATACATTTTATAACCAATACCAAGTGTTTTTTCGCCAACAAGCAAAAATATGGAATTTTCATGAGAAGTGTCATTACTTAAAAAAGTGCTGCTTAGCCATCAAAAGACGCGAACACAAAAAATTGTTGCATTTATCATACCTACTGGTTGAACACTTAAAAATTTTAAAATAAATCAAAAATAAGAGTTAAAACTCATAATACCTATTAAATTTAACGGACGGTGTTTTAAAAGTTGTTTAAAGTGATCTCCATCTATTTCCAAACATTTTAAAATTATTTTAAGTCCTTTAAAAAAATAAATAAGAAAACCTTTTTCAACTGTTTCTTGTTATTTTTTGAGTCAAGTTTCTTATAATTTGAAAATTTGGTCAAATGCAAAGTGCTATAAATTATAAAAATTGTTAAAAATTATATAGTTTATTTTCATTTTTAAGATAAAAGCAATGACTCACGTCCTCTTTGCTTAAATTAAAGGATCTGCTGTATTCCTCGAATCATTTTATTGATAAAATACAAAAATTGTTAAAAATAGTAAGAAATAATACTATCTACTCATCCTAATCAGCAACTTGAGCAACTTTCTGAAGAAGCTAACATCACATAGAAACGTCTATACCTATATACTCTGGATCAACATACTCCCTACTTTTTCGCCTGCTATTCATTTACTGGTTTCTTAATGAGTAATTTTCCACATTTGGATTCGGTAAGCTGACACATTTCAAAATTGTGTCAGCTTACAAACCTAGTTAAAATTCTTATCCTGCAGGAAAAATGTACAAAAAAAAACGAATAACATAGAGAAGTGTATTGGGTAGGTTGATCCAGAGTATAGAAGTTTCTTCTATGGTAAGATATTAGCTTGGCCAGCCAATGTTGTCCAGTCCGTTAATGACGAAGATGAATATATAATAATTATCCCTATTAAATATTTTTAAGAATTCCTATAGTTTATGCTATTCAACCAAAAATATTTCAAATTATAAAGGTGAAAAATTATGGAAAATTTGACGACTAAGCTAGATTAAGTTAAACCATCAACGTTATCGCTATTTTAAAACGAGAGATGCTTGCATAACATTTATAAATATCCTACTCTATTTTAATCTTTTTTAAATACGTAACTTAAATAAATTAAAAACTAAGAAAAGAAAATGCCTTAGTTCGGTACTTACCTACTAAAAATAAAAAAAAATTTTGGTTGACAAAAACTTGTCAAGAAATATAGAAACAAACTTAGGCAAGTCTAATTCTGAACGATTTGGTTAATATATTTTATTTTGTTGCTTTGTGACACCTGGCCTCTCTAAACCTGGCACATTATGGATATTCTGATGACAATATTATTTTTGCGCGAACAACAAATCTTTTTAAAAATTTCTAATAATAAATACAAAAAATTTAAATTAAAAAGAAGGACTCTTGGGGACCCGACCCGTTGTGTAACAGGTATTGTTGTCGGACATACCGGTAGTTGTTAATCTTGCAAAACATCTCCTGGCCTCTCTTAGTACCCTGATTCTGTCCATGTCATTTCCTTTAACATGTTCTTGAAGCCATTTGATTACCATAGTTTCAGACGGTGTTCTATCGTTATCTAACTAAAACGGCAGAAGAAGGTCTTAAATGACTTTTTATCTCCTTTATTTCAATTCCGACCAATCGCAAGCGATAACTTTTGTGTCAAAAATGATTTGCAAGCGGAAAATTTTTTGACAGCTTCTGTCAGTGATGTATTCAATTTTTTACCAGCGTTAAAATTTGACAAGTAGGTCTCAACAAGAATTACAGAAAAATAATTGTCTACTCAAATTAAGATCGTGGCGTCCTCTTCAGACAATTTGCTAACTACTATAAGAGAGAATGTTTTGGTTTCGTCATTGTCTTTATTATTTATTATTTGTCGTCTTTGTCAATTTTGTAGACTAGTGAGCCCTTCTTCCCCGTTAAAAATTAGCTGGTTGCAGCTGGCTTCCTTAATTTGAGTCGCCAATATTCCCTAATATATGTATGTTGTGTATGTTTTACTCAGGGAATCGTTTCATCAAATACCATTGGTGTACCTAATTTTCTCTGTTAAAATTTTTTTCAAAATACTTTGTTAACCCTACCGTGATGGTGTGGGGTTTTTTCATACCCCACATACAGTTTTTTACAATTAAACTTTTTAATATTTTTTTTAGATTTTCAATCTTAATAGGATAAGGTTTTCCAACGACTTCTTTGATGTATAACATAATTTATTTATCCTTTCTACTTGAAATTTAAAAAAATTAAGGGGGTAGGCCGTTGCGGGTTATGTTACTTATTTATAGATAGTATGCTTGTTGCTGAGAAATCGGGACTGAAAATCGAAAATATCATGAAGTACGTGTGGAAAGGCAGTTCATACACCGGCAGGAAATTAAAAACTACTCTTGTAGGGCTTGTCAAAATGTTGAATTTACATTATATTGTTTGTGTTGTTTTATTTCTAATTGTGTTATATTTAAATAAATACAGTGAGGGCATAAAGTCTGGAAACCCAAAAATATTGAAAATGGAAAATATTAAGGCAATATACAAAAACAGGTCGATTTTGATTTTTAGTTTTTGCATAATTTGGTAATATTAAATTGGAAGTGACTCCGCTGCCGGCTCCGGTTCCCTAAATGTTGATGCGTGGATACCGGTGCCGGCACTCGAGTACAAAATTTCTCGGGTGCCGGCGCCGTAGTCCTGATACGGCCAAAGTGGAATGACGGCAGTTCTAACCTAAAATAATAATAGTTACATTCTTTTAAATGACATGTAACACATTGTGTTCTTTTAATTTTACAAGAATGTAACAGACTCACCAACACATAATGCAAATGAAAACAGAACTGAAGATGGTAACATGGTGAAGGGTGAACATCCCAAAACAAGTAACTAGTCAAAAATAATGTTTGTGTATTATTTCCTTTGCAGGAATTACAGTTTTCTATGCTTCCTATTTCTAGTTTTTTTTTTAGTGGAACATCCAAGTTCACAAATGAGAAAAAAAGGTATAAAGAACAACCTAAGTTTGAATTACGAGACATCAGTGGCGGCGGGTGAAATTTTAAAGTTAAATATCTCTGTTGCTACTTACGGGACCCATGCCAAGTTCAGGTTTTTTAATAGTGAGCCTACTAGGAATGTATTGAAAAAAAAAGATTTTGTAATTTGCGAAAACAAGTTAAATGTTGGAAAATAAGTGAACACGTTTAGGTATTTTATTTATTATTCTCTCTAAACAAATTTTACATCATCTTGTCGAAAAGATTTAAATTTGAAGATAAAAAATGTGTTAGTAGAAAGATATAAGTAGTCATTTGAATTTTTTAAAACTAAAATAGGAATTTAAAAAAAATCAATTGACTATAACTTTCCACCAACACATTTTGTTCTGTACAAATTTAAAAATTGTCGACAACATGTTGTAAATTTTGTTTAGAAAAAATAATAAATAAAATACTTAAACTGCCCATTTCTTTTCTCCGAGGGGGGGGGGGGGGGGTTGGTTGGGGCTCCGCAAACATTCCACCTTTTTTCGCAAATTATATTTTTTTCTTTACCAAAACATTCCTAGTAGGCTCACTATTCAAAAATCTAAACTTGTCATGGGTCCCGTAAGTAGCAACAGAGATATACAACTTTAAATTTTCACCAGCCACCACAGCAGCGTGACATACCTACAGATGCCAGGAAAAGTCAAAAAACGAGGGACTTGGAAATACAGTATTAGGGTTAAATCGCAAAAGGGCTAAAAAAGAAAGACCAAATTTTAAGAAAAGTTTGATGTTTATATTTCTTATTTCTACATATAAATTCGCAGAATAATAATAATTTTTATATTTTTGCAGCAAGATTTAAGTTTCGTTAAAGTTTACACTAAAATAAATTATTATTTTTTTGATTGAATTAAGGTATTTTGATTCTGATCTTTTAATTTTTTAATGTTGCCTGCACCCAGCAAGGCTACCGTTGAGGCCGGCGCCGGTATCCATGATGGCTGCCCGCAGCGGAGTCACCTATTAAATTTTCTGAATTTTGACATCTGTCAAAGTAATCACGTCATCGTCTATATTTTTCAATATCAACTTAGGCCATGACGTGATACATTATTTCCTAGGTAATTTTAGCTTAAATATGGTCACGAAATTTGGTATTATTCTGTCCATCCTTTTAAAGATTGCAGCACTTAAATCTGCAACTTGAAAAAAAGAAGGTATTTTGTTGTTAGCGTGTAGTAGTTTGAAACAACAATTCTATGGTTTTTGTTTTGCACTACCCTGGAAACCACCACGTCATCTATAATACTATAGTAGTTGTGTCAATTTGCAAACATACTTAAATAAGATCCTTTCATCCTATTAAAAAATTCTTCCAGAGAGAAAAAATGGAAATCCTTAAAATGTTTGACTAGGGAGATCGCCTAAGGCGTCTTGACGAAGTTTGCGAACTTTTTAATAACACACATCCAGAGCGACAAGCAATTACAAAATCTACGGTCGGCAAAAGTTCCATGAACATGGTTACCTATGTAAGAGATCTGTCCAGGACAGGTAGGCCAAAACTGGGTGATAATGTTAAATTAGATGTTTTGCTCTGTTATGAAGAAATTCCACATTTACCAACCCGTCAAATGGCATTTCATTCAAACGTTTGTCAATCATCGGTGAAAAATATTTTGCACAAAGAAAAAATCATCCAAACAAAATAAGATTAATACATGCATTAAACGAAGACGACTATGACCGCCGCGCCGCCTCAAGTTTTGTAAAATTATGCAAGAACGGTGCAACATGGATCCGTTTTTTTGTTCAAATGTTTTGTTAGGCGTTTGGGCAAAACTGTAGGTATTGGTCTACAGAGAATCCCCATTGAGCTCAAGTGGTTCATACGCAACATCCTGAAAAAGTCAACGTTTGGGCTGGAATATCTCAAGACAGGATTATAAGGCCCCTATTTTTTTGACGTAAATTTCACCGGAGAAATTTATTGAGACTTTTTGCAAATTAAATTAATTCCTGCCTCAGCTATCTAGTATCTAGGTAATGAGCCCGACACACCTACTTTAACAATGTGATTTCAACAAGATAGAGCACCATCGCACTATTCACAACCTGTTATTCAATATCTCAATGGGATGTTTCCTAAAAGGTGGATAGGACGCCATGTCCCATTGAATGGCTTGCAAGGTCACCGGATTTGACTCCCCTGGATTATTTCCTGGGGGAATATTTAAAAACAAACGTTTTCTTCAACAGATCTCCTACCATAAAGGCTTTAAAAATCGTATAAGGGATGAAATTCGGCAAATTCCACCTTTTTTCATCAGAAACGTACAACAAAAGTTTTTTAATAGATTAGGATATTGCCAGGAAGTTAATGGTTAACAATTTCAGCATTCGTTGCGTTATAATTCTAAATGTTGGCTTATTTTTTATTACATAAAAATTCATAAGAGTAGTTGGGTTTGTTTTATTTTGCGGCAGTAATTATCTTGTGATAACTTTTTGCTGAATATTACCAAATTTGGTAATCGTACTCAACTGGCCGAAATTACCTTTTAAATAATATATTACTTAACCTAAGTTTCCATTTAAAAATATTGGCGATGACATCATCTTTCACAGATGTCAAAATTTCAAAAATTTAATATCAAATTGTGTAAAATTAATAATCAAAATCGACGTTTTTCCTTACTCCCTTAATATTTGTTTAAAAAATTGCTTCGCTACTAATTTTTTCGAATTTTCTCGAAAAAATTAGATGTTGAACATACAAATTATTTTTTATTTTACTTAATTATTAAAATTAATTAAATTCTTACCAATTGAAGATATCCAAAGACACACTGGCTTATACACTGAAAAGAGACAACATTTTTATTAAAATGGTTTTCTTAGTAGCCTGTAAATTTACCTGATTATCATCATTCTGCTCATTTTTATCTTTATTGAAATAACTGTTACGTTTTGAACGTGACATCTGATTTCCGCGAGTTAAGCCAAATGTTCCGCCATTCATGTAACCTAAAATTATTAAAATTTTCTTTTATAAATAAATATTTTCCCTGACAAGCTTTAACCACAGCTTATGTTATGGTAAGCTGTGCTTTAACTATGGACAGGTGAGTAGTGGAATCATATAGGAATAGAGTGTAGGTTTAATTACGGCATCAAATACCATCTTCTGCAAAACTAATGCTACTTGTTAAAGAATAGGTTCATGTAAAACTCAGCATTATATGCCGAGTTCGTGTTTAGATGTTTACCAATCGTTGGATAATGTACTATATCTTCAAATTGCTTCACGTTTTGTGATGAATACGAGAAGTAATTTTGTTTGTTTAAAAGAAACCATCCATTATTCTCTGGTAATGGTACAGGGAATGCAGGACAAAATTATGTTTATAGTCAGACGTGATTATAGTGTACGGTTTTAGACCACTATTACATTGTATTAATTTCAATGATTAAAAATTTTACTATTTTCTGTTTTAAGTCTCGCTGTAAAACGTCTCGAATATTAAAACCTATAGACATTGCAGTTAAAAAACTTAGTAATATTAAAGTTAGTGTTTCTCTTACTTCTTTGTATGTTTGGAAGAACTTTTATCTAACACTTTTATTTTCAGTTTTGATAAGAATAATTCTGCATATCCTGAAATAATCTTTTTTACTTTTAGACTTCAAATTAATGTCTAGGTACGTCAGGTAAAAGATAATCTAAATATTTTATGGTAATGTTATTTTTCATCAATTATATCCTCTAGATATAAGAACTTTTTGGGTAACAAGAATTTTTTTTTGCAATAGATAAATGCAGTCTTAAAGACGACTCTATAATAGTATATATTGAACAATGAGCACGGAATGGTACTCGTAGGATTTGCAGCACACGCCTAAGGCTCGTGTCACAAACCTTCATACTAGTGGGAGATGAGCATTTCGTACTAGCGAGACACTTTTTATACGACTACCAGTTTTTTAAAACAGAAATTAGCTTTCTTGATTGTTTTATGTTTTGTATTAGAATTTTGAAATGTTGTACATCCTGCATATATTATAAAAAGCATTCTCGAGCATAACTATCTAGAATTTTTTTATTTATTATTACCTATTTCTAAACTTCAACAAAGCTGAGGAAAAAACTTTATGGGATAATAATATGGTTGTTGAGACGTATACACAATACATATAACATAGTAAGTAAAAAGTGTCCTATTAAAAAACGTCGATACGTTTATGCCATGGTAATACCAATTTTGTACGATTTTTGAAAAACTCGCAGGATATTCTAAACGAAGTGAGAAAATCAACGACACTTTTTGAAGTCAAAGCTGCTAGAAAATTGCATTTATAATCTAAATTACCCTTACCCAAACCACTGTGTTCATCGCATCCAATGTTCCTATCATTGCCTCCACCATAACCATAATAAGGAGAATACGAATTTTTGTTGTTACTATTGCTTGGCTGATATCCTCTATCATAATTATAAGTTCTGGTTCGACCGTAATCAGTTTGAGTCTTGCGGTTGTTACCCATGCCTTCTTGAAATGTAGTTTGCCCATAATTGGTATTTTCATAACCATTAGTCTGTCCACCATACGAGTTACGATTATTCAAGTTTTGACTATCGTAGCCATTTTCGTTGTTTGAACTTTGACTGCCACTGCCATATCCGTTTCTGTTGTTTGAACTTTGACTGCCATATCCATCTCTGTTGTTTGAATTTCCACCACCAAATCCATTTGGATTATCATTTGAACTTTGACCACCATATCCATTTCGATTGCTATTAGATCTTTCCCCGCCATAATCATTTGAATTATAACCACCGTTATCGTTTCCATTATTTGAGTTTCTATTAGATGAACTACCGTAACTACCATAAAAGCCGAATATATCACTTTGATTATTGTCGCTATTTTGATCATATTGACCTCCATTGAGGTATTGGTTTTGGGTACCTTCGTATTTCTGATCATTGAAGTGTTGTCCAAAGTTATTACTGTAGCTTGATCCACTTTGGTTTTTATTATAATTTCTCTGGCCTTGCTCATTTTTTTCATTATTTTGGTACCCGTTCTGGCTACTAATACAATATTTTTTTTTAATAACTAAGGTAAAGGAATGAATATTGGAAACTCAATCTAATTCTTTACCGCAGATCAAATCTGTATTACATAAATTTAGAATTACCATTTGTGGGATTTTTACTCAAGATATTTTAAATTTCGCATTTTGTTAGTATACCTTGGTAATTTTAAAATACAACTGGCGTCTGTTCTAACATTTCGACTAGGCTCTCTTCTTATCTTGGAACATTAATATTTAATCTAAGCTTGATATGTATGTGGAAAAGCTGAATAATAATAAGAAAATAAAAAATAAGGTATTTTTATAAAACTGCGTACGGATATCTGATACGTCAAAAACTACATTTATACACTCCCAAAGCGGTTTAGCATCAGGCCCGCGCCTAGCACTTTTGGCGCCCTTGTGCAAATTTAAAATAACGCCCCAAATTCGTTCAACGTTCATATGTGAGTACAGATACGGGTTAAGTTAGGTATTATTATCCACTATTGAACAATAATTTTAAAAAGTATATTCATAAATTTATTTTTATATTTTACAAGTACAAGGCATACAAGTATTTTCTCATTGAGATACATAACATAATTATAAAGTTATAGAAAACAGAAATATATTCTAACAGTATTACAACTCAAAATTTTTGTATTTTAGTTTCAAATGTAATATATGTTACAAAAGCACAAGAAATAAAAAAAATATTTAAAACATAAAAAATACTCGTTTATATATCACAGGACGAAACTGATCGACAAATAAAAACAAAACAATATATATTATTTTAATAATGCAACATGTCACCTTTTTAAGGTTAATATCGAGGTATTAGGTATTGTTATTAATATTTTAGCTAAGTGAATTGAGCTTTTCGTGCTTTAATTTTTGCAAATTGTTTAATTAAATCTTCGGTGTCGAATTCTTTTAGCTGGTCCGATTCTATTGAAATGATAGCAAGATTACTTAGTCGGTTTTGCCCCATGGTCGATCTTAAATAATTTTTTATTATTTTGAGTTTTGAAAAAGATCGTTCTGCGGTAGCAACCGAAACCGGCATTGTTAATAAAATACGAAGTATTATGCTCGTATTAGGAAAAGAATCCGCTAAGTTGTTAATTGTTATATGCAACAAATGAAATCGCGACCGATGCAGCGCTTAATATATAAAGTTTCGTACATTGCAAGCTCAGACAGGAAAAAAACGCTTGTCCGCTCGTTGGCTCGTTGCAAGCCAAATTTCAAGCTCAAACATGAATAAAATCAGATTTGTTTGAGTTTACACAATTCAAGTTATCATGCTACGTATTCGATCGAATAAATGCTATTATTGCGTACTCTCATTTGGAAACTATATTGTTTTCGAGAAATTCGGTTCCCTCGTCTCAAAGAGTAAAAATAAAATAATAAACAAATAAAAAACAATGTAATAGCTAGCAATTCCTTACTGTTTTTTTTTATCATTATAAATTTTGTTTTGACAATGTTGTTTGTTGCTTTATCTTTTTTTTACTTTTGAGTTTTAAGGCTTTTCGGCGCCTTCGGCGCCTCGGCGCCGTCGTGCACCACACGACTTTGCCCTTATGTACGGCTCGGGCCTGCTTAGCATAAATGGTTTTCTACAAAATTCACCTAGAAATGTTAATAAAACAGTTTTATTTGCCAAATTGGTTTTGGAATTAAAGTAGACTAAGCAACTAAAACAATTTTTTTAACGTTGATCCAATCATTTCTTCCATCCAAAAAAGACTTTTACAGTGTTACTACGTTTTGATGAAAGCATATACAGGGTGATCCTTAAGTACATGAAGAAAACCCGTGATCTGATTCCTGAGCTTATTTTAAGATAAAAAGTTCATATGGACGTACACCCTAAAGGGCTTAGTTAATAAGATAGAGGCTATTAAAATTTTGAAAAAACATATTATATTCTTCAAAATTTAGGAAAACCTTAAAGATACGGTATTGAAATTTGGTGTCAATTAATTTTGCAATTAACTGCACTTTTTCGTTAAAATAAGTTTTTCTTACTTCCACCAGTGGCGTGTAGCGATACCATCAATAAATTTTTTGTAAAAATAGTTGATACGACACTGATTTTTTTAAGTCTGATAAAAAAAATGAAAACATTGTACCTACCTGTGCTATTAAAAAAAATTATTTTTATACTTCGGAAACGCTTTAAAATAGGACTTCGCTGATTCGTTTTTTTAAAGTAGGGTTATGCCACAGATTATGTAAACAATTGTAGAAATGTCAAAAATTAAATGATAATGAAATCATTTAAAGCTTTCTTGTGCCTTTTTTGTGAATTCTTGGTCGATCCAAAAGTTTTTTAAAGTTATAGGTGATTTACAAAACAGCGCTCATTTAGCAGACATGCATTTTGGTTCTGGTCTTGCTATGGAAACGCATATGAAGCAAGACGCATTTACCAGGCAAGATATTCGAATCGAGTAGCACCATGTGCTCGGACCTTTGTAAGTCTCCATCGCCGTTTATCAGAAACAGGAAGTTTCGGATAAACGGACTTCGGATTTCGGAAGTGCGAGAGTTTGTGATATTCCCGGTAAGCCAAGGACTGTAAGAACACCACAATTAGAAGAAGCAATATTAAATAGAATTGAGGAAGATCCAGGAACCAGTACTCGCAAAATTGCGCAAGGGGTACACGCTAGTCAGCAAAGAGGTTTGATACACGCTAGTCAGCAAAGAGTTTTGAGGATTACTCAGTTTCTTCACCATCATCAAATGTATCCTTATCACATAAACGGCCAGAAATCCTCAATTTTTAGGTAATTTTTTTCTTACCGATGTAGCTTATTTTTCTCAGAATGCCATATCAAATTTTTATAACACGTTTGGAGCCAATAAAATCCACACGCTGTTAACGAAAGACGTATTCAGTGCCAATTTTCGTTAAAAGTATGGGCAAGAGTAGTTGGCAACCGACTAATAGGTCCCCTTTTTTATCCCCTTGCGATTAGTTGGCCAAACATATCGCAACTTTCTAGAAAATGAGCTACCAATATTATTAGAAGATTTACCATTAGCTCAGCGAAACCAGATATTTTTTATGCATGAGGGAGCTCCCGCTCATCTTAGTGTCACAGCTAAAGAATATCTAAATGCAGTGTACGAAAATCGATGGACCGGTAGAGAAGTTGAACCACCTAATCAACCGTGACCGCCAATGTCCCCTGATTTAAATACATTGGATTTTTATTTCGGGGGGCATTTAAAATCCCTAGTTTAAATAAATCTAGCGGAAAACCGGGTAGATCTCAGAAACCGGATAATAATGGCTTGCGAAAATATTAAAAACACCCCAGGAATTTTTTAACGTGTTCGTCATTCAATGAGGAGACGGCTAGATGCTTGTATTTTAGCAGAAGGTGGCCACTTTCAACAGTTTCTCTAAATCCAGTTTGTTTTGTGTTTAATTGTAGATTAACAAATAAATAAGTTAATTACATAGGAAAAAATTGAAAATAAATTATTTTAATAAATAAAATTCATAATCATAATTTTTGTCCTTACTTAATTAGTGAATTAATTTTGTTTAGTTTATGTCCATAATGCATAGAAAAGTATCAGATTTAAAAAAATCAGTGGCATATTAACCATTTTTACAAAAATATTATTGATATTATTCGTCCATATGAACGTTTTATCTTAAAATAAGCTCAGGAATCAGATCCTGGATTTTCTTAATGTACTGAAAGATCATCCTGTATAAACTATAAACAAAATTTGGACCTTGTAAAAGGCGGTCGGACAATGCTGTCGCCACCTTTAAAACCTACATTTATAGACAATGTCTTCACTCTTCCCTTTAACGGTTGATACAATTCCTGAGTTCTATCTCTTTTTAATCTACTCTCTGGAACAGAAAGATACTACATCTGATGCCATTAAAGAAATTAATGAATGAATATAAGAATTCCAACATTTTTTAGCCCAAATGGTGCATTTGTTGGTATCGTCCTCGTCAACTATAGATACTATAATTGATATTTGTATAACAAATTTTTTTCTTTAATATGCCGACTGTCCAAGATATTTAGTCCAGGCGAATAGGTTTTCTGAACTGTTTAAATAATAAAATAAATTCGTTATTTGTATAAAATTATTATTTAAATTTATTGAAAACAGTGCATTTAAAATAGCTTACACCTTTCTTCAGGCCATTTGAACTTGCAAGGAAAACTAGAACAATGATTGAAAAATATTGAAAATGATTGATTGATGGAAAATGATTGAAAAATTGGAAATGATTGAAAAATATAACCAATTTAATATATGCGCCCGTATTAAAATTCTTATCTCGGCTAGTGTTGTAAATATCCGTATTCTTTAGATATCCGGATAATACGGAATCGGAATCAATTAATATCCGTATCCATCATCCGAATACGTATCCATTTCTTGAGCCGCGCGAAAGCGGTTACGAAACATGTATATACGGAATTATTAAGAATACGGGTAGATTGGTGGATGCGGTATCACATGATTCGAAGTCGAAGGTTAGGGATAGTAGGGCACCGTCTTTCGTTCTCGTTTTCGAATGAGGCGGGCTGGGTTTATCCAATGACTCTCATCCCATATGATACTCGTTATCGTTGCCACCCGATAAGTATGTTATCTTTTTTTGGAAAATGTCATTAGAAAGAGAAAGCATGAGATATGCCAAACCGCAGATCGTATTGTTCGCTTACACTCGATCCCGATTCCGTTTTCCCTTTGCACTTTGCATTAGTAACCATTCGAATGTGAATTTATTTTGATTCCTTATCCGTATTCAAGTTCTCGACCGTTTACGGATAATACGGATTCTTTTAAAATTCGTATCCAACGAATTTTTGAATACGTATGCTTACATCACTAATCTCGGCTGGTGATTTTTTTGTTCGGATACAAAAAATCGCCAAGCCAAGATACGAATTTTAGTCCGGGCGCATATATTAAAGTAATTATATTTTTCGACTATTGTATTTTTCTAGTTTTTTTTGCAAGTTTAAAAGCTCTGAAAAAAGGTGTAAGCTAATTTAAATACACCGTTTGCAATACATTTAAGCGTTTATATACGAATATGAATTATAGTTGACGGGGACCATACTATTCTTTTGTAATAAATAAAATAAATTTATTTATGTCAAAAACCATTAAGGTTATCATTTTAAATCCGACTTGTTATTCTGCGCTCAAGTGTTTTGAATCTATTTTATTAAGTCACGTGACCATAAACATGAGCTGATATTTCTCTGCAACTGCAAGCGTTTGAATAATTTCAGTGGCAGGAGCTGTCAGCTGCAACATTGTGTTCTGAAGTTAACAGTTTCTTTCCATTTTAAAATTGCTGTTCTTAACGTTTCAAAACTGGTGGGAATAAAATTAAAATGTCACCAGTGATAAAACCAATAGATTTATTTTCTGGCTTGTCGTCACAGTCAACCATGATGTTTATCGACGATTACCAAAAATCATGCAAAGCCACGCGATCTAGTACTGCGGTGCTGGATGCCATTTTTAAACTTGCAAACGAATATCAGACTAGTTAAATGGTCACGTGATCTATTAAAACAGCTTTAAAATGCTTGAGCGCAGAAAAACTAGTCTGCTTTGAAGAGCATTTCAAAACTAGAGGGGATAAAATTGGAATGTTGTTTGTCATAATCTATAATTTTTATTTTTAGACTTTCATCGAAGTTATCTGTATGGTTAACAAAGAATAACTGAACTTGTATAAAGTGATGTGATCTATTGAAATACTTTTAAAATCTTAGACGTAGAAAATCAACTATACATTTCCAAAACTTAAATATCAATTGAGACTTGATACATTTTTAAAATAACAAGGAGTCACTCAACTCTTAATATTATTTTTAAAATTTTTTTTTTCATTTATCTTTTCGTCTATTATTTGTTTAATCCTTATAAGTTCTGATATGATAAATAAAAGGTTTAGTGAGTTTTAGAAAATAAAGGTCTTCCACCTGACATACTTATCTTATCACTGACGATAACTGAGACTTGATAATTACTTAAATTCAAAATAGGTGCCACAGGAATTCTGTTCCTTTTATAATTGACACGCTTTTATTTTAGCTCGACCTGTAACTTCCATATACGTAGGTAACTACACTACATTTTGTTTATTATGCCTAGACCGCTATATAGGTGTGCCCCACGCTTTTAAATTTAATTACGTATTTAAAGACGAAGTGTTTTATAGCTGTATAAGTGTAAGAAAGCCGGGGTATGCATGTGTGCGGAGTAAAGGAAGGCGCAGTTTGCTGGTTGCTTTACTTTCCTAGCGCTGCGCGCACTGCACATCCCAATTTTCTGTTAACTTGTACCGCTATAAAAGGAAAATAATTATTTTAAACTTTTTAGCGCGCCACTCATTAAAGCGAGTTTTTTAAATATAATTTATTTTGATTTAAATCGAATTATTCATTTTACGCACTATTATATTAATTCAAACTATATGGTATAGCTATTGGTAAAATCGTTTCTAAAGTAACAGGAACTTTTATGTTCTGAAAGCAGTGTTCCTTGTTTTAAAACTTACCAAATAATTCATAAAAGTATTAAATAAATTAATAATTGTTCCTTACCCATAACCATCCCAGTCACCACCATCGTTATTACTATCACGATAGTCTGCATCTTCCTGTCTATTATTGTTTCTGTAATTATTGTATCTTCTGTTGCTCATATTATTTCTGCCATAGTTATTGAAACTATTTTTATTTTTGTTATTGCTATTCCCAAAACCGTCTAAATCTTGAGACTCATCGTTCTCCACACCACATTGTTTCAACATTTTTTTAGCTTCAGTTCGAAGAACATTATCATCTTCATTATCATCATTTTGGCCATTACTTGAATCGTTTCTTAATTTTGTACTTGTGCTATTTTTTAAAGCATCTTTTAATTTAGTATTTTCTTTGCTCTCGCATACCGCCCATTTTATTAATAAAGTAGTTATGATGGCAGCTACAAAAACGGCTTTATTTCTACACATTGCAATAAAAAAATGGATTATCAATTTAGAAAATCAGAGATTTATACCCATGTTCATTAAATATTAAAAATCTATATGATAGGTTAATTTGCCGAACAGATTGAAAAGGTCGTTAAATATCTTATTGTTTAGTACACAAAATGAAAGCATAAACCATAAATGACTACTGTAACTGATATATCCGCTAACAATTTTTAACAAGAGGTCACGAAACGACTATTGCCATATTTTTTGGACAATTTTTAATTAATTTCGGGAAAAGTGTTACTATTTAATGCATCAGTTGTATTTTGTTCTAATGCTTTTGAAGAACTATGGACAAAGAGTAATTATTTCTGATACCGATAACCAGTGAGTTTTCGAATTGCTGTCTAAATTTGTGTAAAAAAAATTTAGAAGGGAAGCCCATTTTCTATAAAAAATCTTTAACCAACAATGTTCAATGTTCGAGTACAAAAGTCTCAAGGTCTTGTATAGGATATATTATGTTATAAAATATTAGTCATTATTATTTAATAGTGGTAATACTTAGCTTGCAAAACGTAACAATAATTTAAGCAGCACAGTTACTTAAAAGAAAGCAAATCAAATGCAATAAACGCAAGGAAGGTCACAATTCTCTTCAGTGAGACTGCATTTTCTTATTCGTATACAAGGTTAGATATTGAATATATTTGGACCAACAGATACCTTTAAATTAGAAAAATTGTAGATTGTACACGAATCATTTGGAAAAGTATACTGAATAAACGATTGAACATTAAATAAGCAAGTTTTGAACTAACCAGTAATTTTTTCAGAGGACTCATCATGTTACTTTGTTGTTTTTTAAATTCTACTCGCTAAAGGCTCTATTTTATATAAAGTTACCTACAGCGATGTCCGACTGTTTTCCTATAATTTTAGTAAATAAAACAAAACTTAAGTAATTTGCATACCCTTCGTATATGAGTCAATGCAAGTCGAATTAGCTTGTAGTGTTTGGTGTGGCGTTACTGGTGACACGGTATTAGGTCTTTTTTTATGAAGGTGGCCCAACTGGTGATTGATATCATTACTTTCTGACTGGATAAATTGACAACTTTTTAGATAAGTTACCGCTTAATATCCCCAACCGAGCTAATTTTTTTTCTACATGTATTTTGCGTTTTGTAGAGCCCATGAAGACCGAAGTCTAAGTACTATGTACCGTGGGTATACTGGGGACATCTGACTTAAACATCCATAGCTGGAAACATCGGTAGAGGGTTCACCAGCCCTTTAAGATGATGTGTGGGATGGTACCACCTCGATCGAGGAAGAATTCCTCCACCACCTTTCAGCAATTAACAATCACACAATATTCATGGTCGAAGAGGGATTCGAACCCGCGACCTCTTGGTTGCAAAGCTGGCGCCGTACCAACTCGGCCACGGGAGGCCCCACTTGGCAACAAGATGGTGCTCCTGCACACAATAAGCCAAATGTGACTCAGTTTTTAAATCAAAAAAATCACACTTGGATTGGTAAAAATGCTTCAATTCGATGCTGTCCCATGCAATAGCTCTAATCTCGCATTGATAGACCGGTCTTTCTGGAGATGGCTCAAAAATCGAGTGCATAACCAGAGCACATTTAACACTTTAGAAGAACTAAGGCGGAAAATTGTGGAAAAAATAAATTTTATTAAAACACACCAGAAGTAGTCACTTGAGGGATGTCGTCAACCAGTTAAAGCATGTTATCGCCCTTACAATGAGCAAAGGCGGCGGTCACTTTGAACATGAGTTAAAGTAAGTATTAATCGGCTTTTTTATTAATCCATGTATTTTAGTTTAACATAAAGAACATTTTAAAATATATCAGCCTTTTCGGGCTGACTGTAGCCCATAATGAATAAACTAATAATAAACTATTTTTGTATGACTGAAGCACCTCGTTAGAGCTCCTGTCACTAGTTTAAAACACGCTTATTTGATGTTCAGTTGTTTTTTAGTTGCGTTTCCTGATGGTGTTTATACAAATCTACAATTTTTTTATTTTAAACATTCTCTCTTTGAATAAAAAAGTTATCTATTGGTCCAAATATAATCAATTGTACCCAAAGCTAAAAATTAACGCTTAGATTTCTTTACTTTCGCCGATAGAGGGAAATGTTAGAGTTGTAAGTGTTTCTGCAATTTCTATGCGATTTTTAATGTTAACATAGCAGGAATCAAAATGCGTCTCTATATTCCAAATAGCACTCAAAGGTTGACATATATTAAAATAAAAAAAGTTCATACTTCATTGGATCTTTTGCCAATAGGGAGTGCAAAGGACGTCCCTAATAACCAGACATTTTCTAGGTAAAATGGAAATATTCATTAAAAACATAATTATTTTAAAGTGTAGATCTTGTTCAAGCCGAAGCGAAGCTATATTTATTTTTAAATTGCTGACCCTATGTATGTTCGTTTGCCAAATGTATTTATACAAATTCGTAAGAAAGCAAAAGGTTTCACTTTTCTATGCACAAAATGACATGCAGCTGACTTTTTAGCAATAAAGGGAACTTTGCTTGTAAACTAGGTCTGCTTTTCAAAATGGTAGAAATTTTTTTCCTAGGGTATACTTTTTCTAAATAGTTAGAAAACATCCCTAGATTCTTAGCTAATTGCTACAGGAAAGTATTTTTGTCGATATCCTAAAAAAATATAAAGTTATGTACAAACATGGAAATTTACATAAAAAGTCTACAGTTTTTCTGCATTTTCGTGGAAATATAAGCAATGGGCAGCAAGTTGACATCTAACGCTTTCTAAGGCATGACACTCTTGTAACGTTTGGTATTATACTTAATTTTGCAGGCCAGACTACTGAAACACTGTTGTAATAGCAGAACATTCCATTTTATGCTCACTGCTCAGTCCTCCCTGAACGTATAAATCTAAGATATTTTTCATATAGGACCTTATATAAAGAGTCTGGTAGTATCTCCATATGTATAAATATTGCCCTTAACGGCGGGGTATACACAACAGTAAAAAAAGTCCACCAGACTAAACACAAAGTCCCAACCGAAATAGACTTAGAATGTGTAGAGTTACAGTTAAAATCGATCAACGACCCAAGCTTGACATTAAATATAATACATATCGTATAATATACAGGGAGTTATGAAATTCACTATATATATTTGAATGAGTGACTCCTGGGGTAGTCTACAGACATACCTAAGACTTTTCTTCTTAAATCGAACATTTTAAAAATTTTCAAAAATACCCAAAAACCCGTCTATGTTCGACGCACCTGGCTGAGTGAACACATGGCCCGACATAGCGCTTGACAGAAAATTGCGGGTGAAAAACGTAAAACAATTGAATTTGTTGTGACGTTGCTAGACATATAAATCTTTTTCTACAAACGTGTTAAAAATGCATTTTTTAACACGCCGCAGACGCCTTAAAAATGTTACTTTATGGCGCTAGTGTTAAAAGTACTTTATAGCACTAGTGTTAAAAGTACTACTATGGCAACTACGACGCCAACAATGGTTGTTAGATTTTTTGACAAATGTCAACTTCATAATTTTATATTATATCTACGATGCTACTTAAAACTATGTGTTTCGAATATGTTAAACTTTCTAAAAATTGTAATTGTATTTTTGTTTTTTATTGTCGTTTGTAGAAAAAATTTTGTATGATATTTGTGTTAAAAGTACTTTTAAGGCACTCATTTGAATTGCAGAATTCGCTTCGCTCATTCTGCAAACTTTCAAATTCGTGCCGTAAAATTATACTTTTAACACTTATATCATAAATAACTATTTTCTACAAACGTGTTAAAAATGCATTTTATAACACCCCGCAGAGGCCTTAAAAATGTTACTTTGTGGCACTACTGTTAAAAGTACTTTATATCCGGAAAACGTAAATTGAGTCCCGCCTTCATATTTTTACGTAAATTGAGTCCCCTAGTCAAAATAATAATACGTAAATTGAGTCCCGGGTTCCAACAAGAGCTTCGTAAATCGAGTCCCGGGATTTTTAAGTATCTATACAGTGTTTCAATTAAGTACTTGTGAAAAATTACACATTTTCATTTCTTCGAAAAACCGACACGCCATATGAACTTTTCATCTTAAAATTAGTCAAAGAACCACCCTTTAAAGTTTGTACAAGTACATAATTGAAACCCTGTATAATAAGAGAGGTAAATAAACTACCCTCAAAAATTTTATTACAAAACATTTAAAATAGTACAAGAATTAAGAGATTATAAATATATCTGCCATTATATAATCAGTAAAAACAGTTGAAACGTCTTCAGGTCTTAGAAAGGCAAGTCCAAAGAATGACTTTAAAAAATTTGCCTTTTCTGATTTCGATGCATATACCCGAGCTAAACCAATAGACTGAATTTTGCGATACCAACTTTGGCCGAGATGAAAACGACATCCCTTAATTTTTGTTTCTGTGAGCACTGATTGAACACTCACATGTATGGCCTTTTCAAAATCAATAAAAATATTTTTCGGTGAGAATCTCAATCCTACATTTAAACAGGTGTTAACTAAATGCCTAAAGCAATTTTCATAACATTTCACAGTTTTGTTGGGAAGAAGAAAAAAAGCAAGGGGTACATACGAATCATAATGTAAGGCATGAAAAGTGAACAGTTCATAAAAATATTTAGGGCAACTTTTAAACGTACCATCCACATAAACTGTATCTGAACGGCATAGCGCTTCTAAATTTTTCTTCGTAGAAAATCCGAGAATCTTACTTTGGAGATCGTTGACGATCACAAAATCTTCATTAGCATTGGTCTTGATGTCCATATTTCCAACAGCAGAAAGGGTTTCTTCAGTGGATCTGGGATTCACGTGTTTCGACTGTCGGGCGTTCAGCATGTTCCTTTTGATTAAGGATATGTCATTCCTTGTAAGTGTCTCTATATCATTGTTTTTTAGAGCTAGGTGAATAAGCTTAGAAGGTCTTGCACAAATATCGTCGGAAGCTTTACGTTTTAATCCGTTGCTTAACTTCTGACGCTCTAACTTGTTTTCTTCTAGTGGTTCATGCGAGTGAGGTGATGGTCCTGCCAATACTTCTTCATTTTTTCCCAGTTTTAAGAACGATTTACAGGTATTTCTACTACACATCCATCTTTCGGTGTTATTCGCCAACGTTTTGTGAAAGCGAAATTTATATCCATGTAAAACCAAAAGATTTCTGCCTCTTTCGCTAATTATAACTTCCATATTAAAATCAGTCGATACTACTTGATGCTAACGCGAACAAATACTAAATAATGTACAGACAAAATCATCGAACAACCCCAATTTATAATAACACCGCAATAAATTACTTAATTGCTTTTACCTGATTTTATGATAGCCGGACGGAATTTACGTAGGCCCATAAAACACCCGGGACTCGATTTACCTACCTGTAAAAATAATTAACAAATAATTAACGAATATGAGACTCAATTTACACCGACCCTTTATATCACTTGTGTTAAAAGTACTTTATGGCACTCTACGACGCCAACAATGGTTGTTAGGATTTTTGACAAATATGTCAACTTAATAATTTTATATTATATCTACGATGCTACTTAAAACTATGTGTTTCCAATATGTTAAACTTTCTAAAAATTGTAATTGTGTTATTGTTTTTTATTGACGTTTGTAGAAAAAATTTTCTATGATATTTGTGTTAAAAGTACTTTCAAGGCACTCATTTGAACTGCAGAATTCGCTTCGCTCATTCTGCAAACTTTCAAATTCGTGCCGTAAAATTGTACTTTTAACACTTATATCATAAATAACTATTAAGAAGGATTTATTTTCTGTTTTTAAGCGTAATTTAAGACAAGGAAAAAAAATTAGAGGTTTTCCTAAGAAAAAAACAAAAAAAAATTGTAAAAGGCACTGCGAAATTAATTCTTTTTGTCAGTAGTCTCAGTTTCAACTAATATTGGTGAATGGGTGAATTCGGACAGTATCATGGGACGAATTTATAAGAAAAAAATTAAATCCAAAATTATGCAAAACACAACCAGAAACCTAAATAGGGCTATTCAAGCTGTAAAAACCATCGCATGTGTTCAAGGGACGCGGCGGAACAATATGGAATCACAAAATCTACCCATTCTGACAAAATTCGAAACGCACATCTAAAAAACAAGGAGGCCAAACAGTTTTGAAAAAAGAAGAAGAAGATGTCCTTGTTGCCAATATCGTTGAATTGAGCGATTGGGGTTTTTCTTTGATAAGATATGACTAACGAATCCTTGTAGAAACTATTTAGACCGACTAGGAAGAATGACGAAGTTTAAGGATACCATGCTAGGACTTGATTCGTTTTACAATTTTATAGAAAGAAATAAAACTATAACAGAAAGGTTGAGTCAAAATACTCGTATAAAAACAGTACGAGCCAATATTAGTAAAAAAATAATAAAGAAATCTTTTACAAATCTAAAAACGTCAATAGAAGGAGCTCCCATGGCCAATGTCATAAATTATGACGAGAATAATGGGACGGATCGATGACCCTGGACGTACAAAAGCAATCTGCAGAGAAACTGCAAACGTGCTAAACGAATTCTAGATTCAAGTAAGCGCAGTATCCCAGTGAGGGCTGCTGCTGCATCCGGAACACTACTGCCTACGTGATCTATAAGTCAACACACCTCTATTCAACTTGGATAGAGGGTGGAATTCCAGGATCAGTGTATAATCGAACGAAATCTGGTTGGTTTGATGGCCAACCTTCGAGGACTGGTTTGAAAAATTAGCTGTGTCTTATTTTCGAAATCTTCCAGGTAAAAAAATTTTGATCGTCTACAGCTTGACTAGCCATCTTTCCATAATTGCCATTCAGCTTTGTGAAAATAACAATATTGAATTTGTTTTTCTCCCACCAAACACGACTCACCTATTGCAACCTCTGGACGTCTTCTTCTTCGGATCCTTAAAGAGAGCTTGGAGGAAGACTCTGACATCTTGGAAAAACAGAGGTTGCCTGCCTAAGTCATAATTTCCTCAACTTTTTATAGATGCTTAGAACAAAACATTATATACGGATTTCGATTGTGGGATATTTCCACTGAGAGCCAACCGTGTTCTGAAGAAAATTCCGGATACAGATATAAACAAAAATGAAGAAAATAAATGAATGGACACAGTCTTTACATGAACTTCCCAAAGAAAGTCGATTTTCCGAAAAACCATCAACCAGCCGTGGAAGAGGCAAAAAGTTCAATGTTCCACCAGACAAGGGGATTAAAGTAGCTCACTTTAAGAAGACAGGCAGCAGAAATAATTGAAACTGAAGATTCGTTCCAATCCGATAATGATGCAATGATAGCTATTGCGATGACACATTAGAATCGGAGAAAAATATTTCTGATAGTTCAAGTCATTCTAGTGTAGATTTAAACCAAAATATATGTAAGTGATATAAACACTAGTGGAATAGCTGATTTTTTTATGTTCTGACAGCCCACGAAGACCGAAGTCTAAGTACTATCTACCGTGGGTGTACTGGAGAAATCCGACTCCCACATCCAGGACTGGAAACATCCATAGGGACTTCACCAGCCCTTTAAGAGGATGTGAGGGGTGGTACCACCTCGGTCGAGGAAGGAATCCACTACCACCTTCCAATAATCGATAATCACAAAACATCCATGGTCGAAGCGGGATTCGAACCCGCGCCTCTCGGTAGCAAAGCTGGCGCCGTACCAACTCGGCCACCGGAGACATTTGTAGGGACATTTTTGGCAGGTATGCTGACATGCCCAAAAAAATTAAGTACTAAACATTATATTTCTTGTGTAACCGAAATTCTGAATCCTCAAGAAGTATATTTGGTTAATTTTTTAAGGAAGCTCAGTGGATCAAAAATGAGTGAACATTTTACCTATCCAGACGTTAAAGATGAAAGCGTCATTGAAAAAGATCAAATGTAAAAATAATAACAGGTGTTCGCGATTGAAGAAGAAATAGGTTTCAGTTTCCTAAATTAAATGTTAAGTTAGAGTAATAAAACAAAATGTTAATTTTATATTAGAAATAAGTGTCTTGTTAAAACTGCCTACTGTAGGTAAACATTCGATTTTGTTACTGTCAGTAGTTCGTAATTTTAGAAAAATGCTCATTTTAAGACAAATAACAGTTTATTTTTTATAAAGTTTACTTGTGATATTTTTCTAAATAAAAAAAAATAGAGTATTTTATTTTGGGATCCATAAAGCATTTTACTTTCCCACCCTATTTCATCTCGAGATTCAAGAAAATAAGTTTTTCTTTAATATTATTGGTCCGAATTCACATTGCAACCCGATAGAATTCATTTTAAAGGCAAAATATATGGATGTCCAAATTCAACCCATACATTAATACAATAAAAAAAACAATAAAACAACAAACAATAAAACAACAAACAATAAAAAAGAATTGTTAAACAATTTTTTTTAATGAATTCACCACTAGTGCATCGTAAGTACAACACATGGGAGGACTTAAACTAATTTTGTAAAATTTTTTGAAGAAAGCTTCCTAGCAAAAAAACCTCATATTCTGTCCGAATAAACACCAAACGACATGTTGAAAAACTGTATTAAGACAAAAATGTCAAAAATTACAAAAATGCAATATTTAGGATATTATTTTTAAACAACACACTGTAATATTTAGAAACAGAGAAGCTTTTAAGTAGAACCGTTTTTTTTCAAACATTACCCAGAAAGTTAACGATACAAATATAAAAACTTCATTAATTACAAAAAAAATATTAATTCCATATAACTTGCCATAGTTAATGTTGCACATTCATGAAAACGAAAACGACAAAGATAATTTCATTGTTTACTAATTTTTAAAACTTTTTACGGTGTTATTTAACAACAGAAAACAGGTTTTGTTATTTTTTTCTTTAATTGCCAAGCCCGTGTATAGAAAATGTTCAGCGAAAAGATTTTCCAATATGATTTGTGTTTAGGTCCCGTTCTCTAAATAAAAATGGTAGGTAATATTTTAAACAGTCCAGTTATAAAGTCCCTAGTTTAAAATTTAATTTTTGCACAAATATTATGACGGGGCAGTTCTTGGTAAAGTTTTTCAAGGATATGATAACATTTAAAACCTTAAAAATATATGTTTTTTAAAATTATGTATATCAGATTTGGATGAAAACGATAAAAACAAAATCAAATAGTAAAATATTATTTAAAATTTAATTTAACTAACCGTATTACATCATAATTATTGTTGTCATTAACTTGATGATGCATATTTTATAATTGTACAAAAAAATGGCACTTTAAATTAGAGATAAATAGGAAATAGGTATTGTTTTTAAAAACATCTGTGTTTAAACAGTGTCAAGTGCAGCGTACTAGTTGTGATGTAAATTGGCAAGTAAAATGCAAATTAAATTACAGTACTTATCTGTAACTTCCGTTCTCCCTTGGCAACGTTTAAATTTAATCATTACTTATTTATTGTTACTATTGACCGTAACTATTAACTGTATCGATTGTGGTTTCCGTGATGATCTGGGAGTTTTTAAAAATTTTATTGAGTGTACTAGTAATATTAAAATTTATTGTCCATCTTACGAATGTCCGATGTAAAAGTAAAAGGTGCTTAGTGGGAAAAACAGCATTAATTACAGGAGGCAATTCAGGTATTTATTCTAATTTTGATTCCTAATAGTTTTAGCATAGCTATTGCTTAACGACGATTGAAACTTCTTATTAATATATAGGGGATTTTCTAAGTATTTTAAAATAATAAAGGAGATTAAACTTAAACTAAACTGAGGAATTAAAAGAAGGTACCAAATTAAATTTATTTTGCCACAAAATACCTTTGGGGTGCAGTTAATTCTGTAAATCACTAAAAAAAAATTATTCTATGCTGCGAAGGAAAAGCGACGTTCAATGACAACAAATTACTAAAAATTTATTATCACGACAAATAATGGTATATTTTATTAATCCTTAGTCATATGCTTTAGCCTATGATATTTATGAAATGAAAAAGGACAATGAATTTTGGAACATGGAATCTACTTAGCCTCTATAGACCTGGAGCATCTTTCCATACGGTCAAAGAACTAGCAAATAGAAATATGGACATAACAGCAGTTCAGGAAATTAGGTGGACAGGAAATGGAACGCAAAAGATATGGAACTCGGTAATATTCTATAGCGGAAATGACCAGGGACGGCACCAGTTTGGAACAGGTTTTATTGTCAGAGATTCCCTAGCTCACACAGTCATCGAGTTTAGACCAGTCAACGAGCGGCTCTGCTACATAAGATTAAAAGGACAGTGGTATCATTATTATTCGGTGTGCTCTGTCCATGCCCCGACGGAAGAAAAGAACGAACAAATAAAGGACAACTTTATACCGATTTGGAAAATCTTATATTGAATATACCCAAATATGATATGCTAATTGTATTAGGAGACTAATGCGAAAGTTGGCAAGGAAGAAGCATATCAAACAACCATAGGTAAGCATAGCCTCCATAACACGAGTAATAACAATGGAACTAGACTTATAGATCTGGCTACGAGTCACAACCTCCTAATTAAATCAACCATGTTCGGACACAAAAATATACACAAGGAAACATGGGTATCAAATGACAAAATAACAAGAAACCAAATAGGCCATGTTCTAATAGACGCAAGGCATAGTAACAACTGCCTCGTGCCTCAGAAGTCTGAGGGGAGCAGACGCAGATACTGACCACTTCCTAGCTAGAGGAAAGATCAAAATAAGAATCTCCACCCAACCAACCACTAAAAATAAGACCAGAACAAATTGGAATACGGAAAAACTAAATATAGCAGAAACACAAGAAATATACCAAAAACAAATTAGTGAAGAAATAAAAGAACCTCAAAAGGACTACAATGTGAACGATCTTAGGAAGAACATCCAAGAAGCAATAACTGGGGTGTCTAGTCGAGTACTCGACAAAAAGAAAAAAGAAAGAAAGAAATGGTTTGATGACGACTGCAGTGGAGTATTGGAGAGACGAAACAGGTCCAGAATAAAAATGCTACAACACCCAACAGCAGCTAATGTAGAAGAACATAAACAACAAAGAGCAAAGGCACGCAGAACGATAAACGGGAAACAGAGAGACCACCAACTAGCTATAATAAAAGATATAGAAGAAAACAGACAGAACAACAGAACAAAAGAATACTTTAATGGAGTATCAAAATAGAAAGCAGGTTACCAACCCAGAACTGAAAACTTCCTCTCCTATCCACATGGAAGCACCACTTCTGCGAACTACTCAATGAAGAGGAAAACAACGACATGGCACCAATAAGTATATCAACAGCTGAACTGGAAATACCATCCCCATCCTACGAAGAAACAGTAAAAGCCATAAAAAGCTAAAAAACAACAAAGCTGCTGGTAGCGACAGCATACCTGCCGAATGTATAAAATATGGGGGAGAAACACTGCATAGGGCCATCCATCAGCTCATCCAAAGCATTTGGAACACTGAGGTGCTACCGGATGTATGGAAGGAAGGAGTGATAGTCCCCATTCATAAAAAAGGAGACAAAAATAAATGTCACAATTATCGCGGAATAACCCTGCTAAATACATGCTATAAGGTACTCTCCAGTATCCTGCTGGAGAGAATTAGACCATATACTGAAGAGATAGTGGGGGACTACCAATGTGGGTTTAGACCTAAAAGGTCCACCATAGACCAGATCTTCACCATCAGACAAATAATCGAAAAATGCTGGGAATTCGACAGACAACTACATCAAATGTTTATTGATTTTAAGCAGGCCTTTGACAGAGTATGTAGAGCAAAGTTGTGGCAAGCAATGCAAGAACTAGGCTTTCCAAAAAAACTTGTATCGCTGATAAAAATATGTACGTAGGATGCAAGGTGTAAGGTAAGGGTGGGGCAGGATTATTCGGATCTCTTCAATGTTAAAAATGGGCTTAAGCAGGGCGACTCCCTTTCACCTCAACTTTGTAACATAGCATTAGAATACGCAATTAGGAACGCCAAGTTCGAGACACCAACTGCTATATTCCATAAAGAGGGACCCAACTTGCTCCTGGCCGGAAACAGATGCCTCTTTGCTCTTAAAAGTTTAACGAAATCAAAGGAACTTACCAGGAAAACTAAACTAAACTTATAAAGAACAATCATAAAACCTATAGTAATATATGGTTGCGACACCTGGACACTAACCGTTGTAAACGAGGAACGACAAGAGATATTTGAAAGAAAGGTGCTGAGGAAAATATTTGGTCAAACCGGGGAAGAAGCAACAATGACAATATCGAATAAAAACCAACCAGGAACTCAAAGAACTATACACGGATGGCAATATACTAAATGAAGTAAAGGCCAGGAGACTGCACGTAGGAAGAATACCAGATGACTATGTTGCTAGTGTGGGAGACGGCCCCACAAGGAAAACGTCCTTTAGGTCGACCTCGTCTTAGGTGGAGAGACAACATTGGAAAGGACCTAAGAGCCATGAACATCCAAGATGGCCTTGAAATCATGCTAGACAGAGAAAGATGGAGGCGTGTAGTAGAGTCGGCAAAAACCCACCCAGGGTTGTAAAGCCAAGGAAGAAGAAGAGAAGAAGATTTATGATTGCAGATAATAACCTACAATAATCGGGTGATTTTAGTATAGTTTATCAATCTGTATGTACGCCACATAACTGAAAGCCTAGTGACAGTCGTCCTTAATAAGTAGCTTGGGGCCATACAGTTGACCAGATTAAGAATACCCCTGGAATTTCTGATCGATCTAAAATGTAAAAAAAAATCTAAATCTATGATTATATCGGATTTTAATAAATAAATATAAATAAAAAATTTTAGTGGGCCAAATTTGACTCAGTTACCATTGGAAAATTTTTCCTACCCTGAAATCCAATAATTAATATAATCTTTAATTTAAAATCACATGATTAACAACCAACCAGAAAAAAATTACAGCGAGAACAGATGCTCATGGTTAATTGTCACCTCGTTGCGTCACAATGGAAATGGTGATGGTGAAATTTTGAAGTTGTCAATAATTTAATAATTTCAATATGTCACGTTTTGGTTGTGATATCGGCGATAAAATAGATTAAATAACTAAATCTAACGTAAAAAAATAGCAAGAAATTCTGTTTATTTCTAAAATTACCAAAACATTTTCTTATGCATAACCCTCGAACATCGGCAAATGCTCAAAAATCTTATAACAACTGTCTCAAGCATGTTGCTTATAGAAAACAGACCTTCGCACACGGCTTGGGTCTGCTTCCAACATGCTTTCGGAAACTGTCATAAGATTTTTTTTATTGTCGATGTCCTTGAGTTATTAATACTGATAACAGATAAAATGAATTTACAGAAACTACAAAAAGATTTGATCACCGTTTTAATTGAAAACAATTATTGAACAATTAGTAATCAGATCGCTTAAAAACTGAATTAGCACCTACAACTCAGAGTTGTACTCAGATGCATGTTGACTTTCTTTGATCTTTGGACCAGCTCACGAAAGTCTAAACCTAAATACTATACATATGTACCGTGAGTGTACTAGGAGTGTCCAGAGCTGGAAACATCCATATGGATTTCACCAACCCTGCAGCAGATGTGTGGAGTGGTGTCTCCTCGGACGAGGACGAAATCATCTACCATATTTCTTGTTTAGTGCGAGACATGGCATTCCCAGGTGGCCACCCTTCCAAGACGTAATAACCGTCCCGAGCGTCGCTTAACTTCGGTGATTAAACGGAAACTCGCTCGACCACCGAAGTTACGCGCTGCTTATACTTGACTTAAGGCAATAAAGTTTAAATCTATGGTAATGAAGAGTCTACAAGAAATTACGCCATTTTAATTTACAAATCGGTTAAAAAATAAATATACTTAATGTGTAATTGCATATATCCTAAGGGGGTTGTGCCATTTGTCAACATACCGGTTTTAAATGTGAATCCATTTGATACTTATACTACTGAGCTCGTATAGGGCGACACAGGAAGTAGTTACCCCTAAAATTTTATTATCAAAATTTTAGGATACTACCATATTACTATATTATTTCTTTAATTTTCTTTGTCTTTTCTTATATATTTAGTAATTTTTGCATAGAAGTCAAAAAATATGTTCTAAATTATTAATTGTCAATTTTTTTTGGTAAACTTATACTTTTAAAACAATTAGAACTTTACCCGAAAGTGATATCAGTTTTTTATTTTAAGCGGAACTCGATATCACAATTTTCCAGAAAATTTTCTTTTTAGCTACATATTAGTATTCATTTTCAAAATGGCCAATATCTAAGATGCCCATAAATTTGTTAAAGCAAGAAAACTGGTAAATAGTAGGTGATAAAATGATTTATTATAAATTGTTTGACGATATCAAAACAACTTTTTTCTAGTTCTAGGAAAACGCTAAAACATGCCAATTTTATTTTTTACATAGGACTACTTTTTTCGTGTTGGAATTTTTCCCCTATGGGTCAAAATGCACTTCTACCACTGAGTTATCAAGGCCCAGCCCTAATTACCAAAGATAGAAAGCTGAAATTTTGCGTACAGCTTTAGTGTAGGCCCCAGACGTCAACTAAGAAAGAATATTGCAAAAAAACAACCCCTAAAAATTAAATTATTTCTTATTTTAAAAACTACTAAGTTCGAAGGAAACGCCAAAACATGTCAATTTTATTTTATTTTTTTACGTATGACTACTTTTTTTTCGTGTTGAATTTTTTCCCCTAGGGGTAAAAACACACTTCTACCAGTGATTTATCAAGGCCCAGCCCTGACTACCAAAGACAGAAAGCTGACATTTTGCATACAGCTTTAGTTTAGGCCCCAGACGTCCACTAAGTTGGCAGTGGCAACATTCGCTCTCCTGCAGGAATAAAATCACCAGCATCAGATGACTGACAAAATTTACAAATTGTTTCACTATAACCCCTAGAAATATAAATTCAACCAGAAACAGCAGTGGGACTCTGCGTCGTTATAGTAATCTACTATAGCTTGCTACTATAGAAATCTATTAGCGTTTTCTACTATCGTCAAATGTGCAACTCTGTTTGGTTGTAGACAATGATCGGGTATCTTCGGAACTCGCCAAAGGGTAACTGTCTGAGCTAAAAACATTGCGGAAATTCTAGGGATTTTTAATTTTATAACTAGAAGTTTTGGACAGAAGAAAAAGTTTGGTTATATTTATGTTCAAAAGCATAGTAGAGTTGGGAGATATAGTGATTTTTCGATATCTGTTAGAACAGAGATGGTGATTTAAGAATAGCCGTTATTTTTAACGGTGATTTTTCACTACAGCGATTTTTATTTTTAAGGCGAAAAGGAGCAGCATAGTTGCTTTTACAAGACTGATATTCGATATAAATATTGAATAATGCAGGTACAATTGGAATTAAAATTATAAGTTGATTTGGTTAGTGAGTTATTAGGGTAAAAATAGTATTTTTTCGAAACGCCCAGTGCCAGAAGCGTAGCGAATATTAATCGAAAATGGCCTTTATTCTTGATTTTTGCGCTAGATTAAGTTAAAAATATTACATTTTTTTCCGAAATTAGAATTATAATGTTTTTGGTAATTTTGAGTATAGGTATACCTGAAAATGTTTTTATGAGGCTGAATTTAAATACGACAATAAATTAATAAAATTATAATCTCTTAGATACTTTTCAGATTTGAAATTAACCATCTAAAACTGCAAAAAAAATCCCATTTAATAGCTTAAAATTGAGGACACACTGAGTCTAAAGGAGATTATAAAATACTTAATAACTCACAACATAAATAACAAAAGAATTATAAACAATAGTATCAGAAAATATAATAAAAAAAAACATTCCCTTTTATATCTAGCTATCTGCAGTGGGACTCTGCGTCGTTATAGAAAACTACTATTGCTTTCTACTATAGAAATCTATTCGCGTTTTCTACTAAAGAAAATTTGCAACTCTATTTAATTGTAGACTAATCATCGGGTATCTTCGGAACTCGCCAAAGGGATAACTATCGGAGCTAAAAACATTTGCGAAAATTCTAGGGATTTTAAATTTTATAACAAGAAGTTTTGGATAGAAAGAAAAGTTTGGTTATATTTAATGTTCAAGGTTCATGTTCAAAAGTATTTTACCCTTTACCTAAGTTGAATTTTTTCATTTTTTCCATGTGCCATCCAAAGCCCTTCTAGAACTAGTAACACCTAAGTACAGCTTATACAATAACACAGCTACCTAAGTAAGATAAACAGGGGCGCACCCAGGATTTTGTCTAGGAGTGTTTCAGGGATCACGCGATTTGGTGGATTTTTTCAATTATTAGTGCACTTTTTTAATTTTTGTGTGTCTAGGATGTTAGTGTAGGGCGAACTGCCGCCCCCCCCCCCTGGGTACGCCGCTGAAGTTAAACACCGCAACGCAAGTCGCAACGTCATCAGCCGAGAACTTACTGCCGCTGTCGACTGGTGACGTTGCGGTGTTGTAACTTAAAGAAGGTCCTCACCTCACGGGCAGAAGAAGCGGAACAGCGGACAGGAACTTCGTTTGTTAAACATGGCAGAATTCAACTAATCATATAACGAAGCGCCTCTCCGCTGTTCCGCTTCCTCCGCCCGTGAGGACCCACTTTTACGGCGTTACTAGTTCTAGCATCTTTGGCTATTTATTTGGATATTTTTATTTCTGGATGAGATTCAGCGAAGTTGATCAAATAAAGCCAGTGTTCACTTCTTACGCGCATTTTACTACTAAGATACTTTTTGTTTGTTGCTTATTTAAAACTATTTAGTAAAAAATGTATGTATTTCGATCTCAAAATTTTCAACTGAGTAATTTGTATCCAAATTATAAGCAAAGTGCATAAAAGCAAAGTAAGGAGCTTTTACTGGTCCTTTTTATTTTTTATAAGCTCTGCACTTAGGACAATTTGTGGTTATACCTAATGCCAGAGTGAAAATGCTCAAAATTTTGAGACTCAGACTCATTAGGAATAATCTTAAACAGAAAAAGCAATAGTTCAAACATATGACCTCTAAAGCTAAAGCCTTCGTTCACCGAACACCGAACCGGCAGTGCTCTGATCCAAAAACATGTAAACAACTTGATCCATAACCTCACAAAACCGATAACTACAGCATTGGCGATGTCGTTTCAAGACGACAAGATGGCTGTCACATAATCGCCTTCGAACCATACGCAGAGTACGAAACGATCGTTCCGTTTCTACAAATAGAATTCTATGACATCGTGGAGTCCCACTGCAGCGTTAGCGATGTCGCTTTCGTTTCAAGACGACAATATGGCTGCCACATAATCGACTTCGAAACCTACGCGGAGTACGAAACGATCGCTTTGTTTCTACAAATAGAATTCTACGACATCGCGGAGTCCCACTGCAGTTCCGCCTTGACAAAAGAAATATTTGTCTAATAGTTATTTGTGTACCAAGGCCGTAATGTTGATCTTTTTAGGCCGAATCTGAAATTTGTGGCCGAGGCGTAGCCGAGGCCAACAAATTTCAGGTGAGGACAAAAAGATCATACGGCCGAGGTGCACACAAAATTTTTTAAGCGAGTGTCTCATCAAGTAGGTAACAACTTTTTTTTACAAGTTTGTTTCTAAACAAAGACGAAACTGGAAGATTAGATTCAAATTTTTATTAACCATAAGTGTGTCTAGTAGGCCGCCTTCATAATTTGACAATCTTAACATCGGACGTGGAAATAACTCAAATAAGCAAATTAAATGTGTCTAGTAGGCTGCCCTCATAATGACTTTGTTTGCAAAAGCGGCTGTAAAGTAAAAAAGCGGCCGTAAAGTAAAAAAGCGACCAAAAAAGGTACACTTCAGGGACGTTAATAGATCCGTAAAACTTCATTTGTTGTGACACTCGCTTAAAAAATGTATTTATGCATTTACATGGCATCCTAGAGCATTGCCAAATTTTTAAGTTTGTTTTTCTTTCTTTTCATAGAAATATAGGTACTGTCCTAATTTTAATCTTTGGCGAAAAACTTTATAAGGCTAAAAGAAAACAGCCTGTCGGCCGTAACTACATAGCGCCCATTGGAGGAATGCATCGTCCCCGTTTTTTATTTATCGTCTTTAAAAACATTATCCTACTAATTTTGAAGTTGACATTGAATCATTAAATTACTATAAAACTTCAAAAACAGACATTCCGTATTTTATTAACCAATATGTTATCAAATATAATTAGCTTACCATATCTACCTTAAGTACGTAGGTATGTAACTTTCTGTAGTAATATATTAAGGAATGGGGAAATTATCGAAAATCATTCTGAAGATTTTTTGCCGTGGAAATCGCTCGAGGGCTTACCCGAGAGCGATTTCCAAATGGCAAAAAATCTGACAATGATTTTCTGATTATTTCCCATCCCGAAATGTATTTTGAAGATTACTTACCAAATAAAAAACTAACGATGTATTTTGCACAATTTAATGTATTGCAATTAAACACACAATTGGTATACTGTATAACAGAATGCTGATTGGAGTTTGAAGAAACAGAGCCAATTTTCGCTGCTGTGGTCTCTTCACAAATATCCATTCTGGGATGAATAGGTTGAGTACTGATGGGTTTTAATGATATTTAATTGATATCTCGAAATGACACTTTGACGTTTGTTTGTATTTTATTTGTTGTCCATAGTAGCAAAAACGCCATTGTTCGTTATCTAGATAATCATCAAACATCACCACGACAATAAAGAACCTGTTGTTACAGACGTGTGATTTTAACTGTTGACAAGGGCGATTTTCAGTTCTGACGGGGGAGATTTTCACTTTTGACAAGGGTGATTTTCACCGGAGAGCGGGAGATTATCGCTGAATAATCAGGTGAAAATCAACCCGCTTTTATAATGGATGAGGTAAATAATCACTTATAATCTCCCTAGAGCTTGAATTATTTCCGAAAATTTTTTCGAGGTGCGAATTTTTTTGAAAATTTCCCGAGGCGTCAGCCGAGGGAAATTTTCTTATAAAAATTCGCAACAGAGAACAAATTTTCGGAGATTAATTCAAGCTTGCGGGAGATTCGGTACGAAAATTTTATACCAAAAATTATTTCAAAAAAAAATACAAATTTTGACAATTTGGCAGGCGTTTATTTTGCTTTGAGGTTTGGTGTTTTAATATAAGGTGTCTATTTAATTACTTTTTTGACACTTTGACGTTTCAAAGGCGTGCCTAGTAAAATTTTGTTTGTGATTGAGTTGAGTACAAAAATAAAATGTCGCGTTTAATCTACGCTTCTATTGTTATTCTGACATCTGCACGTGACAGCTGTCAAGTCAGGGAAATTATCACTTATTAATTTTTCAACTAGTCACGTGACCGAAAAAATTTCCGAAAAATTCGAGTTGTTGCCATAGCAACCTGTCAAAAACAAGGCATCTGATTGGCTTAAAACAACTGGTATAAAATTTTCACTAAAATACCTCCGTTGCTATGGTGATCTGTCAAAATAACGGATTTTGATTGGTTTCAAATTATAGGTGTGGAATTTTCACTAAAATACCTCCGTTGCTATGGTGATCTGTCAAAATAACGTATTTTGATTGGTTTAAAATTATAGGTGTGGAATTTTCACTAAAATACCTCCGTTGCTATGGTGATCTGTCAAAATAACGTATTTTGATTGGTTTAAAATTATAGGTGTGGAATTTTCATCTGAATTATGGGTTATGAGTTTGGGAACTACCTATATAAAATTTTTATAATTGGTCTCGCCCAAATAAGTCTTTCTCATTTTAGGGCTTGGTCTCGAACTAGCCAAGGAGTTGGCTGCACGAGGATGTAGTGTAATAATTGCAGACAAAGTTGATGCCACAAATACTGTTAAGAAACTTGTCTACGAAACCCATAATCCAAATATATTCTCTAAAATAGTGGATTTTGAGTCATTTAGGTCGGTTAGACTGTTTGCTAATGAGTTGAAGAAAAATTTAGAAACACTGCATATTTTAGTAAATAATGCTGGAATTGAAGATTTATCCTTGACGAAGACTGAAGATGGCATTCAAAAAATCATGCAAGTAAACTACTTTAGCCACTTCCTGTTGACCCATCTGCTACTAGGTACTAGATTATAGACCTCTTTTTCTGTATAGCTTCTTAAATTTCCGCCGAGTCAGGAGACTCTTTTGTTGCGCCCGGGTTTGAGCGACAGCGGGGACAGGCAAAAAAATTCGATACTTGTCAAAGAACCTACCTATACATTCTAAAGTGTAAATACCTGTAATTATAGCTGATGTAGATACATGTAAAATAATTATATGCTTCCACTTTTTCATAATAAAATATCGTTTTAATTTTTGAGCTTTTGAATATTTTATTTTTATTTAAATTATTTTTTACATCAGCGAAAATTCTCAGCTGCTAAAAAGTTAGGTTATGAGAAAGATAAATATGACATATTATTTGAAGCCTGTCCCATACTATAAGTTGTTTTTGCAGTGTAAAAATATACTTAAAAAGTTTATATAAAGTAGTAGCAGCTTAAATTCCTGTGCTCTATGAATCTGGGACTGACTAACAACTATTGAAATATTACCCTGTTCTCCTTTACATTACTTGGCCCGGGCGTTGTGGGAATGAGTAACAGGAACGCCGACCCGATATAAATTTGAGACTAGAGGGCATTACAGAAGATTTCTTTAGTTATAGAAAGTAGTGAAAATTGCGCTCTAGAAACGTTTGGTTTCAGTTTAAAGCTGAAGTCACAGTGCCATTACAAAGTGTATCTATCCTTCTGGAATTGAGACTCAACATTTACAGTTAAAAATTTTGAAACTACTTGGTATATTCGATTAAACAATTTTTATCGCATCTTTAACTTACACAAACATCACTGTTCGCAGGTAGGCTGTATTATAGATCCATTTCCATTATATATCGGAGAATTTTGCATTTCCGAATAAATAGGTTTTTCAACAACTCTCGAACTATTTTGCCAGGCAAGATATTTAAGAACAAGTGTTTTCACTACGAATCGAGCATTCCGGAATGTACTCAAATATTGCGTTCGGAATGACGAATTCGTTTTTTTTTTACGAACGTTCAAATTTTACCTACGGAAAAGAAATGAATGTGTACGTTGTGTGGAGCATTTTTTATGCGTTTTGCGCGTTGAACTAATCCGGAAAACGACTCTTTGTGATCGGCATACAGTAACGCTAGTACTTAAAAATTTGTAATCTTTATTTTAAGCAGTAAAATAAAAATTGAAGCAGCAAGTACTGTTTGTTCATACTCGGCGTTTTATACCATTGATTAAGTTTCGTCGTCAATAGCAACCAATACCTATAGCAGTAAATTTTACTTAAAACAATATCATAATGATATATTTACTATACAGGAACCACAAGAGGTAGAGATTTAGTCTAGTCAGGACAAATTTGCATTAGAAGACTGAATTTTGAGTTTATAAACCACTGAGAAATTAAAAATATTTGGAATCCATTCGGAGATATTCGAAAAAATAATAAAATTGCTTTTATTATTCCTTTTGTTTTTCTTTTATAATTTTTATCCCTTTATTTTTGGTGCTAGAGAAAGGCAAAAAGTGATTTCTGGGGGCATCTCCAGTATTAGTATTAAAATCTGATGTTTCATGTTTCAGCTATACTATCATGGGATTTAATTCGTTAAATACATATCTGTATTTTTCATTTTATTTTTGAATGCCATTTAAGTCCTGATTACAGCCACAACACTTCATATTTTATTAAAGAAATAAATAATTCATAAGACGCATGAGTAAGACAGAGATAAATGGAATATTTTTTATTTCATTAATAAAATATCAAGTGCGATACATAGTTGTATTTGAGACTTAAAGAGGTTTCAAAAAATAAAATAACTAACTCACATCACCATTTTACAAGGAAAACTCAAAAAAGTGTCCTGAGAAAGTGCTTTTAATTTTTTGTAACTCCAAAAATAAAAGCACCAAAAAATAAGGACGAAAATCTGAAATTTCATTTCTTTTTGAATAGCTCCGATATTACTTGGAATATTTTTACTCAGTGGCTTATAGTTCAGCACCAAATCACGCACTTTTACCTTAGTTTGACCATATCTCTATTTCTTATGGTTACCGAGATGGTCAGTATTGTCAGTGCATTGTCTTACAATGAATACCATAATTACCGTTATACTTTTTCTTTGTCTTCGGATCGGATAGTACGGGTGACTTCCGACATCGGGTAGTAGTAGTACTTGATTAATTTGGTTCACATATTTATCACCATGAATAGATGGTTTTATTTGTTTTATATTTGCCCATTCATGCATAGCATCAGCAAGCAATTTAGCTGTGTTCGGAAATTTAATCCAGTTATTTCTCTAAATTATCTTGGATACTGATAACAACTACCTATCTGAATGCAGTACATTGATTTATACCAATATCAACACCAACTGCTTGCTGAAATCCAAAAACTCCTGTAAAAAAATGTATTTTTTATATTTGACCAATGCCTCACTCAAGCCTCACTAAATTTACCTAAGGTTCTCAACAATACTTCCATTTTCTAAGTAGGGGACAAGGCACCATCAAGAAAATAATAAGACAGGCCAGTCAATATTTTTCCTGTTGAACCTTAAACACCAAATTATGAAGGTAATCTGGTATATAATTAACGGCACAATGTATAATAAATACTTGAATAATTTACGATATACATCGTCGTTGTATCTTCTTCTCTCATTAAAAACTTTTTTAGTACCCACATTCATAAAAGCCACCATTTCTTCGAATTTAAAATCGTAATTTGCGGTCTCCGAAGTTCCTCACACACCATCACTTCAACTGAAGTAAATACTACTAAGGATCCCATTTTTAGGTGATGCTATGAAATAATCTAGTAGATACTTGTGAGGTGAAGCATCATCTTCTATGTATATCGTACATGGTAGTAGATACTACTTGAGCGCATTAGATGCTTCGTTGGTGTTAGTAGACACTCCACATGGGAAGTAGGCTGAAGCATTGAAGCATTAATATGTAGTACGTTTTATCCATACCACCCAAAGTCTAAATCCACACGGATATATTTTGCGTTGATACAGTTAGGATACAATCAGTCGCGCTACTGAATAGCGTTTCTATCGCTACCCAAGGAAGTCTGCGATCCCGACAGTTTGCATCGCGATCATTTTGCAGCGGCATCGCAACTGTATCGCCGACAGTTTGCATCGCGATCGTTTTGGAGCTGCATCGCAACTGTATCGATATGAGAAATACCCATGTGCAAGGACCCAAAAAAATGAAGGCATATTCTCAAAAATCATTTAAACATGTCTGCTATATTTAAAAATATACATAAATTGAAATTTTTGGAAACCTGCAGAGCTATATACCTTAATTTTGAAAATAGACCCACTATCGTGACTCTATCGATACAAAAAGTATCCGTATGCAAGGACTCAAAGAAATGACGATATATTCTCAAAAAAAAAAACATTTAAACATGCCTGCTATATTTAAAAATAAACAGAAACAGACATTTTTGGAAACCTGTAAACGTATGTACCCTAATTTTAAAGATATATTAAACATTTACAAAGATCTGTTTGGAGGCTTGACTTCGACCAGACGATAAACAACCAGCTGAGGAATTCATTCTCCATTCTCCAAACGCTTATCTGTTTCAGTCTGTACATACCTTCACATATTTTGCTTTTCGTCTAGTGTAAGTTTTTCCCAGAGAAATTTCTCGTCTCATGTGTCGCCTCTCAACATCGAAAAATCGCAAAGCCAGCTTATTAATATTAATAGAGATCCAAAGATCCCTTCTATATGCTGCCTTGACCTAACGCTTCTTACGTACTTTTTATCTAGTTTAAAGTAGAGTTAAAATTTTGTGAAATCGGTATAATATATAAGTTCATGAAAGTTTTATTTAGGTTTGCTTAGGTTTATTACCTACGCCATTTTAATAAACCATTTTTTATTTTAGAGCCTCTTTTAAAATCGGCACCAAGCAGGGTAATTTACACAAGTTCAATAGCAGCTTATGCAACATTTTCTTTAGAAACGGACCTTAAGGGTGCATCGACGATGGGAACGTTTTATGCGGGAACTTATGGGAACTCAAAGCTAGCTGGGGCTATTATGTCAAAAATTTTAGCAAGAAGGCTAAAAAATACTGGAGTTACTTCTAACACATATCACCCCGGAATAGTGAATACTAATATATGGAATAGTGTCAGACGTCACAAACAAATTATATTCTACTTTTGGTGGATGTGGGCTTACATTCTTGGTAAAGTAAGAGTACAATTTTAGACCTTAATTTTACTAGTTAATAATAGCTATAATATTCAAGCGAGTTTAAGATTCCTTTATTGGCGACTCAAATTAAAGATGCCAGCTGCAATCAGCTGCTTTTTAACAGGGAAGAAGGGCTCACTAGGCGACAAAGATGCCAAATAATATAATAATGAAAACAAAGACGAAACGAAAACATTCCTCGATATAGTAGCTAGCAAATCGGCTGAAAAGGACGACAAGTTGTTAATTTGAGTCAGCATAGAGTAATATTAAAAATATTTGGCATGATGTACCTACTATTAAAATTCAATTTTTTATTCATGTATGTTTGTGAATAGGATACATAATTTTAAAACATGCAGAAGGGCCCCACCATTTTTAGGACCGCCATTTTTAGTGAACGTAAAGCTTATTCTTGAAAAAATAAGAGGTTTTAATCCAAACTACATTATTTGATTACTTAGCTGTATGTAGACGTGAATCAGACCACGACAGACCAGGAACGTTAACTGCATTATCACAATTGGTGCGCCAATTCTCCTTGATTCGTCCTTTTGGACTAACCCGAATTACTTTAAGCATTCATGGTTTGGATTTGTCTCTAACCCGAATTACACTGTCCATTTTAGACCGCCTATTATTATTTTTAATTAAATTTTACATTACAGAATATTGAGGAAGGTGTACAAACGTTACTGCACTTGACTTGTGCTAATGAAATAGAAAATGTATCCGGAAAATTTTTTGTGGAATGTACTCCAGTTTGGCAACCCAAGCAAGTGTATGATAAAGTTTTTTGTGAAAGAATGTGGGAACTTAGCGAGAAGTACGTTAACTTGCAACCAGAGGAAAAACTGGACAAAATCCTTCAGCAATGGCAAACGAAACACTGAAGTAGAAACAAGATTTTGCCATGCAAAATATTTTTAAATATACATTTGTTTATATATTTTTTTGTTTTAGTCCCAATTGAAAATAGGAAAATGTGAAAAGCCATTTTACCAAACACTGTACTGTTTCAACTTTACAGTATTTCACAAGGTGTATAAAGAAGTGAAAAATGATCTTAAGAATTCTATATTTTATTTAGATTGAGAAAGTATCTTTTCTTAATAGATGAAAAATAAAGGATTCTATAAAGTAAAAAATTACTGAGTGTATCAACAGGCTCTGTAGGTTAAGACCTAAGTAGGGAAATACAGAAAATAACAACAGAAGAATACTGAATGTGTTGTGTTTCTTCTAATCAATCAAAAAATTATTTCGATTATTATCGATAGTACCTATTCCGTAAATATTTATTTTTTTTTATTTGAAGGTTCTAATATTTGAATTACTGAACCAATTTATTCAAAAATACATAAGGAGATCTTAGGGATTTTATAATTTAAAAAAATATGGATGGTACAAACAATTTATTTTATTTACCTAGAAGGGAGGCATTATTTATCACAAATATTTAAAAACTGCAATAAACTGGTCGAGCAGTGGCGGCTGGTGAAATTTCAAAGTTGTATTATCTTTGTTGCTACCTACGGAACTCATACCAAGTTCAGGTTTTTTAATAATGAGCCTACTGGGAATGTTTTTGTAAAGAAAAAAATATTTTGTAATGTGCGAAAAAAGGTGAATTTTTGCGGAACCCCCCTGGGAGAAAAATGAACACGTTTATGTATTTTATTTACTATTTTTTCTAAACCATTTTTTTTTAATTTGTTTAGAAAATATAGTAATTAAAATACCTAAACGTGTTCATTTTCTTTCACTGGGGCACCGCAAAAATTCAACTTTTTTTCGCAAATTACAAAATATTTGTTTTCTTAACAAAACATACCCAGTAGGTTCACTATTAAAAAACCTGGACTTGGCATGGGTCCCGTAAGTAGCAACAGAGATATACAACTTTAAAATTTCACCAGCCGCCACTGTGGTCAAGATTAGACATAGTATACGCACACAAATTAAAATGACACCAACATGAAAAAATATACCAATAAACTTGTACCAACAATAATTATGTAGATAATCAAATAATCGCTAATCAGATGACCAATGCTATTTTATGCGGCTAGCTTTAGTAAACGATGTCTTTAAATATACCACGACCTTGAGACAGTTCAATTTTGTCCGGTGGCTTGCCTAATTTCACTAATAACTTTTATTAAATAATACCTATTTAATTTCTATATTTTCATGACCCGTACATAAGCCCTCGGTGGCGTATTAAGGAAATATTTCAGTTACATGTTTTAAAAATTAAGTGCTTCTGAGTCTATCCGAGGTTGTCTCTCAATGAGTGTAGGTTGAAAACGTGAGCTAGTGTCTGTAGAATGCCCCTGTGATGCCAAAGTTGATTGTAGACTCGTACGGAAGCTCTCAATGGCGTCGAAATGATATATTACAGAAACATGTATTGAAAAATAAAGTGCTACTAAGTCTATCCGAGGTTGTCACCAAGTGAGTGTCGTTCTAGAACATTAGCTATAGAGTCTGTAGAATGTCCTGGTAATGCCTAGTTGATTGTGGACCCGTGCGGAAGCTCTCACTGGCGTAGAAATGATATATTCTAGTAACATGTATTAAAAATAAAGCGCTACCAAGTATATCCGAGGCTGTCACTAAATAAGTAAAGGTGAAAAGTTTGAACTGGAGTCTGTTGAATGTCTCGGTAATTTCAAAGTTGATTGTAGTCCCGTACGGAATATCTCAGTGACGTAGAAATGATATATTACAGTAATTTGTTTTTAAAAATAAAGTGCTGCGGAGTCTATTCGGGGTTGTCACTCAATGTGTGGGTGGAAAGCATGAGCTAGACTCTGTATAATGTTTTGGCTATGCTAAAGTTGATTGTACACCCGTACGGAAGCTTTCAGTGGCGTTGAAATTAAATATTTCCGTTACATGTATTGAAAAATAAAGTGTTGCTGAGTCTATTCGAGGTTTTCTGTCAATAAGTTAGGTTGAAAACGTGATCAAGAGTCTGTAGGTAGCCTCTGTGATGCTAAAGTTGATTGTAGACCCGTACGGAAGCTCTCAGTGGCGTAGAAATGAAATATTACAGTAACATGTATTAAAAAATAACGTGCTACTGAGTCTATCCGAGGCGGTCACTAAATAACTAAAGGTGGAAAGTATGATCTAGAGTCTGTTGAATGTTTCGGTAGTGCCAAAGTTGATTGTAGTCCCGTATGGAAGATCTCAGTGGCGTAGGAATGATATAGTACAGTAATATGTTTTAAAAAATAAAGTGCTGCTGAGTCTATTCGGGGTTGCCACTCAATGAGTGTAGGTGGAAAGTATGAGCTAGAGCCTGGGAATGTCCTGATAATGCAAAAGTTGATTGTAGATACTTCTGGCGTAGAGATTAAATATTATGTTAACATGAATTATTTCTACAACACTGAGACCTTCCGTACGGGCCTACAATCAACATTGGCATTACCGAGACATTCAACAGACTCCAGTTCATACTTGTCACCTTTAGTGACAACCTCGGATAGGCATTTCATTGAGATTCATCAGACTCAATTCAACGCCACTAAGAGCTTCCGCACGGATCCACAATCATCTCTAGCTATCTTGCTAATGTAGATAAACGATAGGGCGGTTTTCAGCTCTGTATCTTTTTATGGATTTTAGGATTGTAAACCTTAATTTTCGTAACCTTTGAGACTTCATTGTAGTTGATCTTTTATTTATTATCCGGCATTTGACACCCATCTTAAGCAATATTTTGTAGAGGCTAGTTCTGCTACACAATATATTGCTTTCTTTTTCACTTTCATCGAGACTCTCAGCTTTGCCAACATCACATCGAACATTTCTCTCCGAACGTGGTTTGATTGGTATTAAGTATAAGTATATTATGCACTGTGAATACTGGAATTTTTGACATTTGGCTTATTTTTCACTGCACTCAATCTATCGCAGCCCATTTGCACTAACGACTCTGTTTTTTCTGTGAAACTTTTTTGATGTCTCGCTTGTAGAATTTTCCAAATATAATAAAACAATGCGACATTTTTATTTCTTCTTTTTGCAAGTATTTAGCAATTTGACATATTTATGAACATTTCAAAAGCGTACAGCAAACTAGCTTCAATTTTATTTTAACGCATTCTCTTAATCCTTTACGCAATTTTTTTTAATCTTTGTTTTGTTTTTTAATCTTGTTTAAGAAGGGCATGACCATGCGCCATCAGATAAAAAGGACACCATCAAGCGATGTATATTTGAACAGACTTTAGGTAATATTTTTAGTGTCGGTTTTAGATTTGTGTAGTTATTCATTCCTTCCTGAATTTCAGAATGACAACATAAATTCATAATGATATAGGAATTATATTTTACGTATACTGGTTGTGTTTTGTTACATGCTAACTTCATGAGAACCTACACATTTACACGAAAAACTACTTAGATATATGTAAAAGGAGCAAAAGTGCCTTTAAAATTGCACTTTTATATACATAGCACAAACAGCCAAGTTGCAGAATACAAGATGTAATTTTTAAAACACTTTTGCAGGCTGTATTTATATGAAACTAATTGAAAATTTTACTTCTATTTTCTGTTTAATGTATTAGCTTCTGTTGCATTTTTTATATGTATGTACATTTTGGGCTAGTCTTTTAATAACTGTGTGATGTCCAGTCATCGAGCAAGCTTTGTTTGGTTAATTTTTTTAAATTTTTGGTTTCACTCATCCTTACAGAACTAGAAAACACTGGACTGAAGACTATTTTAAATTAGAATGGACTCAACAAACAAACAATGGCTCATTTGTAGAAAAAAGGATATAAAATTGTAACCCTCACGGGTTGGATTCAATGGGTGGGCTTTGACCAGGCGCGGCCCGTGAAATTTTAAAGTTGTATATCTCTCTTTCTACTTATGGGACTCATGCCAAGTTCAGGTTTTTTAATAGTAAGCCTACTAGGAATGTTTTGGTAAAAAAAATATTTTGTAATTTGCGAAAAAAAGTTGAATTTTTGGATTGACCCACCTGGGAAAAAAATTAACACGCTTAGGTATTTTATTTATTATTTTTTCTAAACAAATTTTACACCATTTTGTCGACAATTCTCAAAAAAAGAATAAGACTACTAAGTTTAAGGGAATTTATTTCTGAGCTTTCTCGTAAATTTATGAAGAAAAGGGCAAATTTAGTACGTACTTTCGACAATAATAGAACTAAATTCATAACAGCAACTCGTTCCAAGATGAAAATCATTTGGAAACCAAGCAAATCGCTGGAATATCAGAATAATACACAAGTTTTTAATGACGACTTGTTCACAATGACAGGACAAAAACCTCACAAAACATAACTAATCAACTATAAGATCTTAATTTAAACCAGTACTAAATCTTAAACTTTCTTAGTGAATCTGAACGAAAAACTTCAGAGCTTGACAGTTCTATTTTTCATTCACCTATACCTTTTGATACCTGTCAGGAGTAATAATTCAAGACATGCGTGATTAATTCCACGGCATACTTTGAGGACTTTTTTTTTATCTTACGTTACGTATGCTCCTATTTAAAATACTATATTTGTATGCCACGTGTTAATACGTGTTAACACGTCACGTGTTAATAATGTGAAGTCTGCATTAGAGTGACAGCTGGTGGTAGGGAGCGCTTTATTGATTTTTATTTAAAATTGGTGTTTCCAGACTTTAGTTAACATTTCTGACCTATTCTGTTTTCTTTGGTACACACGTTGGACGAACGCCGTGGCACCAACATGGACCCCGAGATATGGTGCCGGCCTCAAAGAGAAAGCCTAAACCATTGCGCAAACTCTATTGGTAAATACGCTGGACGGGCAAACCTGAGCAAACTGGTAATACATTTGACGAACGCCGTTGTCATAAAGTTCGCTCCAATGTGTGGAGGCTTTATACACGTTTGTCCCTAATAATGCAAGTGTGTATAATTTGCCAGTAAAATTAAGTAAAAAACTATGTCTTGTTGTATAAACTAAGAACATTATCGACTATACCAGACGCCAGGCGCGGCCCGTGAGTTTTTTACAGGTGGGTCAAAATTTTGTGGGCAACTAGTGATATCAACGCAACAAGCAAAATACACTTTTTAATTAAGGAAGGTTTTTTAATAATGTGCCAAGAAATTATTTACCTACAAATAAACACCGCAAAAATCATAAAATAGGTACTGCAGGATATTGAACATTACTACTCTAGATGTTTATGGCTTTTTTCTATGTGTTTTAATACTCTAGATTAGTAGATTTCTAGCGGCTTTCCGTTTTTATACGTTTAGCATCTCCTCAATAGAGGTCGCGCCTTGTACTAAACGCCACGAATAAACAGAACAAAATTCTGAGCTAAAAGTATGATTATTCGTAAAATAAAATTAGGAACGCTGCCGAAACTACGTTTTCTTTAATAAATACAATACTGCCGACTAGACATAGTAATACGATCTTTGTCTACGCACCTGCAGGCTGCAAGCTGTAGTAAATATGAGATTGCCAACAATTTTAAAAATATTTTATCGAGGATCACCTTTTAGAGTCGATCTAATTTTTTAAATACCAAAAATTAAAAAAAAGTTTACCCCAACACAGATTCGAACCCTCGACCATCAGGTCAATTCGCAAGACTCTACCACTGGACTACGCTGGAAATAATGTAAGGAAGCCCTTCCGATGTCCGTTAAATTTATGCCTAGCGCTGGCCTGACAGAAATCGTATTTATAATTTTTTATGTTTAGCCGCTAATTAATATTATTAATACAATGCAAATACAATGCGCACATTAGCTACCTAATTAGTTTTTCTTTTTCCGAACAAAATGTTTTAAAAGAGTATATTTTACGGGGCGGTTTGAGTGTATTTTCATAGTGGAAGTGGCCTGATATTATTGGTGGGCCGTCGACCAATTGTGTCTCTCTTAACTTCCTAAAGCGCGTATGTCTGTTTCTCTCTTAGTTTTAATGAATTTATATCCTCCATATAAACCTATGAGGTCAATGTAAAATACGACCCAGCCCGGAGCAAGCTTGGATAATCTTTCGACGATGGCTTGGCTTTCTTGGGGAGTTTTCGCATGGAACTTGCACTTTTTTGGAAAAAAAGATTATTTTTTGGTTTTAAAAAATTAGAAAATAAATTATTAGTTAGATCATTAAAAATTTTAGGTGGGTCATTGACCAAATGACCTTATGGACGGGCCGCGCCTGCCAGACGCTACCGTTGTTTTGTCTATTTTTCTTCTGCAGACTATTTCTTAAACTCTTTTCATTGAAATATCCACCGAGATGAAATTCTCTGGAAATATCCAACTATTGGTGAAAATGCTTCACACGTGGCAACTCTGCCCGCGCCCAACTTTATGAAATTTCGTAATCGATTAGAAGTAAACAAATTACAGTGAACCAGGAAGGTGATCATATCTTTTTATAAATATTTTTGTAATTTCATAGACAAGTGTATTAACTTTGGTTATTAATATTCTGTATATGTTGTGATCTTTCTGCCTTTCGGTAATGATCTGGGAAGTTTTGAAAACATTGTTTTATATTATTTTATTACTAAAGTGTATTTCTTATTTTACTAATATTCGATGTAAAAGCAAAGTATGTTTATTGGGCAAAACAGCTTTGATTACAGGAGGCAATTCTGGTTAGTATACATTATACCTATATAAAATATAATATGTATGAGTTTCTGCTTAAAAATGTGACTAATTAATCAGTAAATAAATTAATTACACATGCGTATACGCTTTATTTATACTCTTTATAGGATCTTATCTAAGGATTGAAAGTATAGGGTTGCCAGATTTACCGACTATTTCGAGATTAAATTCATACGCGCATTTGTTTTTTTTTTTTGGATCTAGTTTTAAGGTCCAACATTGTTAGAAGCGTGTCTTTCTCGCCTTTGCACTTGTTTCGGCAAGGCACTTCATTTTTTAAAGGGTGATTCTTTGCGAAAACAAGCAAAAAAATAAAAAAGTTTCTATTGCTATGGGTCCAGAATTGATTCTTTTCCGAGATATGCACCTATATGGTCATTTTTTTTTCTTATTTGCTGTCCATATTTTCAAAGATATTTCATTCCAATTTCCTACATACGAGTACAGCATTTTTTGAAGTACCTACGTATGGAATAACCTTCTAATCATTCAAAATAATTTACAGAGTAATATTTTTGGGGGTCACGATCCAATTGATTCACTAAGATTAGATATTATATTTAATTCAAGAGACCATACCTATTTAATATTTAGCCTGGCTCCAGGCCTTCAGGTGTCATATTTCGCCAGATATGCAAACAGTACAAGATGTATTAAAAAATTCAAGATGTCATATAGGCAAAAAAGTTGTATCTTTATAGAGAGCTAGTGATATCGCAAAAAAAATTGATAGGGGAGGACGACAGGATCTTGACCACTATAAAATACAATATGCAGATGATTTCGGTGGTAATAAGAATATTGTACAGTGTCACACAAAAGGTCCGCATTATATGTGAAATTTTTGTCCTAATCGGTTATTTCTCACAGTTTCAAAAAATGTTAAAAAGGAAAGTTGTTTGTTTTTAATTTTTTATCCATGTACCAATTTTCAACTCTCTAGTACAAATTTCACTTTTTTCCAATTTTTTTTAAACTTGGCATTGTCATTTCTGGGATTTTAAAATTTTAGCAAACCTGAAGAAAATTATTCTTTTGCACCAAATTTATCTTATCAATATATTTTTATTACCAATTGTTGTTCTAAATACTGCATTTCTTAGAAAAATAAGAAACTCCAGCGAAAAATATTTCAAAAGTTGATGCAAAGTTGACATAATTTATACAAATAACCAAACATTTGACGTTATTTTGGTTTTTTAATAAATAGCTAGATACATAAACCAAACTAAAAAACAATCTTAATGACAAATCTTTAATTTACCTCGTACTGCACTTTTTAAACAATAAAACATTGGTGTAATAATGACAAATTATAACGCAAAAGGAACTAAGAGTGCTGTGGAAACAATTGAACGAAAACTACCTCTCAATTAGTACCATTTATTAAGCAGAAATGAAAAGTTTTTGCTTCAAAAATAATGCTAAACGACGTGACGTGCACATAAGCAGTCATGTGATTTTTTAACTGCCTATAATTAGATTAGGTTTATGTGATTTTCTAAAAGTATTATCTACCAAGCCAGTAGATTTAAACTTAGCCATTAGCTTACTAACCGCTGACTAAGTGATAAATATTTCTCCCAGGACGTCTGACGTTAAAAATACCAGCCATTTGTCGGTACCTGTATTCTCACCACATATTAACACAATTTCAATTTTCTTCTGAAATGTTAGCATTTTTAATCAATAAACTAAAAGATCAATAAACAATATTAAAATTTGTAATAACTAAATACTATTTGGCATATGGCATATTGACCTGAAGAATATTTTGCTTATCTAGTGTCGTCCTACTGTTTTCAAAGCACTCTTAGTTCCTCTTGCTTTGTAATTATATTATTTGTTATTATTAAAACAAGGTGTTATTGTTTAAAAAGTGCAGCAAGAGGTAAATTAAAGATTTTTCATGGGGGTTGTTTTTTAGTTCGGTTTATGTATCTAGCTACTTAGTAAAAACACGAAATAAAGTCAAATGTTTAGTTATTTGTACAAATTATGTCATCTTTGCATTAACTTTGACGTAGTTTTTGCTGGCGTTTCTTATTTTTCTATAAAAACAGTATTTAGAACAACAATTGGTGATAAAAATGTGTCGAAAAGGTAAGTTTGGTATAAAGGAATAATTTTGTACGGATTTGGTAAAATTTGAAAATCCCAGAAATGCCAAGTTAACAAAAATTGAAAAAAATTAAATTTGTGCTAGAGAGATGAAAATTGGTACATGGGGAAAAATAAAAAACAATCATCTTCTCACTTTAACATTTTTAGAAATTTTGAGACATTTTTTTGGACATTTTTTGAAAAAAGGTCTGATTTGACAGTTAGAAAAAGTAACGTGACTGCTCATGTGCATGTCATTTGGCATCATTTTTAAAGCAAAAACTAATAGCAGAATCAAAATTTTCGTTAACCGAATTGGAACAAAATTTCGCATATGATGCGGACTTTATGCATGACACTGTATAATACGCAATGTGTATTAATTATGTTTACACAATTGTAAAATAAATTAATAGGGCCTTTTGTCTTGCTTTTGGCTAAAAAATTACCTGTAAAATTTTGTCGGTAGAGTTTTGCAACACCCTGTATATCGCGCTTGTCAATAATAATATAGCGGTATAAAGTCCCTTTATTTAAGCCTGATGAAGGGTGAGGGCCCAGAAATCGCGATAGCAGGACGACACCCAGACCAGAATGAAAAAGAATAGTCCTACTTTATTTTATTTGTCATTTTACCGTCTTGTGTTTTGCACTAGCGAAAGAATTAACAGCCAGATTCCTAGTCCGGTCCAATTTGACAATCAAAAGTTTTAAACTGACAAGTGTAAGAATAAGACAACTAAGTTTTATTCTATGAACTTATTTCTGAGCTTTTTCGCAAATTTATCAGGAAAAGGACAATTTTAGTACGTACTTTCAACAATAATAGAACTAAATTCATTACAGCAACCCGTTCCAAGATGAAAACCATTTAGAAACCAAGTAAATCGCTGAAATATCACAATAATTCATAAGTTTTTAATGACAAGGGCAGTACAAAAACCTGTCAAAACATAACTGATCAAATTAATTTAAGATATAAGATCTTAATTTAAACCAGTACTAAATCTTAAACTTTCTTAGTGAATCTGGACATAAAGCTTTTGCATTTACCGATATTAAATATATCGACCGAAGAAAATTCCCCATTTTCTATATATTTATATATATATATATATATATATATATATATATATATATATATATATATATATATATATATATATATATATATATATATATATATATATATATTATATATATATATATATATATATATATATATATATATATATATATATGTATATATATATATATATATATATATATATATATATATATATATATATATATATATATATATATATATATATACAATGTGTCCCAAATTGGTTGTGCATGTATTGGGATCTCGGAAACTAAAAGAGATAGGAAGACGGTTAAATGGGGAAAGTTTTAGGCAGTTATGTTACTAATTTAATGACACTTATTGAGCGGCTCTAAATGTACAGGGTTATTAGATATTTTAGAAAAAGTAAAATGTTGCATTTTCCAAGACTTATAACTTATAACTTCTTTACTTCTTAAAATTTTTGAATTCTGTTAAAAGACCCTTACAGCAACTTTTTACGTAGAATTCGTCTGTATACTCAAATTGTTGCCACAACGTTTCGGATTTTTAGAATCATCATCAACTTCGTTTTTTCTTATGGCCGGCATATTGGATTTTACCGAATTTAAAAAGAGCATGGTTTCAATGATGTAGGTATAACACGTAGGCAAAAAAAATAATTTTATTATAAAAAAAAGAAAAAACTTTTTGTTTCCTGAAATTTGGCATGCCAAGCCGCGAATTTAAACATTTGAGCATTTTTTCAACTTTAACCGCGTCCCATTCCCTTACTATAAGTTTTAGACCCAATAAACCCTATATCAAAATGATCGTAACGAACAGGAGAATCAATTGGAACAATTATATACAGGGCGTCCCATTTAAAAAAACATATGTTTGGTTCGCCACGAGTTTGTCGGACCACCCTGTATTATGGCTATAATTTTAAAACATAGCGGGTTTGACTATCTATAATATCCAAAAAAAAAAAAATCGAAATCCTCACCGTTTACTCACAATCGTCCACCCCATCTTGGTTGCACCACCCTGTACATATACATATATATATATATATATATATATATATATATATATATATATATATATATATATATACATATATATATATATATATATATATATATATATATATATATATATATATATATATATATATATATATATATATATATATATATATATATATATATATATATATATATATATATATATATATATATAGTGACCGGCAAAAAGTTCGCAACATATGGGAAAAATTTTTATTAGGAGAGTATCGGAAAAACTTTCCCAGGGGATCGGTTCTGCATGTCCGATAACCTAAAAATCGATTTTGACATACGTCACGTGACCACTGGTATAGCGTCAAATTAAAAAAAAATTGTTAATTTACAAAAAGTGAGGTTAGTTGACGAGATATCAAAAAAAGTTATTTGAAAAAATTGCTTAGAATTAAATTCTAGGTCCTTTTGCAAAATTTTAAGATTTTATTTAAAAAAATTGGAAAACTCAATTTTTTTTAAATATTTTTTTATCGATTTACAAATTTCCGGTTTTTTTCGTTTAGATAGCTTGGCTAATGTAAAGCCCATGTATCTGGATGAAAATAAACGAATGTAGTAGTTTTTTCTACAATTGACAGGACAAAATTAAAAAAAACAGGGTTTCGCCGGACGCTAGCTGTTGCAATGATTTGTATCTAGCAGCAGTGTCAAAATTTTAGAGACATTTCAATGAGATTACATTGAGAAAACCTTAATCGTCTTAAATATATCTGAAGTTCGACTTTTTGTAAAGTTAAGGGGATTAAAATAGATAATAAACAAAAAATTATCTGTTTATTTAATCGAAATTTTATAAACGAAAACCAATGTAAGAAAAACTTAAAAGTAGTCAAATTCTGTACTAACAACACAAAAAATCATTGTTTTTCCTTGGGTGCACAAAATTTAAAACTCAGTATGACCAACATTTCTCTCCATACATACTGTTGTTCTCGAGCGCAACTCTCGATTAACATTTCGGAGCATTTTACGATTTATTTGCAATACACAATTTATAATGACATTCTCTAAATTTTGTATATTCCTAAAGGGTCGATGTTTGTACACAGGGTTCTTTAGGTATCCCCACATAAAAAAATCTAACGGAGTCAGATCTACAATTCTACAATTGACAGGACAAAATCGAAAAAATAGGTGTTCGCCGGACGCTCGCTGTTGCAATGGTTTGAATCTAATGAAATGACTGTATCAAGATTTTATTAAGATTTTTCGCACATAAATTTAACAACCAGGTCTATTTAGTTGTACTTAAAACTACCAAAGCAGGCTCTGAAATTAAAACAACCAAATAATCTAGTAGGTTAAAAACAACAGAAAAATGTCAAACAAATTATAATTTGTTTGATTTCAACCTATTGTACGATATTTTATGCGTACATAAACATTTTTTAATTTAACGAAAGGAAATTTCTTTGACGTTCACAAAATTATTTTTTTATTGTTTTTTACAACCATGTTTACATCTATTTTCATGACTACAAACTAAAAAGGTAACAAGTAACAATACAACAACTATATATTGTTGGATCTGGTATCCAACATGCTCGGGGCCTTTAGGTTTTACAATACATTACTAAACTATATATCCATTTATAATTTATTTATAGTTTTATATTATTTCATGTATTTTATTATTTTTTTTTTTTTTTTTTTAAAAACTAAGAGAAAATAAACTTATTTACATATTCTATACAAAATTAACTTTATATGTTTTTATTAGCTCTCTATAGGTAATATAGCAATTTTTGTAATGGACCTTAAATAGGTGCCATTTAATGTTTTTACCTCTATTACTCTTACCTTGCCGTCTTTACCAGGAATGATCCTATCTGGCAATTGGCCATTGTAAAGAAGGTACATTGTCTTCTTTAAGAAGTACTAGCATGTTTTCTTTTACATTAGGAATGTTTAAACGCCATTTAGGCCGAGATTGTAGTTGACAAATATAATCTTTGTACCATCTCTGCCAAAATTGTTGCTGCATTTGCGTACACAACTTCCAAAATTTTAACCTATTTTCTGGAATTTGTGTATAATTAGGTTCAGGAAACGCAGTTATTGGACCACCAATAAGGAAATGTCCTGGAGTTAAATAAGTTAAATCTGAAGGATCGTTTGTAATTTGTGTCAGGGGCCTATAATTTAAAATACCCTCAATTTGAATTATAACTGTATTAAACTCTTCATACGTGAGTCGATTATTGGGGGTTATCCTTTTTAAGTGGTATTTTGTGCTTTTAACGCCAGCTTCCCACAAGCCACCAAAGACTGGTGAATAACTCGGAATGAATTTGAAGTCAATTTTTTGTTCTAGACAAAAATAATTTAATTTATTATTTTTATCAGATGTGAACATATCATGATATTCATTTAATGTATTTTTTGCTCCTTTGAATGTACCAGCATTGTCACAAAATACCTGAAAAGGTTTACCTCGTCTAAAGATAAATCTTTTAAATGCAGCTAAAAAATTTTCAGTGGTTAAATCTGACGAAGCTCTAAATGAATTGCCTTTACTGCAAAACAAACAAATAAAGCGATGTAAGATTTAGTAATGACAGACTTTCGTATTCTAGACTGTTTTATATAAAACGGACCGCAGAAATCTATTCCAACATTTTGAAATGGTCTAGCTCTTGAAACTCTACTTTCAGGTAATGAACCCATTAACTGCTTGGAACACTGAGCTTTAGCTCTAAAACAAGTTATACATTTATGTATAACTTTTTTTACTTCTCGGTTGCCACTAATAATCCAGTATTTTAAATTAAGAGAACTTAAAACTTGTTTTTGTCCGGCATGTAATAAATTTAGATGTTCTTTTATAATTATAAGTTCAGTTATATAACTATTTTTAGGCAAAATTATAGGATGCTTCTGATCATAACTAATGTCTGCATTTTGCAGCCTCCCTCCAACACGAAGAATATTTTCGTGATCTAGAAATGGAGTTAACGAATTTAAATTTGACTGTATTGGAAGATTATTTGTCAGACACCCTATCTCACTGGAAAATGCACACTTCTGCTCATGTTTAATGATGATTTTTAGAGCATAATCTAGTTCGAATATTTTTAAATTTCCTGATATTTTATTTTGACCTTTTGCATTATTGAAAAATCTAAGCATATAAGCCAAAACTCTTTGTAATTTTGACAGGTTAGAAAATTTTGTGAAGAAAACATCTGATTCAATCACTTGTGAAATAAATATTTTCTTTTTTCTGGCAGATGGTCCGGCATAATAAAAGATACATTATTATGAGTAAAATGCTTATCAGACAGTATTGTAGGACCATGAAACCATAAATAATTTTTGTATAGCTGTTGTGGTTCTAAGCTTCTCGATAAATAATCAGATGGATTTTCTTTTGTATTAATGTATTGCCACTGAAAATAACCTGTTAAATTTTGAATTTTTGTTACTCTGTTTGCGACATAAGGATTTAGTTTAATAGGCTCAGATTTTAGCCAAGCTAATGTTATATTGGAGTCAGAATATAATACCACTTTAGCAATTTTTGACTTTAGCAAATTATAAATTATGTTTGTTAAATTAGCTAGTAACAATGCACTGTTTAATTCTAGTCTAGGCACCGTAAGCCTTTTATTTAACGGGACAATTCGTGATTTTGAACAAATGAGGTTTACAAACACTTCATTTTTATGAATTACACGAACATATAAAACAGCACCAAAAGCTATGGTCGAAGCATCACAATAACCTATTAGCTCTATACTTTCAGCATTAGCAAAATGTAAATCTCTACATACAGTTATAGGTGGCATATTTGAAAGATTTTCAACAAAGTGTGCCCAGTTTTTTAATAAATCATCAGGAACAATATCATCCCAGTTTAATTTTAAAGTCCATAGCCTTTGCATAAATAATTTTGCAGTGACAGAAATTGGCCCAACTAGACCTAGAGGATCGTAAAATTTTGAAATGAAACTTAAAATCTGACGTTTTGTTACACAGTTATTGTTATCGATTTTGGGACACACAATTTTAAAACAGTCAGTGCAAGGAATGTATGACAGACCTAATGTTTTTATGGTAGAATCTAACTTATTCATGTCAACCTCACTAAGATGACACTTTTCCTCAGGAATATCTTTCAAAATAAAGGTGTTATTACTACACCACTTGTGTAACTCAAAGGAACCTAACGATAAAAGATTAATTAATTCATCTTTTAATTTTTTCGCTTCTTGAATAGTATCTGTCCCTGTTAAAATATCATCTACATACGTATTTTTTTGTAACGCGTTTGATGCTAAAGGAAAATTTTGACCCTCATTGTATGACAGATGTATTAAACATCTTGTTGCTAAAAATGGAGAACTTTTTAATCCATATGTGACAGTTTGCAACTGTAAGCACTGTATTGGATAACTGGGGTTTTCTCTCCAAAGAATATTTTGTAATGAACAGTGCTCAGGATTAATCAAAATATTTCTATACATTTTTTTTATATCTGATAGTAAAATATATTTATAAGTTCTAAATAAAATTAAAATTTCAAATAAAGAATTTTGTACAACAGCTCCGTTGTACAAAACGTCATTTATGCATTTTTTATTTTTTGATTTCATGCCACCATCGAAAACTACTCGAAAAGTTGTTGTTCTTTTGTCTTCTCGAATAATAGGATGATGGGCCATAAAATACACCTTACCGCTCTCAAGGTCATAATCATCGATATTGACAAGTTTTGCGTGATTTAATGATAAATATTCATCGATAAAAATTTTATAGTTCTTAAACATTTCAGGGTTGGCTTTAAATCTTTTTTCGAGATTTTCGAATCTCTTGTAAGCAACAGAGAAAGAATCACCGAGATTTATATCTTTAAAAGGCTGTTTTAAAGGCAAGTCAACCTGATATTTATTATCAACCTTTTTAACAGATTTATTAAAAAGAGCTTCACATGCTTCTTGTTCATTATTGTATTCAGGATAAATTTCGGGTAGGGGAAATATGCCCGAGTTGGCATACATTTCATAATAATTTTTTTAATTAGTTATTTTTGGGGTTAACAGGCTAAAACTTGGTATTTGTATAGACGACATATTGCCTAAGAATATAAAAAATCAAGCGAACCCTAACTTTAAAAAATTTTTGATTATAATTTTTTTAAAAATCACCTTGGTATGCCATCTCAGACTGAAGAGTTCGGGTGAGATGGCATAGTATGCCATCTCATCCAAGGGGTGGAAAGTTACTTATTAGATAAAGGCAAATAAAGATAAGAAAATTTATTTTTTCAAATACAGTTTATTACCTATTAATAGGTACACAAAGTAAACATACCTAAACGTAAGAATAATTTAAGGCTAGTACCTAAATCAAAAGAATAAAGTTAAAAGCAGAGTTTCAATTGAACCACGGGGTCAGTTGTCCATTAGTTCATTCTCCATGTATTTGCGAGGAAAAATAAAACACGGAGGCAGATAAGAACCGGAAGCACTCATTGCAAAAATTATTGTTAAATGCTGGCCGCGTTCTGCACTACTTAACACCCCCACTTGTTTTTTTCCCTTCGTTGCATAAATCTTACAATTCTTTGAAGGAACTGTTGTGAGGCCACTTTCGTCCATATTCCAAATTTTTGTAGGGTTATAATTAACTTGCTCAAGAGCATTTTCTAACTGTTCAAAATATTTTCCTATTTGTACTCTATTGAAGGCGCGTGCTCTCGCAGAAGAGGTTGATTCTGGTAACCTAAGTGAAATAGTCGGATTTCGCTTGGTGAATCTTTGTAGCCAATCCCATCCCGCCATCTTTGGGAATTAAACGAATGTTTAATGTTGTTCTGGACCGCAAGTTCATAAGCAAGTTTGCGTACCTCTATACTTGTTAATCCAAAGAACCGTAATTCCATGTTTTTAATACGTTCAACGAGTAGGCATAGTATGCCAACTCGCCCGGTATTAATGTATGCCGACTCACCCGAAATCGCAATTCAAAAAAGTAGATCAATTTACACACAACCACACTACAACATGCTAACGGTTGTAGCATGAAATTGTTAAAAGATTAGGTTTACCAATTGTTTTTATGTTTGTTAAAATTTAAAAAATATTAGGATATTTGTGTTTTGTAGGAAATTAGAAGAGTTACTTGAAAATTTCTTACCTTCAAAAACCAATTATTGCAAATAATGTCTTTGTTTTTTGTTACACAACACTGCAAACACACTTGTGGCTCTTTCAAACATGGATCAACAAAAGGATAAAGTAAATTGCGCCGAAAAATTTTTAGTAGCCGAAAAAAGGCCAGTATGCCAACTCATCTGGTATGCCAACTCGGGCACATTTCCCCTACCTTTTCAACTTCCCAAAATTGAGCCATTAGTTGCTCTATATCCTGACACCTTGCATGAAAAGAAACAAGTGAATAATTAGAGCTTTTGTTAGTATTAGATATATCTGGAGGAATTAAACCACTTACAACGTATCCAAAAAGGGTATTTTGTAGCACTAAGCCATTATCTAATTTGTAACTATCTTTTAGTAAAATTTGGAAGAAAATGTCAGCTGACAATAATAAATCAATATTATCTGGTTTATTATAATCGTCATCAGCTAAAATAATGGACTCGGGCAGTTTTATTGTATGAAATAAGTTAAATTCAAATTGAGGTAACTTACTAATGTTGTCTACCACTGAACATTTAACAGTCATCTTAAAATTACAAAGACATGACTTTATATCAATATTTACTGAATTTTGTACTTGAGTTACTTTATCAGAAATACCAAATATGTTTATTTGATTTCTGAAAGTTTTTAGCTTTAATTTGTTCACAAAATCTTTAGATATTAAAGACATTTGTGAACCAGAATCAAGCAAACATCGTGCAACAACGAATTTACCATTTTTATCTTTTACTTGAACCTTTACAGTAGGCAAAAGTACATTATCTGTATCTTTTTTAAAAGTACTTAGACAATTTAGTTCTCCATTGGTGGCGATTTCCTTACCCTCTCCTAATTTTTCCAAATGCAGCAAACTGTGGTGATCTTTTGCGCAAATCTGGCATTTAATTGACAGTTTACATCTTCCAGTATGGCTGTTTAAACATATCCTGCAACTTTTATTTTTATTAATGAAAGTAATTCTGTCACTAACAGATATTATTTTAAATTTTTTACAATTATATATTTTATGTCCAGAGAGGTCACAAAATATACATTTTGTTTTAGTTTCTTTACTCTTTTCATAATTTAAATGTGAAATATTATTTTTATTTGGAAATTGCCTCTCAGAGCCTCCAGCGGCCTCTAGAGCTGTAGCTCTTTTATCTAAAAATTCTAGAAATTCGTTTACAGTTGGCAGTTTCGATGAATCTCTGTCAACTTGGTATGACCTATTTGTAAACTGATCTAATTTTTTAGACAGAATACAAATCAAAATCATATCCCAGTGTTGAACAGGTTGATTCAAATTTTTTAATGCACTTATTTGTTGACGAATTTTGCTAACAAATTCCCTTATTTCGGAAGGTGTACCTTTTGACACGCTAGGTATTTCTAGGATAAACGATATATGGGAATTTATTAACATGGCTTCATTATCGTACCTATCATTTAAAATTTTTAATGCCTCCGAATAGGAAGAATTTATTATTGGCAAAGTGTTGATAAGAGTAGAAGCTTCACCTTTCAAATAACTTCGTAAATAAAATAATTTTTCCACATCGGAAAAAGTAGTATTTTTATCAATAACAGCGTTAAATATTTCAATAAAGGGTTTAAACTCATTTAAATTTTTTCCGTCAAAAGTTGGTATGTCTATATTTGGAAGTCTTGTTGTTGAAATATTACTGCTATTGATCGCAGAGAATTTTGTAGAACATGCTGCCATTTCTTGAGAATTATCACGAAGTTTTAAAGTTATTTTGGAAACAAGACTAAAATATTCTTCTTCAAATTCTTCTGAAACGTCATGTTCTTCTGGATCCAAATACAAAATTTGAGTTTGCATCTCTTGAAATCTTTGAAAATTATTTGTTAAGAGATCTTTTCTCATTAAAAATTGATTTTTTAAAATATCTGAAAGAGGTTCGTTTTCATGCTCAACAACAAACCTACTTATACGCGACATACTAGCTTTGAGTTGGTTAATAATAACATTTAGTTTACCGATTTCTTTTTTAGACATTTTGTTTAGAAATATGTAATAAGTTTATGCCTTTATGTCAATTTGATAGATAAAAAATTTGACTTTTAAAATTAAGGGTTATGACAAATTGTTAATTATGATATTCCACCTGGACCTGGTACTGGATTCTTGCACCTTCAATAATTCCCGTCTTCAGGGCACCAGCTAAGAGCCCCTTTCTTGTCACCAACTGTGACACTTTGCAACAGATTCTTGATATTTTTCGTCTATTGGCAATTGGAATATTCAAAATACAAAATTCAATGCTTGCCCATTTAGGTATCCAAAGAAGAGCTGTACTGCTTTGTCTCCAAGTGGAACTATTTTTAATTTTTCACCTGAGAAAGCTTCTTCTCCCTTCTTTTATTATATCGACTGTATGATTGTATTTTCTTCTATATTCGGTTCGAACTGACCAAAATGTACGATATTTTATGCGTACATAAACATTTTTTAATTTAACGAAAAGAAATTTCTTTGACATTCACAAAACTATTTTTTTATTGTTTTTTACAACCATGTTTACATCTATTTTCATGACTACAAACTAAAAAGGTAACAAGTAACAATACAACAACTATATATTGTTGGATCTGGTATCCAACACCTATGTCATTGGTTTATGTCTCGCATCTTACTAAGTTTGATATTTTACATAAGTTTATTAATATTTTATTCCTTAAAATGGCACCCACACTACTTCTTCAGGAAAAGATAGAAATTATTTTAATTTCTGGAGATAATTACAAAAGCCATAGAGAAACAGCAGCAATTTTTAATGAGAGGCACCCCGATAAATCCCTCCATTATTCCACAGTATCTCGTCTAGTCAATAAATTTAAAGAAACGGGATCGGTAGAAAATCAGTATAAAGTTTCCCATGAAAAACCGGTAACAGGTGACGAAGGTTCTCTGGATGTGTGTTTGTCGATCACAGAAACACCCCAATTAGCAGTTAGTCAAATATCGGAGATCACTAACATTCACGAAAGATCTGTGCGGAGGATATTAAAAAAAAACAAATTTCATCCGTACAAACCTAAATTTGTACAAGTATTAAAAGATAGGGATTATGACGCCCGCTTCGAGTTTTGTGCCTGGTTCCAGGGTATGATTGAGGAAGATTTTAATTTCCCAAAGAACGTTCTTTTCTCGGATGAAGCTACATTTACCTCTAACGGAACCGTCAGTTCACAAAACTGTAGATGGTGGGCCACCGAAAACCCAGACTTTGTAATTCAGAGTAAAGACCAATATAGTTTTAAGGTTAATGTGTGGTGCGGAATTTTCAACCTCAAAATAGTGGGACCTTTTTTCTTTAGAGACAATTTAAATTCAGAACGATATTTAGAATTTCTACAAACTGAGATATCTGACTTTTTAGACAATTTGTCATTAGCCGAAAGAAGAAATTTATACTTTCAACAAGACGGAGCTAGCATTCATTCCACAAATGAGGTGAAGAGATGGCTGGATCAAGAATTTGGAAACCAGTGGATAGGACGGTTTTCTGAAAATCCGTGGCCTGCGAGATCACCAGATCTGACTCCGTTAGATTTCTTTATGTGGGGATACCTAAAGAACTCTGTGTACAAACATCGACCCTTTAGGAATATACAAAATTTAGAGAATGTCATTAGAAATTGTGTATTGCAAATAAATCGTAAAATGCTCCGAAATGTTAGTCGAGAGTTGCGCTCGAGAACAATAGTATGTATGGAGAGAAATGGTGGTCATACTGAGTTTTAAATTTTGTGCACCCAAGGAAAAACAATGATTTTTTATGTTGTTAGTACAGAATTTGACTACTTTTAAGTTTTTCTTACATTGGTTTTCGTTTATGAAATTTCGATTAAATAAACAGGTAATTTTTTGTTTATTATCTATTTTACTCCCCTTAACTTTACAAAAAGTCGAACTTCAGATATATTTAAGACGATTAAGGTTTTCTCAATGTATTCTCATTGAAATGTCTCTAAAATTTTGACACTGCTGCTAGATACAAATCATTGCAACAGCTAGCGTCCGGCGAAACCCTGTTTTTTTAAATTTTGTCCTGTCAATTGTAGAAAAAACTACTACATTCGTTTATTTTCATCCAGATACATGGGCTTTACATTAGCCAAGCTATCTAAACGAAAAAAACTGGAAATTTGTAAATCGATAAAAAAATATTTAAAAAAAATTGAGTTTTCCAATTTTTTTAAATAAAAGGACAAGGACCTAGAATTTAATTCTAAGCAATTTTTTCAAATAACTTTTTTTGATATCTCGTCAACTAACCTCACTTTTTGTAAATTAACAATTTTTTTTTAATTTGACGCTATACCAGTGGTCACGTGACGTATGTCAAAATCGATTTTTAGGTTATCGGACATGCAGAACCGATACCCCGGAAAAGTTTTTCCAATACTCACCTAATAAAAATTTTTCCCATATGTTGCGAACTTTTTGCCGGTCACTGTATATATATATATATATATATATATATATATATATATATATATATATATATATATATATATATATATATATATATATATTAAATGAAAGACACTATTAGTTTATTAATTTTTTTATTTAAAATCTAGATCTAGATAATATCTAGATCCAAGAGTTGCATTTCTTTGTCATGCTTTGCTTTTGCTCTTTTCTCCTGCTCTTTCTCATTTTCTATTTGAAGAACTACAAGTTCTTCTGTCAATTTTCGACGGGTTCAAACTCGTCGAAATATTCACCATTGTGTTTGTATATAGGAAATAGTTGCTACATATTACTCGTATAATTTTTTAGAACCTTAATATGTGTAATATATTTTGTTTTTAGGGCTTGGTCTTGCAATTGCAAAAGAATTTGCAGCGCGAGGATGTACCATAATAATTGCAGATAAGGACGATGCTACAAATACAGTCCAAAAACTTATTGAAGAAACCCATAATCCAAATATATCTTCTAAAACTGTAGATTTTACATCACTTAGATCAGTAAGATTGTTCGCTGACGATTTAAAACAAAATGTGAAACAACTCCACATTTTAGCTAATAATGCTGGGATAGTAGATACAACTTTAGAAAATACCGAAGATGGTATTCAGAAAATGTTGCAAGTAAATTATTTTAGCCATTTCCTGTTGACTCACCTATTACTTGGTAAGTATTGGGGTAGTGTGTTATTTTTCCTACCTTTCCGCAATATCTACGTTACACATAGAAAGCAAAATCGAGTACTCTCTTCAAATCATTGTGTTTATTTTATGAAATTGCTCTCTTATTAAGAATACTTACCTAGTGTTTGTTGTTCTATCACGTTCCGTTTGTTAGATCAACAGCAAAGAAACAAAATGATAAAACTGATTTACATGTATCGATAACAACTTTTTCCAATTTTTAAAAACCAATAATTACACTAGAGTTAACAAAATTATTTTTTGAAATAGTAGTATTACAATTCAAATAAAAAAAACACTGAACTTGGACAAGAAGTAAGTAATTTTTCACCTTTTTTCTTATGGGACGAAGAATCCTCTCTCTTTAGACGCCAACAGTAATCGCCTAACACAGCTGCATTCCAACGACCTTGAAACCGCACCTTAAACCTCTTCACATCCTGGTGGAACCGCTCGTCCTGTTCATGGCTCACGGCTCCAAGCTTGGAGGAGAAAAAATTAAAATGCGAATCAAGAAAATGGATCTTGAGCGACATTCTGCATCCCATCTTTTGTAAGCATGTAACAAATTGTTGACTTAATTTCCCGCACTTTCGGTTCTGTGGTTCCCTAAAATGCTAACAGCTTTCAGTGAAATCCAGGCTTCTAACTCTTTGTTATTTAGCTTTCGGTCGAAATTTGGGTCTTTTATTAACTGACGTATTTGTGGTCCGATAAATATCCCTTCTTTTAATTTTACTTCACTTAATTTTGTGAAAATCGACTTAAGATACCAAAAACCTTCACCGTTCTTATCGATTGCCTTCACAAAATTCTTCATCAATCCGAGGTTTATGCAGTGGAGGTAGAACATTTTGTGGGTCAATTCAAGGTACGTTCTTTACATTCTGTCTTTTTGGTCGATGTTTTATCAATGATATCAACTCTACTTTCCCACATACAGAGAAAACAGCAGTGCTTAGCGAATCCACCCTGCAGTTCAAGTAACATGGCTAATACTGTCAGGTCAGCACAAACTTTCCACTGAAAAGCTTTGTATTTTATAACATTCACTATGGATTGCATATGTTTTTTTTTTAAAACAACAGTATCAGCAAGGGGTATTGACGAATATTGATTGCCGGTATGGAGTAAAACTGCCTTCAAACTTGTTTTGGAACCAGAAGCATATCTGGCACTTTTATTATAACAAAATTAACTCATAAAAACACAAAAACTGTTTTAACCTCGGCATGCATGCAATTCTTTCATATGCTGTGGGTCACCGTCACGCTGGCTTCCCAGGGCCTCCATTCCAGTATTATGTATTTGTATTTTACACTTTGCATTTTTGTACTTTACATTATTATACCTAGATATACAGTATTATATAAACCATTGTAAGATGTAAATACTTGTAGAAAATTAAAGATCTTTAAAAGTGTTTTGGAACCATCAATAAAGAGACGCCAATCCATTGATTCGTAAGGAATTTCTAACTCTTTCATCAAACTTGCTATTGTTACAGAAACTTAAGTTGTCATACTTTGAGTAAAATGAAGCCATTTCTATGTTTCGTTTTCGTTGTACAGATATTTTTGTACCAGGTGCCAACAATTTCCACTATTGCAATCTGGAACCAAGGAATTCAGCTTGCCCTACTGATAAGATAAGTCTTGAATCAAATCGTTCAATTTTTTGATCAATTAAATTCGGATGGTATAAAGAAGGTATAAAATCTGGATCTTTATAATGTCTAATAGTTTCATTATGGATATCTTCATCACTTAGCACTAGCTCTGCAGTTTGACTTTTGCTCGGAGGCAAAGGAGGAGGCATATCTTCCCTATGAGCTATTGGTTTTGATACATAGTTTATAGTAGGATGCTCTATGTTGTGCTTGATTTTCTTCGAAAATCCTCGTATATCTGTTATGCAAAAATAACAGTCATTGTGGCGATTGTGAGGTTTACGCCAAAATGTCGGTACTGCAAACGGCATGGAAGTTTTATTTCCATTCAATCAAGACAGATAGCATGTTACGCCAAACAGCTGTGTAGTCCAAGGCTTATCTTGATGCACGGGTCGACAAAAACAAAGAAGATATTATTTTCTTACTTTTTCAGATGCGTGGTTTCCTTGTGAATGTAGTGTCCATACACGTAACAAAACTTGTCTGGCGAATTTTTGCACTGGCGTCGGTCACTTTTTTGCACATTCATCTTGAAAATTAATGTATTTACACGATTTACAATTTCATTTCGAAGGTATTGTTACGGGGTTTGTTATTGCTCACTGACTTCCGCGACGATCTCTCTTATATACTATCGCCAAGTCTTCTCGGCACTTCTAGATTTATTCCAGAAGCTTCCTGACGTTTCTACATTATCTACACACTTTCGTTCCACTCTTAGAGAGTCTTAAAAAGTCGTCGCATCATTTCGGTACCATAGGCGTCTCACGAGGGAGGTACAATGGGTGACTTCTTTTCATGACCAATGTGAGACTTTGTACTTGGTAGTCATCCCCGACACCCCCAGTGCGATGTTTCTAAATTTCCTCAAAATTCCTTAACCTAGGGAAATTCCCTCGATAGATGGACAGATAACATGAACTAAGACACTTTTAAAACTGTGTGTCAAGTTAAAGAAGATTGCAAAATTTATCGACGTGTACCTCACAAACGTGACCTAATAGACACTTGGTGTTCAGGTTGGTAGCAAACTGTTAAAACTACCAATTCTTTGGGTAAAAAAATCGTATCACGCAGTAAATTGATAGTCTAAATCGTACCTACAAAATAATATCATATCAAATAGCAATATCTTCATTTAATAATGTACCTATATGGGATTCAAGAGAAAAAAACGTATAATCGAAAAATTACATCAGGAAAATGAAGTCAAGCAGCAAAGTTTTCTTCTAATCATATTTCACTTAAATAGAGCAATTAATTAAAATAACGTTAATTTAACTTAACAGCAAATACACGCTTTAACTCGTCAAATTTTGCCCTTTTGCCACTTCTGTTGTCATTAAATAAGGTTGGCCATTTAAAATGGTAGACATTTTAAATGTTTCAGCTGTTGTTATTTGAAAAGGTCAAAAATGTCGTCAGGCGTCAAAAGCACCATGCACTACATATAACTTGCTTTAAGCAACATATTTTTTTTGTTTTAGGATTGCTTTTGAAGTCAGCCCCAAGTAGAATAATTTACACCACCTCGTTAGCATCATATTTTACAGATTTGTCTGAAGATGATTTTAAGGGACAGGTACCAAGTAATAAATTTATACCAACCATAGGAGCGTATAGTAAAGCAAAGTTAGCTGGAGCTATAATGTCGAGAATGTTGTCCAAGAAGCTAAGACATATTGGGGTAACATCAAATGTTTATCACCCCGGATCAGTTGCTACTAATTTATTTGATGCTCAGAAAAATCGCAATAAATTGGTGTCTTTGCTATTGATTTTAATGAATGTTTTCTTGAAGGTAATAGCCTTTTACTTTCCAATTAAATTTGCAGAATGCATTCATCGATGTATTGGATTCAGCAGTTAAATTTAGCATTTTTGTAACGTAAAGCCTTAGGTGTAATTTTAACTTGCAGTCTATTCTAGCACAACGCTCTAAACATAAAAAAATATTCAGTGGAACATTTTAGAGTCCTCAATGGACAAAAAACCTTTTCTTAATGTCCGCGCCGAGGAAATTTAAAATTGTGGAAAACCGTTAGCAATAGACCGCCGACATTGTCTTATATTAGTGGGAAAAGTTGGTGACTGTCAAAGCAAATTTTATTTACCTACTTATCTCCTGTTCAGCATTCAGTGATGCAAAAGATCGTTTGTTTTCTTTTCCAGTTACCAATACGTTAAAAAATTAACGACGAGGCCCTCGCCTGTGAATTTAAGTGTTTCTCCAGCATTTAACGTTATACGTTATTATTTTTTTTTGAGAAATCGCTAACAATAACACGCAATTAACCAAAATCATTCACAATCGGTAAAACTATTTTTGGAAATTTTTATTAATATACACATACCTATATAGTCCTAAAACAGTTACTTGTAAACCATAAAATACAAAAAAATCGACATTTTGTCCATTTTCAATTGTTTAAAAGTAATAACTGAAGCAAGTGAAAAATTTGACGTAACGTCAACGAACAAGGCAACTCAGTTTAACATTGATAACTTGCTTAAATAAATTAGTATTTGAGTTTATTCCTCAGCATTAAAAAAATCGAAGTCGCGGTTTGACTCAAAATAAGTTAAATGTTGAAAATCGGCCTGCGATATGTATCTATAAGAGAAAGAAGGTGTAAAAATGTTGTCTACACTAAATGCTTTAATTAGTGACATAACAATTGGTATCCATTGATCGGTCATTAGAACTAAAAAAAAAATCGGATTGAGGTATTATGGTTTGGAGACGGGGGCCATGTACCTCTGGCGCCACTAACTGTTACCTGCACAATAACTGAACGTTTTTATAGTACTTTTTTACACAAAACAAGATAATCTTAATTAAGCTCAAGAATATTAAGGACCTAGAGAAGCATTTAAGGAATTGGAACATGCTTAAGAGTGTCATAACAAATTTTTGAGATTGTCTTGCTCTAAAATGATGTCGTTAGTTAGTTGTGTCAAAAAAAAAGACCTTGAAATAAAACGCCTCATCCAATCCAAGAAAAGAGTAATTTGTTACTTTTATGAAGATATAGTGAATGTAAATAAGTAAATAATTAGAAGGGTTTTACGTGTCCTCTTTTCTTATTATAAGGAACAAGACGTGGGTTTCGTACTTAAAAATATTTCTTTGAACCAATTCTAAAACTATTTTCTTTAATTTAAGAGTATCTACACATACCTTGTATATTTTAGAGTCCTGAGGAAGGCGTTCAAACGTTGCTATATTTAGCGATTGCTGACGAAGTCTCAGGTAAATCTGGAAAATGTTTTACTGAATGTTATCCAATATGGCAACACAAGCAAGTGTATGATGTCGATTTTTGTGAAAGAATCTGGGAACTTAGCGAGAAGTATGTTAAACTACAGCCCGAAGAAAAGATCGATGCGATTATTGAACAGTGGCAAAATCGAAAATAAAATATCGTTAATAAAATACAAAATGAAACATTTCAAAAATACATCTTCATTGTATATTTTATTTATTTAAAGGTAACATTTATTAAAATAATATTTTGTATTCCGTTTGCTTAAATTAAGAACACAACCATTTCTACCCGATTATGCAAGGAAGTGGGCATTCTTTTTGGGTGGTATGTTCATTTGTCCGCTTTTACCTTATGTTGTCCACAACGCCTGAACTAATGTTTAAAAAAGAGGCAGCCAAATTTTCGTCTCGTACCATATTGTCTGAACAATACCAGTACTTGCAGATGTTTTTCGAATCGTATGTATTGTAGGTATTTTGCAATTTTTAGCACGGTTTCATTAGCACTCTTTATTTTTAAAGCTAGTTCGAGGAGCAATCAGCCTCTCTCATTCCTATGTTTTTATAATTTGATTTTTATAATAATGGGCGCGTTTCTTGTAACTTAGAATTGAACAGGCGTTTAGCTATAAAATTTTCTTTTAAATGGCATTTTTCACATATTGTACTACCCTCACAATCGAAGTCACTTTCCAGCATTCGAACCCTTACTGCAGAGTATATATTAAAGTCACGTATGTTGTGCTTTATAAAAAATAAAATGGTCATAAGAGCTGTGAATGAAGTAATGACAAGCCAGGTTAAGACTGGAAAATTTTAGTAGCCTAGATAATGTCATTAATTTTAAATAGGCCGTGATTCCAGTGAAAATTTTTATTTTATAAAATATAGTGTTGTGGGGCACAGAATTAAAAATATATTCCGAATTTATTTTCTGCGTTATCGCTTGTACTTAAATTTCTGAACTTAGATTACGTTTAAGTTGCCTTCATGTCATTGTTTCAAAATGTAGGTACTTCTGTTTTTTTGTATTTTTGCCAATATCTTAGGGGGTCATGTTGTACGAAAGATTTAAATAGCTTTCAAAATGAAAAATATACTTGAACAAAAAGGTCCTAAAGAACTTGTCAATAGAATTTGTGGATATAATTTACGTAGGTAAGTATTATAAAAAACACAATTTTCGTACCTAGTGAGAAAATAAATTATTTTGTCACCTGCAGTTCTATCTAGTTCACTTCTTAGACTTGTCACAAAATACATTAAATTATTTTATCACCTTAAAACTTTTTATCAAAAGTAGCAAAAATACTTGTTATTTCAGACACTCGTAAATGTAGTTTTATTAATATAGGTAGTTGTGTTTTGTTTGAAGTTCTCCTCGTCGCACAGAGTCGGGCATGTGTAAAAAGTTAACTTGTATCGATACTGGTATTTTACTACGAGGTCCATTACATAGGTTTCAAAACTGATCTAAATTTAGAACTCTTAGTTGATTAGTTAAGTTTTGGCCCGTCATTATAAATAAATATTCAGTCAAAACTAGCAGTTATTTAATTATTTCTGCGTCTTGCTTAGAGTTAGTTAACAAAGGATTTTTATCTTGGAATGTGTTGCTCAAACGCATTTAGTTTGTTCATTTAGGTATTGTGGGAAATATGTACTAACATTGCCATTTTCTCAATAAATTTGCATCAAAAATTCGTAGTTCTAAACTTACTTGTCTTATTTTTACACTTAGATTGTTAAATTAGATCGGTTTTAGCACATCCTTCTTTAACAAGGGAGCTATGAAGTACATGATCTGGCAACACATCACGGGAGGCTGGAAGTAGTAAATGTAGTAGTAGTAGTAGTAGATGATAGCCAGAAAAAAAATTCTTTTGTAATTTTCGAAAAAAAGTTGAAATTTTGTTGCTATTGTATTTTAGAAATAAGAAAGTAATGATATTTCACATACATAAGATAGTGTCCGTATAGCTCTGATAAAAAGTCGGTCGGTTTCCTTGGCCACAGCAAGAAATACAGGTTTACATTCCCAAAAACAATGAAAAGTACGACATTTCCTAATATTTTTTAGCTACAGTGCAATTAGGATTACAATACCCCGAAAAACAATATTTTTATGTGTCATTAATTAATCAATGGGATTGTTTCTTCCAATATTTAGGCCAAAAAAGTCAAAACCTTATTTACCGGATTAGATATTCGCTGTCACAGAAAGGAACTTATGTGTTAGTTACAGAAAGGATCTTAGCAATCACGAAAATGACTTAAGCTGACTAAAATGGTGATGATGGTGGTAGTGATGGTGAACAGTAACAGACCGGCTCCCCAGACGCTGAGCTAGCCATTTTCAAGCTCAACAAAAACCCAAGCAACAATTAGAAACTAAAAAATCCACCACACACAAAAGGAGTTACAGGCGTTACCTACTAAAATCAGAGAAGATCCCAGAGTAGTGACAGAAGCCTTTCTCTTTGATACTTGACATTTTAAACGTGAATATCTCTTTTGTAGCGCACCTTTTGCTTCTGCAACTTCTTTATTTTTTCAGGAGATTTTTGTAATTCTCCAACCGTTTTTGCATGATCTCTTCGAATCTTTCTTCGGCCGGAGCGACTTCTTGAAATCGAATTCATTATCTGAATTCGGTGGTGTATTCCCAATAGCTCACACTACGTCAGACGTCCGCATTCTTTTTTCCTTTGATCTACCCTCCATCTCTTTTAGCTCTTTGCTCCCTTAAATTTAAATCCGTCATACTTTTAATTTAATCAAACCTTCTTCTCTTTTTACCATATCATTTTCCTGTCCTTTTGTCTAGCTATTTCTTTTTGTTCTTCGGTCATTCTTTCCATGTATTTATGTGTTCTTTCTGTGGTTTCTTTCCTACTGATTTTGTATTTTGTCGTATCACGATTTATATTTTGGTCACTTTTAGTCCGCTTATTTAGTGCATTTTCTCTTCTGCTTCTTGAATAGGTCCACTTCTATGACTGATTATTTTTATTTAAATTTGTCTGTTTATTTTTATCCGCGACTGTCTCTTCAATTTTGCTTTTGGTTGTCTTTTTCACATCTATGAATGTAGCAGTTGGTTGGTCATTGAAATTTTTAAAATTTATATCTTCTTCCAACCTCAGAGCTGCTTTCTTTTCTTGTTTCTTCTTTTCTTTCTAATCCAGTCTTAATAAGAGCTGCCTCACGAAGCGCTTTTATTTTTGTATAAATTTTTGCTTCTTTTCTTCGTCCATGTTACTATAGGCTAAAGAAAAGAAAATAAATCAACTAATTTTATAAAGATCCGCGGAGCTTAAAAAACAAATATGGGCCCTTTTGGAAAAAAGACGAAAATGCACACAACGTTTCTAACACAAATAGCGGACAAAATTAATACCTATAACCTTTTACTAAGAAAACATTTTTACTTGTATTCATTTCCTGTTTATTAGTCCCTACTGCTTTTTAAAAAGCACATTCATTGATGTCAATACCTATTATATTATAGACAAACTTGATTGAAAACACATAACTTCACTGGTTTACCTAAGTATGTCTATCAGTAATTATTATTAGTAAGTTTGTCCTTTCTATGACAGTTCCGTTGCACTAAGTCAGATTCCGAGATGTCACATAACTGACTGTTACAGAACTGACAAAAACTGACTACATATTTCATAAAATCGAAAATCGGTTGCCTACATCCATAAAACTGAGATTAGAAGCCAGTCACCAATTGGATTAATGTAACAATCAGTAATTCTTTTAGTTTTTTCAATGATAGAAACTGCTACACGTCACAAAACTCTTAATTAAAATATTTACGTTTTTAAAAACACTTTACACTACAATGTTTTTTTAGACACAATTTATGTTAAAAACATTTCCAAGGCGGTAGTTCCTTATGTAAGTAACTAATATGAAAATAAGTTATCATGTCAACATCAAATATTTAATAAAAACAAATTTAAAGTCACACAATCCTCACTACTGAGCCTGGATGTACTAGGAATGCAGTAACCTTGATCCATAATAAATTAATAATAATAATAATATCTAAAAATGTTAATAAAAAGTAAACACACCGCTCCACAAATAATAATATTTTCTGGAATTATGTAATTTGAGGCGTATATCAAAGCTGAATGTGCTGAATACGGTCAAAAATAATAGAACAAGACGTGGCATTTTTGAGCGTGCCAGAGGTGCTTTACATGGGAGACATTGTCTACGAATATATTCTCTTCGTGATTAACATAACCTCTAAAAAATATGGTAATTTAAAAAGAAAATTTTAAAAACCATTAGCTTTTCTACTGAACTACTCGTTTAGACTCGTAATTTACGCCGCAAAACATACATAATTCCTATAACATTAATTAATTTTGGTGTACCTAATATTTGTCTTGATAATTGTTAAACAAATAAAATATGTTTACCTACTTACTTTTCAATAAAAAGAAACACTTTACAGATACACAAAGTCCAGCGATATACTACCAAAATGTCTAGAAGCAAACCCACGACAATACCCCTGAAAACAAACTTTTATTTCACACGTCATATATCAAAATCGGAGCTCTGTAAATAGCGAAGGAACGCGGAATAGACCAGACCTGCCGGAAAGAGATATGCCGGTGCTGTGCAAAGGCGTAAGAAAAAGATGTTCGTCCACACGGCATTCGATGTGAGGTGCTGCACATATTCCACCTGTTGACGCCTTTCCAGCTACAAGGATTAGATGCATAATATGGAATATGTATCTTCGTCGCGTACATGAAAATGTATTGCCATTTATGTGTCAATCTCTGATCAATTCAGTGATTGTATGTATCCTCAAGGATAAATTGGAAAATATGTTTGTCATGTGTCAACAGGCGCTATTAAAATCTTACATGATACTGAGTATATGAATGAATGGTGTCGTATACTCATGCTGAAACTCAATGGTCTTAGCAAGAGTAACTCTGGCGGTTGTTAGAGTTTCGGAAAACTTGACACCAAATAACAAAAATTTTAATTTTTGATATGCTTTTCCGATTTTATTTCTATAAGAAAATAATCTGTGCTTCTTCCGAGGTTTCATGATTATTTTTTACCGTAAATCATCTACTTTAATAAACACCCTGTTTTAGCGAAGCACTTTTTTGTTCGTCTGTTCGTTCGGTGCCTAATTTCAAACTGCTAGACCGATTCGGGTAAAATTTAAAACAAAATGTAAATCCGCCTATTAAATAATACGAAAAATCCTAAAAACACCATTGTCGAGATTATTTTAAGAAAATGATTTTAATTAGATTTTTATGTAGGTATGCACAAGGACGGGGTAGGTATGGACGAGGAAGATTTTCCTACATTCAACCATTTTAAATAGGAATTTAAATGTGGAAGGAGTAAACTTCTATAATATGCACTTTTCAATCTACGTCATATTATAATATTCGACTTTAACTTAATTGACAGTTTTCTCAAACTCTCTTGTCAAAAGTCTACTCAACTAAAAATTTTTTAAATGAAAAATCTAAAAGAAAAAGTCGCACTTATCACAGGTTCAGCAGAAGGTATGTGTACTTACCTATTAAAATTATTTATGTTATAACCGTAAATGATTAACTTTTAGACCCGCACAACGTATTGTCTCCATCAGCCGAAAGTGTCCAATGGACTCATTTAGCATATTTTTTATTTAATCATATAAAGGATCTTGCATTTTAAAGAATCGTTGCAAAAAACTAGTAGCCAGCTTCTCCAACGCTAGTCCGGTCCACGGGCCGCGCCTGGAAACATCTACAGTGTTATAAGATTGGAGTCTTTGACATAATGCCCCTATTAAATCCCTGTCCTCTATGGCCAAGAGTCGTGAATTTTGATGAAACTTCGTAGTATTTCACTTCATTATGAATGATGCTTTACATTGCGGTTGAAACATATTTGTAAAATATCCGAGGATTTAGCTCCCTCTTTAGTCAGGAAATTTAAGATGAGATGTTGCTCATTGAGCGGATGAAGTTTTTGTCCTCTGGCAGGATCTGTCTGCCAAATCTTAGGGTAGTGATGGCATGCTACACGTCCTCACTTTTACTTCATTAAGATTATTAAAGTACCTATAAGTAATATTTGGTCAGTTGGATTTGTCCTTGCCAACTGTTCTTTGTCATGACATACTATATTATCACGTAACTATGGTTTATAGGAATTGGCTATCATACTGCTATGCAGCTTGCCAAAAGAAATTGGAGAGTTATCATGGCTGATAATCAGGACCTAAATGAAGCGAAGAAAAAAATTATGTCCAGAACTAAAAATGAAAAAATAATTATAAACCACCTTGACCTTGCATCCTTTAAATCTGTTAGAAAATTTACACAAAATATCAAACAAAAATATGACCGTTTAGATGTTCTTGTGAACAACGCTGGGATATTTGAGTCTAAGTTAAACAAAACTGAAGACAATTTATGTCCCGTTATGCAAGTTAATCATCTTGGACCATTTTTGTTAACTTGCTTACTTAAAGGTATTTGTGTTAACTTTATGATATTAAATATCACCGATATATATAGGGATCTTACCTTCATTTGCTAAAAAGTCTACTTATTAAAACATGTGTTTCTAATATTGATAGCAGTTATAAAATACAACTACCCAATTGCAAAAAATACCTAACTGATTCTTATTTATTCTTCGATAGTATAATAAAAATCCAACAAGAAAATCTCAAGAAATTTTAGGTTCATTTTGGTCCTGATGCCCTCCTGCTGTCGCGATTTCTGAGCCTTATCCTCCATCAGACAGGCCTTCATCCCCAGTGTCTGAAGAACAGACCAAGTTTTACTAAAATCAGAATCAGACCATTTACATCAATCAGTGAGTTTTGAACGGGTGAGATATAGTCACTCGCGCCAACTAATTCATCCAGTGTTGTGTGCTACGAAATTGTATTCAGCTGATAACACAACATAATATGTCGAATTTCTTCGACAGAACAAGTGCACCATTGTACCTAAAGACAGGGAAATTCTTTCTGTCTATGGGTTTGCTGAATTACCTACAGACCGGAAGAATTTCTCTATCTTTACGTCGCTCTATAGATAATGATGAATTACCTATAGACCGAAATAATTTTCCTATGTTGAAGTACTGTGGTGCTCTTGTACTGTCGAATAAGTTTGACGTAGCTATTATGTTATGTTAGCAGCAGAATGCAATTTCGGAACACACTACATTGGATTAATTAGTTGGCGTGAGCCACAACATTTTACCCATACAAAACTCATTAATGGATGTAAAGGGTCTGATTTTGATTCTGGTACAAGGTCATTTGTTCTTTAGACGACCTGATCAGGGCCTAGAAGTGACGATAGCAGGAGGCCACCTGGACCCGATACCAAATAAAATACTCCCTTTCTCATGAGTTTTTCTTGGCAACCTTTTATTGCATCAGTGAAGAATTTAGTTCTTTGCATTTTTAGTATATTACCGAAAGAATTTACATGGTATGTTTCTCAATCCTATAATGCCATTTTTTCATTAATATCATAAAAAGTCTGACTAAAACTTTAACTATTCAATAAAAAATACAGTTCTTCTGTCACATTAGGAACTTAAAAAAGGATTAAACAAAAATGTATGTTTAATTGTTTTTATTAAATAACTCTACGACCCAATTTAAGATAATGAACCTTTTAGATCTACTGAAACAATCGAGCCCAAGCCGAATAATCTTTCTTGCTTCTTTGGGAGCTTTTCTGCATACGCTCAATTCAAACAAGTTACTTCTGTCTAATAAAGAGAATTACTATTCCAGTATTTTGGAACCTACTTTAACTTACTACAATTCCAAGCTATGTAACATGATAATATCAAAAGAATTTGCCAGAAGAATGAAGCCTTACCAAGTTACTTCAAACTGTTTACATCCAGGAATGACCAACAGCAACTTCCTCATAAAAGGGAATTATTTTGTTAAGCTTTTGGGCCCGGTGGTCAACAAATTAATCGACTTTAGTACACAGGTAAGTAAAGTTTTGAAATAATATAATCATCATCACCATACTTCTAGGCAGAGGTTTCTGGTGACCAAGTCGTTAAACATATTTTACTACAGGTTTTCGTCACGTAAAATATTCCCATTAATGCCAGATCGTCAACTCACAATCACGGACAAATCTTCGCCTTGTTTAAATATAATTGGACTATGATTACATTTTTTTTTGCTTGATACTCGAAAAATTGCAAGGGTATTATTTTACCTCGTTATGACCGATGTTTTGCATTTTAGGATGCTGAAACATCAGCTAAAATGACAACATTTCTGGCAACATCCCATTCTCTTTCGGATATTACGGGTCAGTATTTCGTAAATTATCAGGTTAGTCGAATGCCAAAAATAGTTTATAACTGTGAATATTGCAGAACAATATGGGCTCAAAGTGAAGAATTGGTAAAACTTTTAAAAAATGAAAAATTTTAATGACCTGATCATTATTGTAAAAGTCTTTTAAAATAAAATTTTGTATGTAGGTACTGTATCCTTATTGCAATTTGTTATAGTGTCCAACCGAAGATTCGGTTACAGCCTAAAATTCTAGGTTCGGCCACAGTTTCGGCTAAAAATACGGCCGAATCTTCAGCTCAAACGTTCTTACGTCTCGACTTGCCTTCGCGTGTACTCTACTCGACTCGATCATGTGACAATCAATTTACCTCGTATACATTTCTTCTTATACCTACTATACACATCCTGATTACAAATTATTTGCGATCACAAATGACTAAGTTTGGTAACGTATTTATCGATCAACAATATGTTTCGCAAAGTATATTTATCCAACTTTAAATACAATTTTTAGTATTTATTAAATTTTTGTATTATTGTACGAGTAATGGGTAGTTTTAGTTAGATACATGTTTTACAAAAATGTTAGGATTATAACTAAATAAATTTAATAACATGCAACATTTCTTTCTATACAGATCGAATGTAATGTAGAATAATAATAGATAAGATCTTGTTAACATTGTCTAAGTTAGCAAAAATTCAAATTTTTGTGTTGACCCCAAAATTCCAACAAACTAGCGCCCTTATCTATTTGTATCTAATTAAAGCGATTTTTGAATGTAAAATCTAACCAAATTTTCAGTAATAAACGATTAATATAAAATTCACCTGCTTAATTTTATTTTAAATTATTACAGTAAATATGTAACTCTACATTCCCTATACAAAATCATAACTTTCCTTACAGAAAAGGTTCGGTTTCGGCCGAAACTCAGACAAAAGTCGAAATTCGGTTACGGTTTCGGTTTCGGCTGCAAAACAAATCCTAATTAGGGTTTGATACTATTTTGTAATATTGCCCCGTTTTTTAGTTTATTTAGGTTGTAACAGGGCCCTGAAACTTAAGGCTGTGTACCGTTGTCAAACCTGGTTAACCGCTCGGTTTCTTCGGTGACATTAATGACAGATATTGCGTTTCCAATCTGCCAACTTTTCAGATTACCGATACTTACGGGACACAAAACCGTAACCGAAGTTGACAACGGTACACGCCCTAAATGCGAATTATCGTAACTGCCACTTGTCACATTTATTTAGGGCGTGTACCGTTGTCAACTTCGGTTACGGTTTTGTGTCCCGTAAGTATCGGTAATCTGAAAAGTTGACAGATTGGAAACGCAATATCTGTCATTAATGTCACCGAAGAAACCGAGCGGTTAACCAGGTTTGACAACGGTACACAGCCTTACTGACCCTACCGTCAAAGGCGCTGCTTCCATTCGACAGACAACAGATACGTCAAAATTAAACCAATCAGGTTATTTTATTCTCAGCCTTCGTGCCCTTCTCTTTTCCGTCGGCCATTTTAATGGACCCTTCTGTAGATTTTCTTGAAATTCTAGAAAAATTACAAAAAAATTTTAAATGACAGGGTGGCCAACCGAAAATAAAACACTTTGTGTTCGGCAGGATCGTCTTTTTCCACTTGGTACCTCCAGCAGCCGAACTCTGTAACAAAAAAAGCGACGATGATCGCTTTCCACCAAAGAAAATAAAACGGTATGAGAAAAGACGGAACAGTGTATTTCCGTTGCAACACTGTTTATTGACAAAACAGCTAACCTCTTTACCGACTGAGAAAACTTGACGCGGGAAACGCATTCACAAATTTTTAAAAATTTATGACTGGGTTTCCAGCGCCAAGTCTTCTCAGTCGGTAAAGAGGTTAGCTGTTTTGTCAATAAACAGTGTTGCAACGGAAATACACTGTTCCGTCTTTTCTCATACCGTTTTATTTTCTTTGGTGGAAAGCGACATTCGTCGCTTTTTTTGTTATAGAGTTCGGCTGCAGATGAACTTTAGGCCATTTGTGGCTATCCCAAAAAAAGCGACGATGATCGCTTTCCACCAAAGAAAATAAAACGGTATGAGAAAAGACGGAACAGTGTATTTCCGTTGCAACACTGTTTATTGACAAAACAGCTAACCTCTTTACCGACTGAGAAGCCTTGGCGCTGGAAACCCAGTCATAATTTTTTAAAAATTTCTTAATGCGTTTCCCGCGCCAAGTTTTCTCAGTCGGTAAAGAGGTTAGCTGTTTTGTCAATAAACAGTGTTGCAACGGAAATACACTGTTCCTTCTTTTCTCATACCGTTTTATTTTCTTTGGTGGAAAGCGATCATCGTCCCTTTTTTTGTTATAGAGTTCGGCTGCAGCAGCCGAACTCTATAACAAAAAAAGCGACGATGATCGCTTTCCACCAAAGAAAATAAAACGGTATGAGAAAAGACGGAACAGTGTATTTTCGTTGCAACACTGTTTATTGACAAAACAGCTAACTTCTTTACCGACTGAGAAGACTTGGCGCTGGAAACTCAGTCATAAATTTTTAAAAATTTGTGAATGCGTTTCCCGCGCCAAGTTTTCTCAGTCGGTAAATAGGTTAGCTGTTTTGTCAATAAACAATGTTGCAACGGAAATACACTGTTCCGTCTTTTCTCATACCGTTTTATTTTCTTTGGTGGAAAGCGATCATCGTCGCTTTTTTTGTTACAGAGTTCGGCTGCAGATGACTCTCACGCGTTCGATTTGACCCAATCGAGGAAAAAGATGACAGAGGATTAGCGTTCGGCGTTGATCGCTCAAAGGCACTGGACACTGGAGGACCGTCGTTTTCGTCGGTGAATTTTGACCGAGCATTTCGATGTTCGATGAATACCACTCCAATATGACTGCCCTTGCAGTTGAGTGAGCTACATTGACATAGTTGTTGTGATGGGGTTTTTATGGTTTTTTTCAACGAGATTTTTGAATAAGGGTTGTATTATGTTAGTTTAGGTGAGAAAGAAAAATAAACACTAATCCTTTATATAGTCCGTGGGTATTTTTGTGATTAAATATGGAAACTTGGCAGAAATATATACTGACCCACAACAACCTAGTAGAATTTACAGTGTTTTTAACAGACTAGGAGATTTCAAAGCTCGAAAATGCAGAATCAATACTAAAGCAAAGAAATCACTTTGGATTTGGAACACGGTTTTTTGATTTTGAATTCAATCAACATCAAGGAAACATAACCTCTTTTAATTTTGACAGCCAACCGTTTGGCTAAGCAACGCACAAAAAAATAGTGTTGATCTCAAAATTTGTATTGTGTTCTAAAGATCTACTTAAACATTTGACTTATTCATAGTAATCTATATAACAGGGATAATTAGCAAGTAATTTGACTTACCCGATAAAACAATTTCCCCAAGTTGAGAGAAAAATATGTAATGTTTATTTTTGTCAATGTTTTTACTACTTATAACTGTTATTCTGTAACATACAAAGAGTAATACATTTAAAAGGCCTTTAGAATGCATTAAGAATTTCGAGAACCAACACTAAATTTCAGTACGATGCTTAAAGCATTACCTTACATTTAATTTATAATCTTTTCAGCTTAACATTTTGAATGATGTTTCAACACTAACTATTACATCTTAACATTAATTAAACATATTACTTAATTAAAAATCGTGAGCTGTAACGTTTCTCAAAATTTTTAATCCAGTACTAAATTTAATTGACCTTTAGGCAGCGACATTATCATGAGTGCTGTCACATTAGTCTAATTACTTTAATTCTTGATCAAATTGTCTGTGCAGCTGAACTAAGACTCCTTAAATGAAGAATGTATAAATAAAATCTAAAAGTTATAAAAAAGTAAAATTTATTTAAAATCTTTTAAAAAAAAATCGGTGAGTTACGACAACTTTCTTGACCAAAGGACGAGTAACAACTTGAATAATGTTCAGTGTTCCTTTTACAAACGCTGTAATGAAAGAATTTTGGTTATACTTTTAAAATACTATGTAGTTGTGCTCAATTAGTATTTTTCGTTTTGATTTTTAACTTTTTCTTAGCAGAAAGTTTAAGCTAGTAGGAATATAACGCTTATCTCATTTATAACCTAATATACCTAGAGTGTCATAAATATTAATTAAAACTGAGGCTACTGCTAAAAATGATAGATTTCGCAGTGCCTTTTTGCTATTTTTTCTTAGGAAAAGGTTTAATTTTTTTTTCATTGTCTTAAATTACGCTCAAAAACAGAAAATAAATTATTCTTAAAGGTTTATATGAGGTTGCAACAAATTCAATTGTTTTATGTTTTTTGCGCACAATTTTCTGTGAAGCGCTAGGTCGGGCCATGTGTTCGCTCAGTCAGGTCGTGCGTCGAACATGGACGGGTTTTTGGGTATTTTTGAAAATTTTTAAAATGTTCGATTTGAAAGAAAAAGTATTGGGTATGTCTGTAGACTACCCCAGCAACACGGTTTTTTGATTTTGAATTCAATCAACATCAAGGAAACATAACCTCTTTTAATTTTGACAGCCAACCGTTTGGCTAATCGTAGAGCAAACGGATTAATCGGTGATCACGTAATCAAAATATCTTTTTCATTTGTCGTCTATTCAGTCTGTTCCGAGAGGAACCCGCCGAACATACTTACAGAGGCGTTTTTAGGCAGTGTTCATTTCTTCAAAAAATCGTCGTACCAGGAGCGTATTACCGTCCCCCCCCCCCCTTGAATGCTCGAGTTGCCTATTAGAACCTCGTAAAAAACGTCGACAGTTGACTTTTCGGAAAATTCTCAAAAAGTTATTGCAACTATTTAATTGCAACAAACGTAAAAAAAATCGATCAATTATAAAAAAAGACGGCAGTTTGGCTCGGAGATAATTGGCAAAAAAAGTTTACAATTCTGAATTCTTATCTTCGCAAAGTAGAACATTTTTTCTTCACTACTAGTTAGTTATTATAATCCACTCCATCTGTCTGTTTTCTTCCACGGGAAAACGAAATAATCGCAAATCTGACCAAGCTGGTAAAGATTTGCCGCTGGCAGTTTAAATAAGATTTTGTTTTTTGTTACCAGTGATGCGAAAAAGCGGTATTTTACAGAGCTAAAACTGTAGAACGGTAGCTGACTCTCTAAAGCGGTAGAGATACCGCTTTAGCGGTAGTTCTGGCAACGCTGTACCTGTATATTATGTGGTTTATTAAGCGCTATTCGAGGCATTCTGTTATCACTGATAACATAACAACCGATTTTCACCCCTTAAATACGCTCCTGGATGACCCATTCGATATTCATTTTAAAGTGTGATTATCCCTTTATAAGATAGTGTTGAAAAAGTGGGAAAAAATTAAATAGGAAAAATAGGTGACTGAAATGTACCGATGTTGAGGGCAAAAAAAATAAAAAAATCTAAATTTAATCGGTGATTGCTCCCTTCCTATAGAGAATCAAGAAACTAAAAAATATGGATATTATACTTCGGCGAGCTCTTTCCGATGACGTATATGGGATTCTATTTATTCGAACCATTTTGACATCATTAAGAACCGTGAAATATTTGGGTCAAAAATCTAAATTTCCAGTTTTTTCCAAATATAGCAATTTTCCAGTGATTTTGAATGGGAACCATGTGTATTAAAACCACGCATTACTGCACCTAGCACGTCCAGCCGTAGGCGGGCCAGCACTGTACTTGGCTAATCCACCAGTGGATAGACAGCGGATCTCCAACGGTACTGCGCCCTGTGCTAAAATGCCGCTCGTGGCACAAGAGCGGCATTATTACATTCCATGTGCCATCACGGCAAAGAGGATATGCCCGGTCTACAATCCGCTGAGTCTGGAGCAACCACCTTTGTGTTTACTGGGACATTAACTCTCAAATGGACGAATTTCTCGTCGCGTCGTAGGCAGCTGTTTGGTCCGAGGCGTTTATTCCAGAGGAAATTTAGCAACACTGTTTCAAATTCGTCGCTGTGCCAGCCTTTTAACCACGCAGCTTGTTGACCGCCAATTTAAAATATTACATTTTTCGACTTATTGTAGACAAGCTGCGCCCTCCTGATACCTCGATTGGTTACTACATGAAAATAGGCTATTGGATGGTCTTTACCTAACCAAATTTAAATGATCATAGCATTTCCTTTTTAATCAAAAACTGCTGGCAAAACAGCTAACCTCTTTACCGACTGAGATAACTTTGCGCGGGAAACCCATTCAAAAATTTTAAAAAAATTACTAAAGGTAACGCTTAAGCAACGCACAAAAAAATAGTGTTGATCTCAAAATTTGTATTGTGTTCTAAAGATCTACTTAAACATTTGACTTATTCATAGTAATCTATATAACAGGGATAATTAGCAAGTAATTTGACTTACCCGATAAAACAATTTCCCCAAGTTGAGAGAAAAATATGTAATGTTTATTTTTGTCAATGTTTTTACTACTTATAACTGTTATTCTGTAACATACAAAGAGTAATACATTTAAAAGGCCTTTAGAATGCATTAAGAATTTCGAGAACCAACACTAAATTTCAGTACGATGCTTAAAGCATTACCTTACATTTAATTTATAATCTTTTCAGCTTAACATTTTGAATGATGTTTCAACACTAACTATTACATCTTAACATTAATTAAACATATTACTTAATTAAAAATCGTGAGCTGTAACGTTTCTCAAAAGTTTTAATCCAGTACTAAATTTAATTGACCTTTAGGCAGCGACATTATCATGAGTGCTGTCACATTAGTCTAATTACTTTAATTCTTGATCAAATTGTCTGTGCAGCTGAACTAAGACTCTTTAAATGAAGAATGTATAAATAAAATCTAAAAGTTATAACAAAGTAAAATTTATTTAAAATCTTTTAAAAAAAAATCGGTGAGTTACGACAACTTTCTTGACCAAAGGACGAGTAACAACTTGAATAATGTTCAGTGTTCCTTTTACAAACGCTGCAATGAAAGAATTTTGGTTATACTTTTAAAATACTATGTAGTTGTGCTCAATTAGTATTTTTCGTTTTGATTTTTAACTTTTTCTTAGCAGAAAGTTTAAGCTAGTAGGAATATAACGCTTATCTCATTTATAACCTAATATACCTAGAGTGTCATAAATATTAATTAAAACTGAGGCTACTGCTAAAAATGATAGATTTCGCAGTGCCTTTTTGCTATTTTTTCTTAGGAAAAGGTTTAATTTTTTTTTTCATTGTCTTAAATTACGCTCAAAAACAGAAAATAAATTATTCTTAAAGGTTTATATGAGGTTGCAACAAATTCAATTGTTTTATGTTTTTTGCGCACAATTTTCTGTGAAGCGCTAGGTCGGGCCATGTGTTCGCTCAGTCAGGTCGTGCGTCGAACATGGACGGGTTTTTGGGTATTTTTGAAAATTTTTAAAATGTTCGGTTTGAAAGAAAAAGTATTGGGTATGTCTGTAGACTACCCCAGGAGTCACTCATTCAATATATATATATATATATATATATATATATATATATATATATATATATATATATATATATATATATATATATATATATATATATATATACAGGGTGTTATGGAAATCATTTAATATATTGGAATGGGTGACTCCTGGGATGGTCTACAGACATATCTAATACTTTTTTTTTCTTAAATCGAACATTTTAAAAATTTTCAAAAATACCCTAAAACCAGTCTATATTCGCCGCATCTGGCTGATCGTACACAAGGCGCTTGACGGAAATTTGCGCGCGAAAAACTTTAAACAAATGAATTTGTTGAAACGTTGTCAGACGTATAAATCTTTAAGGAGAATTTATTTTCTGTTTTTAAGCGTAATTTAAGACGTTTAAGAATTTTTTTTAACCTCTTCCTACGAAGAAACTAAAAAAAATAGTAAAAAGGCACTGCGAAATCAATCATTTTTGTCAGTAGCCTTAGTTTTAAGTAATATTTAAGACACCCTATATTACGTTATTAATGAAATAAGCGTTATTCTTACTAGCTTAAACTTTCTGCCAAGGAAAAGTTAAAAATCAAAACGAAAATACTAATTGAATTGAGCACAACTACATACCTAGTATTTACTTCAAAAGTATAACCAGATCCGCTAAATTACATTTGCACCGGCAAACGTTACCATATAATACGTAAATATTATTAGTGTTTTAAATTAAATTTAGTTTTCAACCCTATTACGCTACTCACTCAAAGAAACTAGATAAAACTGATCAAAATATTGGTTAACAACGGATCGACGAAGACCATTTTCTAGGTAGTGAAAATAAATTAAATTATTTAAATCTTTAAACGAAAAAAAAAAATTAAAACATTCAATTGTGTGGCTTGTGTGCTGTTGACAAACTTAAATATGGCGCACGGACCTTTGATGACAAGAAATCCTTCTATTTCGATCTCCCTTCATCATGAAACATGTCTCTTTGTCACTTCCTGTACTTTTATTTGGCGCGAAAATTTAAAATAAAAGGCCTGTTTGTATTATTGTCTTTGAAACACTAGAGTTAACTGCTAAGCCCATATATCGAAAAAGAGAAAAAAGGCGTCATCGATTTTAAGAAAGGAAGCAGAATTAACCATTAACCATACTTTTTTTATGTGTCAGATTTTTAGTAGATTGTTTGTTTTGCAAATATTTATTAAAATGTGTGAACAAGAAGGTAAGTTTTTGCCAGATTTTCACTTTACCGTAGAATAGAGCAATATTTCCTTTTTTAGGTATGTCGGAGTTTATAATATTGCCCTCAACCAATCCTTCCCAAGCCCAAGATGAAGGAGAATCATATAAGTGGAGTCACAATTCTACACTTATGTTCTTGGCTTTGTATAAAGATTATAGGAACCAAGTTGGTTCTTTAAAAATAAGAAACCTTAAGAAAATGTTTGAGGAAATAGCAAAAGAATTACGGTACAAAACAAAACAAAACATAACTGCTGCAAATTGTGAGAATCGGTGGAAACATTTAGAAAGAATGTACAAAAAATATATAGATAACAATAACAGGCCGAGGAAGGAAAGATTTTGAATATGTAGAGATTATGGATAAAATTCTAGGTAAAAGGAATACATCCAGCTATATTGCTGTCTTCAGACACCGTGATTTATTCAGCAATTGAGAAGGAAAATACTGGTTTAGTGGACACAAACATGGAAAAGGAGAATATAATGCAGGATATTATAATGGAAGCAAATGCCACTGAGAAGACAAAGGAAGTGGCATCTGTAAAAACAATGTCAGTAAAAACTAGTTACAAGAATAAAGAGTTAAGGACATATACATATTCTAAAGGAAATAAGACAGGATAGAAAAGATTTCTATAAAAAACTTCTGGAAATAAAAGAAAAAAAGTTACAGGAAAAACAAAGAAAAAATAACATTTTAGAAGAAAGAAACACTATATTGAAACAATATAAGTATGCTTAAAGAATTGCCATTGTTACATATAGAAGACATATACCTAAACGAAATAAGTCGACTAACTACTTTAAATATTGAATTTTGTTCAAAGAATTATTTATTTTGATTATTGTTACATTCCTCTATGGATTATATTTTATTTTTTGTCTTCTAGACAGTTTTAGAGTTTAGTTATTTTTTTAAAATAAAACATTAAAATTTTATGTCGTTTGTTATAAAACAGGAGCTTGAGCTATCGTGTATCGATACAGAGGAATTATTTTTTTATTACTACCTTTTCATGCTTCTTATTAAACTAGATCACGATACACTTGCAACAGTATGCTACATATGACGTCACTTCGAGGGAAAATCCTCAACTGACTAGACGCACCCCTTGTACATATGTACAGGTCAATTTATTGTCGGGTAGTGTATTGGGTTGACGTTTATTCAAATATTACAGGTCAGTTTATTGTCTGGTAGTATGTTGAGTTGACATTTATTAAAATATTATTGTCATATTTCATTTGCTCAGGTAAGCGCCTAGTCAATTTAAAATTTTTCCTCGAAGTGACGTCATAACGTAGCATACCATTGTAAGTGTATCGTGAACTAGATATAATGGCTAGTAACGTAGGTCAGTACCAGTGGCGTATGGTGAAATTTCAAAGTTGTATATCTCTGTTCCTATTTACAGGACCCGACCAAATTTAGAGGTTTTAATAGTGTGCCCACTGGGAATGTTCTGGTAAACTCAAGCAAAAATTCAACTTTTTTCGCAAATTCAAAACGTTTTTTTTTTCTTTACAAAAACATTCCCAGTGGGAATTAAAACCAATTAAAATTGGGACCGGTCCTGTACGTAGGAACAGAGATATATACAACTTAGAAATTTCACCATATGCCACTGGTCACTACCATCTCTATAGTTGTGCCTTTAAACATATTTATATACGGGGTGCCCATTTTAAGTTTTAACCACCATCGTATAGTTGGAAGCTCTCCAATTTTCATTTTGCCCCCCCCCCCTCCTTGATGGCGCCCCTTGTTTGCATTATTTTATATATTTTTAGCATTTTTACAACAAATTCAAATTGGATAATATACTGTGTACGTGGTAATATGTACAGGGATATCCAAATAAAAGTGAACAGGCCTTATAACTTTTTTATTTTTAAAAATGAGAAAAAATGTTAAATATGAAAGCTTTGGGGATTTTTATGAATCATTCATATATCTTATCAGCAAAACAATTGAGTATCGAATAAAAGAAATATAGTATAAAACATTGATTTTCTCACTTATTTTAAATTGGATGGTATGATTTTTATCATATTTTTGGATTTTTTTTATCCGATGCTCGATTATTTTGCTGATAAGATATATGCATGATCTATAAAAATCCCCAAAGCTTTCATATTTAACATTTTTTTCCATCTTTAAAAATAAAAAAGTTATATGCCTGTTCACTTTTATTTGGATATCCCTATACAATCGTGGTTTAAAACAGTTTAATTTTCTATTCAAATTCATTTATTCATGCTATTACAAATAAATTGTTTACACACGTCAATTACAGATAAAATAATTTTCATATTTAGACAATAATAAAAACATTCCTCACAATACAATGCATTAAAATTTATAAATCGAAATGAACACAATACAAACACATTAAAAAATCTAAATAAAAATATTAAAATATATTACAACTATAATCTAAGTACTGTTTTGTGATGTAAAAAGCATGTTTTATTAGGAACTGTTTCACCTTCATTTTAAACTGCTGAGTAGAGAGCTCTTTAACATTTTGGGGTAACTTAGTAAACAGTTTTATTGCATAATATTCTGGTCGAGCCTGACATTTACCCAACCTGCAGTGTTGTGGAACGTAGTTGGTCTTATTCCTAGTGTCATGGTCATGTATGTCTTGGTAAGACAGTAGGTCATCCTTTTTTTGATGTAGAGGAAACTTTGCAGGATGTAAGCTGAAGGAAGGGTAAGAACTCCCAACTGAACAAAGGCATTCCCACAATCCTCCCTGTACCCTAAGCCTGCCATGATTCTGACTGCCTTTTTGCTGGAGACCAAAGACTCTTGTGCATGAGGTGACCGTCCCCATGCGATAATGTCATATGTCATAACACTATGGAAAATTCCATGATATGCTGTTCTCAGGGTATTTATTGAAACACATTCACTCAAATTTTGTAAAACAAATACACTACTTCCAAGTCTTTTACAAACATTAGCTACATGAACATCCCATTTCAGCTTCCTATCTAGGTATAGCCCTAGAAACTTGACAGATGCAGCTGTTCCACCACCAAGTGACTGACTTCGTGATGTAGATGCGCTGACAACATAATCCAGCAAGCTCAGCGGATCTATTTCTTCCTGTTCCAGCCAATGTTCTGTTAAACATAAGACTCCCAGGTCACAATCAGCAATGGCAGCCTCGAGCTCGTGAAGCTTGTTTTTCACAGAGCGGACATTGTAATGTAGCAGTTTTATACATCACGATTTGCTACCACCAGGCTTCGCCCCTGTTGAGGTTCTAACCTAGTTAGGTTTAAAAAACTGTTTACTTGAATACCAACTGGCTAAACATTTTTGTCAAGAATGACAGATTTTTTATCCGTGGGCACACCAATTTTAAAAGAACTATATTTCTGCTTCCACTTTGTTTTTATCCGTTCGCATTCACAGTCGATGTTATAATTTAATTTTAGGTATTTTCCAATATCCTCAGGTTTTGTGTCATTAGACAATCGTGATACAAATTACCAAGAATAGCTACCTGATGAAGCGGCTTCCAAGGTGGTTGCATCCTCTGTTTGCCTTCGATTGAGTTTGGTCTCAGTTTTGGGTCCACTTGTTTCTTTTATTTTTACTGTAAGTTTCTGTTTGTTTTTGTTCAACTTCGTTGAAAGCATAGAAAAATCAAAGAAAATAAAAGGGTTTGATTGAAGGGGCTGAAAGTAGGGTTAATGCCACTGTCATTTTCTTCTTTTTTCTTGGGATGGCTTGCAGTCACGCTAGACTGTTGTTGTGGTCCTTATTTCAAGTCGTTTTGTTCGATGCCAATTTCTGCTTCTTTTGTTTGTTTCGCAGCTAATTTCACGGAATGTTTGGTTTTACGGCTTTTTTTATTAGGTTAGAATTTTCGAAATTTTCTATATTCTTTTCCAAGTAAGCATTTTTTTCTTTAAGAAGTTTATTGTTTTCTTGAAGAATTTCATTTTTACTCTTTAGTTCGTCCACTAAAGTCTTTAAATACATAATTTCGATATACTTCTCTGGTTTGGGAATGTCATCACTTTGTTTACATTCCTTACACATTAATCCAGTTTTGTAACTTATTATTATAAGTATATTAAGTATATTAACTTTATTAATTAGTGAAAAAGAATGTTTCCAGTGCTATAAGGATAACACTGGACATTTGTGGATATTATTTAGTGAAGAAGAAAGTTTCCACTTCCAGTGCTAATAAGTACGTTTAGTTGAAGATTATTATTTTACACTTCACTTGAAGAGCAGTTCTCTGTATTGTTTTGTGTTGTAATATTTTAGCTCTTTGAAATTAGTGTTACTAGGAGTTATTTCTTTAAAGGTAACAAAGATATTAGGTTTTCAAACTTGATTCATAGAAATATGGTAAAAAAATTTGGCAACGCCTGACTTCGAAACAAAAAAATTTTTTTCTGTAACTGACATTTCTTGCTGTTTTTTATATGGCCATGTATTTATGACAGTGGCGCGCAGGTACTAAAAATTTTTTTTTCGAGGACCGATATTTACCTTTTTTAATAGTGAAACACCATTTATGAATATTTTTATTCAATCTGAATTCATATCAGGAGTTACCCATTCCAATATATTAAATGATTTCCATAACACCCTGTATATATATATATATATATATATATATATATATATAAGAAAGAGGAGAATTATTGTGGGCATGTCCACTAGCAATGAACAGACAAAATGAAAAGTTAGAATGGTAACCCGTACTTTTCATTTTGTCTGTTCATTGCTAGCGGACATGCCCACAATAATTCTCCTCTTTCTTTTTTATGTATCGATCCGCGCTAGTTTCTAGCATTTGTTTATATATATATATATATATATATATATATATATATATATATATATATGTAGTAAAGGAGAAATTTTGTTTAGAAATTCACTATCTATCAAACGGTTATAGCAGATATAGGGCATTCCATTTAAAAAAAATACATTTTTGTTAATATCACGTGATTCTGATTGTCAATTGTTTTTTTGACATTAGTATGATAATCAGAGTAAAAAATACACTAGTTTGCTAATTTAGTCGAATTCGGGCCTGTTTAGCATTGAATATTTTGATCTTACCTAATGTTAAAAATAATTTTAAGCAAATTACGTCTCTTGCGTTTTTCTCCTATCTCTTAGGGTTTTAGAGTAAAATGTAATTTATTTGCTATGTTACACGAAGTACCTAGTAGTTGATACAGTATCAATAAAAATCATTTAAATAAAATTATTTAAAAATCTTACATAATGAACTCGCATGAACAAAAGTCAAATAAACTGCTGAAAATGTCCTCCATGAGCCAGTAAACACCCGCATACCCTGGATATCACTGGACTATTGCTTGCCAAAAAAACGCATAAAATTTTATTTTTTTAACACCCTGTCTTTCGAAAACAAAGCGACATTCTAAAAAATTTTATAACACATTTTCGTCTTAGAATTATGTGAGGATTCTCCTCTGTTCTTTTGTCAGAGAGGTTACTAAACACCCTGTATATATATATATATATATATATATATATATATATATATATATATATATATATATATATATATATATATATATATATATATATATATATATATATATATGTGTGTACATTTAAGAAAACATTTTAAGTGAACTCAAAATGTACTTTATCATAAAATAAAAAATCTCTACTTAGGAACCCGGCCGTATTTAGAAAGGGTAACGTGCCTTTTATTTTAAAAATAGGCGCTTTTGAAGAGCAAACGAAAAAGCTACAACAGAAAACGGTTATAATATTTAAGAATGTAAGAAACATTTGGAACAAACTAAAATTTACTCTTTAATCTACCAACAAATAAATAAATAAGAAATAGGCAAGGTGTTTGCCGCGCGTGGCGGCCAGATTGTCGCTCCCCGCTAAACAAAAAAAGGTTGTATGAATATTTCAGCAATATTAAAAACTAACAATGTTACATTCTGAGAAATATTTATGCAACATTAACGTAATATGTAGTTCACCTCTTATGTCCCGCTTTTTGATGTTACAATGCAACATCTTGCATCCGTGCAACATTAATAAAACATTTAAATCTATGTCTTTTTTACATTGTGTACAAGTAATCTTTCCAATATTATTTTGTTATAACTTTTATCTTGATGAGAGTAATATTTCATAAGGTACTTTGACAATATATTACTTAAGCTCATGTACGAAATGTTTGTTTTATGTAGATAGTATGTAGCTTTTTTTTTGAGCCCAATATTTTTTTAATATTGTAGCTGATACATTTTCGCGCATTCGCCATCCCATTTTTAAGATGATACGTGTCCCGAAATATTGTGCATATTTGAAAATAATAATTGGGATTCTTTAACATTTTTAACAAGATTTATTATTATTGTCTAAATGTCTTCCCTCTCAACGCTGGCTCTTCCAAATTTATCATAGACTGCTCTGTAACATCACAAGGTTATATTTAAAAGGGGCGAAATCAACTGGCCTTTAAAAGGTCCAGATTTAACCTTTCTTTTTGTGGGGTTACCGCCAAGAAAATGTGTGTATTATTCCGCTAGCTAAGATACACCATCAGTCAAGAGAACGAATCACCGAAAAATTAAGGACATACCGGCGGATGTGATTCAGCGTGTATTTCAGGTTAAAGTTGGAGGTGCCAGCAACTAAAGAAAAAATATTTAGACAGCGTTATTTTTCATATATTTTCCAAACGTTTTGACATCAATAAATCTTGTTAAAAATATTTAGTGTCCTAATTATTACTTTTTTCAAATATGTGCAACATTTTTGGACACTGCATATTGACTCTTTTTCTTAAATCAAAAGTTACTGCTGTAGTGCAATTCTGAATCCAAATCCCTGTACATAAAAAATTTAATTGGCACACTCTTATTCACATAAATAAAATTTGATTCAGAGTTGTAACATGCAGGCAAATTATAAACAAAGAAAAATAAAATGTTAATTAAAAATTAAAAGTTAGTCACCAATGTTTACCTTTACCAGAAAACTGCAGGCCACAAATCTTTTTGGAGCGACTGAATTTACTGTAAACATAAAGTCCTATATTTTTTCTGTTTCTATATTAGTTATTAGTTTAAACTTTTAGGCCAAAAATCTCATATTAAACAAACATTAAATTTGCAAAATATATTTATGAATATATGTAATCACAAACAGAAAAATTATTTTTTCCCTTTCTTTTCTTTGTCTGGAGAATCGTAACCATTCAGCTACAACTTTCTCAAATTATTTGTCAGTCAGTGCTGGAAATAGCTTCTGACTAGCTCCTAAAATAATTACAAAACAATAAGGGCATAAACATGTCATCCATGAGCGCCCGCAGACTTTTTTCTCAGGGGGGGCAAAATGAAAAAAAGGAATATATTTTTAAAGATTTTACTACTAATAATTAAAAAGTATGACAATCTCACAAGCTCAGGGGGGCCACGGCCCCCCCTGGCCCCTCCCTGCGGGTGCCCATGATGGCATCTACATAACAGACGACTTAAATCGGCAACTAAGCTCGAGTAGGTCACCACATGGCAACAGTGTGCCATTCAATATTAATATTTTTAGTTAGGATGTATGTGGGGATAAAAAGCAACGTTTACAAATGGGGGTAACATAGTTAAGACGTGGTCACTGATAAAGAATTACATACATTTTAACCAGTATTTTTAAGACGCCAAGCATTTCAACGATAGCTATTTGCTTAATATAAACACAACGGTGAAATTAGGGGATCACTGCACATTAAATACTTTTGAATTCGTTAAGTATTTAGAAATATTTAACAAGTGAAGACTATATGCCAAATTTGAGATACCTTAAATTGTTCGTTTTACTTTAATGCATACTTAAAGTATTTACACACTAATTAAGTACATTTAGTACCTACTTTAAAGTATTTTTTGTACCTAAGTAAGTAAAAATTAAAAACTGTAAATATTAAAAAGTATTTACTTAATACTCGTGCTTGAAATGCTTGATTTTAAGTACAATCTTAATACTTGCAAGTAGTTTTGACAACTACTTCTGCTTATTACTTTAAATACATTTAAAATGTAAAATGTAGGTACTTTTTACTTTATGCATGGTGCATAAATATTGTATTTTCCTGCCAAAGATTTTCTTTAAATTTCAGTTTAAGCAGAAGTAAATCAAATTTTATTACTCTAATGCTGTGTGGATATTTTTATGAAATATTAATTAACTTACGTCTCATTGTGTTAGTAATGCAAAAATTTTGTTCTTCTCGGCTTTTGCCCCGTCCAAGAAATTATAGTCCCCACCGAATTGATGAAAACAACAGTCATCATTCTTCTTATGTGGTTCTTTGTGTTAAGGCCACCCAACTGGCAGTCTGTTAAACTGAAAGACAAACAGCTGATTTAATAATTTCATTGTCCCTATAGCATTGCCTTAAAATGGGCAATTTATTGTTTTTACTTGTGTGACAATTTATTTTTTTTATTTTTATATTCTACTTTGTAAATTTTGAGCAAGAAAGTTTTTTTGTTATTTTCTTACCCAAAGCAAAAACTACGAAGTTACTATTTCTGGCGTTCTGTTCGTTTTTGCTGGAAAATGTATTTTAACCTATAATTAATGCAAGCAAGTGGAAAAACTCACCAACTTTATTATTAGTTCCGAATTTGTTTGTAAAGATTCTTCAATATTGAGCATAGCCTGTATACTTTTTGCGGAAAAATGCCTGAAAAATCCTCGACAGGCTCAACGCTTTCTTCCAGAGAATTTATTTTATGTAAAATAATTTTTAATGTAGCGTGAGTTTCAACTGCCATCTCCACCAGTAATTCAATTTTATCTTCCTTCAAGTTAACAATTTTACATTCTTTCTGAAAAAAAAACACCAAGTTTTAAATATAAAATGGACCTAAAAACAGGAAAAGTTCTAAGCAACTTTTTCTAGTGTAATTTTTCTTTAAAATGAAAAATAAAGGTAGTTTACTCGTACATAGGTCAAGTTTATATTTTTGAAGTTTTTGACCTCTCTGTATATAGAAACTAATTTTTTTTACATAAATCGCATTTTTTTAAAAGCTTTAAAAATGTTTATACGAATGACTTTTTGTCGAAAAATTAAAAATTAGATTCATTTGTGGTAGTTAACCCCATCCAGGAAGTCCCTGCGATGGGGACATCCTGTATAACTTTTAAACTTAGTCAGGATTCTTTACAACAATCGTACAAAAATAAATAAAGAGTAGGTACTTAATTCAAAATTTTATTATTTATCATGCCCTGAGGGCATAAAAATTTAGGGTAATTATTTAGATTAGTGGAAATTGCGAATTTTTTCATGAAATTTTGCACAGACCCTAATTTTGGGTCGTAGAACACGAATCCGACGTCAGTTTTTGGCGGTCTCGTAAAAAAATTTTTTAAACTTTTAGGTTAGCTTTTTCAATGAATTTCTTTAAATTTGTTAGGTGAGCAAAAAGGTGGCCAGGTTTGCTCAGTTTTGATTGATATAGATACATATATATCTATATCAATCAAAACTGAGCAAACCTGACCACCTTTTTGCTCAGGTTGGGCGAGCAAAAAAAAAATTTTTTTACGAGACCGCCAAAAACTGACTTCGGATTCGTGGTCTACGACCCAAAATTAGGATCTGTGCAAAATTTCATGAAAAAATTCGCAATTTCCACTAATCTAAATAATTACCAAATTTAGTAACGCGGAAAATGTGGATTTAGGCTGGAATTACCCAATGTCTTAATCGTAATTTGTAGTTGTAATCTTAATTTTAGTGCATAATCTTAAAGATAAAACACATGTTTTTGAACGTGATGGTTTTAACAATGTCTTATTTCTTAATCACAATTTTATTGCTTAATTGTTGACCTTGAAAGTTGCCAATTTTTATCTTTTAAGCATTAGGACATAGAAATTAAGACCAAATCCCATCTGCGCATGTGCACCAACCGTTTGGGAAGGGCTGTGGCGCGAAACATCAGTTTTGTTTGAAATTGAAACATAACCTGAAACTTTCTGCTGTTTGAGTTTTTCTGTATAAAAATGAGTGTTGAAAACGTAGATATAAGCGTATTTATCGACTTGATAGAAAAATACAGCTTCCTCTGGGACAAAAAGGAGGCAAAATTTAAGGATAAGATAGCTACAGAAAATTCATGGTCTTCCATTGCCACAATAATGGAAATTAGTGGTATGTTTTTGCTTTGTGCTGATGTTGATAAAAATGTGTAATTATTATTGTTTTTTAGTTACGTTATACCCAATAGATTTCTCTTGGTAATTTTCATTATTTTTGAAGAAAATATTTCCAGTTTTTTTTAAAACGCCAAATTCTTCAAACTGTCAATACTAGCTCTACTGTCAAAATTGTCATTTTTAAGCATTAAAAATTAGGAATTAAAATATTGGCTAACCACATTAAAGACTAAAATTACGACTATGAATTAAAATTATGACTTAAGAAATAAGAATTAAAATTAAGACATTGGGTAATTCCAGCCTTAACTTCTGTAGTTTCTAAAATAAAATTTAAATTTGTTTCTTAAAAATTGTATTTTTGGTACATTTAAATACCTAATTTGACCATAATTCTTTAGAAAAACAATTGCATTTATTTTAGAAAATACAGAATCTAAATCCTTACACTTTCGTGGCTATTCAATTCTTTTTTTTTTGTAAAATGATCTAGAAAATGGAATTTATGCTCTGAGGGCATCGAAGTGATAATCCCAATGCAAAAATTTAGGACTTTCAGCACAATTAAATTCTAATATCTACCTAAAATTACTTATTAACTTCGGTTCAGAGATGAAATTTTCAACGTTGAATAGAGTCGCCATTTTTAAGACCGGAGTGGTCGATCCTAAATCTCCGAAACAAACAACACAATAAAATAGATGCCAAAAAAAGATGAAGACTTACCTTTTTTTTGAGAGACTCACATTCCATTTTATTATCAATATGATAAAAAACAAAATAAATTTTGCTCACTGCACTCATGTATTTTCCGTCAGAGAAAAGTAATGGGCTGCATTGGTAAACGCATAAAACCAAAATGGACGTTAGGTTTCTGTTCCATGTTCCATCGAAGAATTAGTTAAATAAAACACCAATCAGAGTTCGAGGTCGGGGAAGCGGAAAGTCTTATTAAAGGCGGTATATATGAAATTGATAAAATAGAAGTACTTTTTGTAATATTATATGCAATTAAAATAATAAAGTTTTAAAAATATTTATAAAATATGCGAAATGAAATGTTGGGTCAAACTAACAAAAAAATGTTGCATTTACTTACAAATAGAAATATTATTAAAAAAACTTGCCACAAATATGAAAATAACGTTGTAATTTTATTAGGTAGGTATATAATTTTTCTGTAAGAAAATAATGTTATTTCTGTATTTTAAGAAAGTTTCACAAATAATGTTGTCTCGTAATTGCACAAAAGGCTGTTACAATATTTGCACAATATTTATTTGCTAATGTTGTAAAAGTTATTTTGAAAAAATATTATGCAATATTTTTGTAATATAACATGTTTAGACGACACAAAGGCCATGTGCCGCGTTTATAACACCGCTCGATCGATGAGCTTTGCGGGTTAACATAGGCCGCAAAACAAATAATTTTAACTTAAATTTTAGAGCGGTGTTGCACGTTCCAACGTCGATATAAACATTTTCGTCTAGAAATATAGGTAACTTTTCTAGGGGGGGCTCAGACCAGCTCTAGGGGGGGCTCAGCCCTCCCTGGCGCCCCCCTGGTTACGGGCCTGTATGGATTGCTTTAAATTTCGACAGTTTCACTTAGGGCATGTACCGTTGTCAACTTCGGTTACGGTTTTGTGTCCCGTAAGTATCGGTAATCTGAAAAGTTGGCAGATTGGAAACGCAATATCTGTCATTAATGTCACCGAAGAAACCGAGCGGTTAACCAGGTTTGACAACGGTACACAGCCTTAAACACATCTCTACAAGGCATAACACACTATAATTCTCAACCATATTTAGGCAAATTCATATAAAAAGACATCAAAAAAACAGAGAAAACATTAAAAAGCTAAATAAAAATAACACTACTCCTCCAAATTTTTGGTGGAAAGACACCGTGTTGCCAAATTTAAAAATATTTTTTCCCACAAATTTTTGGATCAACTTTAGAAGGTGTATTGGCAACGGGTTAGGGCTCTGTTACTATTGTCCGCCCAAGTTCCCTGTAACTGGGACGAAAGGGAAAGGAAGTCATAAAAATGCATAAAAACTATGTTAAAATAGCACTACTCAGTGGCGTAGTGTCAACTTATCCGTCCTTATAAAAAATAATTAAAATGTATTGACAATCAGGTTCGTTTAATATATAAAAGACTTGTAGGAAACTCCGTTAAAGAATGTAGGGAATAATTCTTTTATAAAATAGGTTAAAAAACCTGATTAGTAAGCGTTCGCCAATGCTTTGTTTCCATAATATAATATAGACGGCAAAAAAACGTTTTTGGGGGTTCAGCTTCGGCGTTCTATTAATTTAATCATACAAATTCAAACTAACCTGTTTAAAAACTTAAATATTTATAAATCTGTGGCAATTATTCAAATAAATTGTTACACGATACCTTCTTTGAAGGATTTAAAATGTAACTAAAAAAATAAAAGAAAACTTGGTGGAAAAAAGGTGTTCTGTTTATATTACCTATAATGATTATGAAGTCTTGTTTAGTCCATTTTACTCAGAATCGGAGTCGTTTTTGTTCGTTCCCGTTTTTTTCTTGGAGAAGATAATAAGTTTGCGGGATTATGTTGTTGTCTAAGAGCATCTTCTTTTCTAATTCTTGTTATAGATGATCTTCCTACTCCTGTGTACAACATAGCCCTTTCTGTTTTATTTTTTATTGGAATTTTTATCATATTATTCCCTGCCTCTTCATCGCAAACCCTAATTACGTTTGCAATTATCTCACGCGCCTGACTGTGCAAAACTTTTCCCTTCAAATTTTCCATTTTTAAACACCACGACTCTCGACCGATGATGAGACGGCTATGAGGCAACTCACAGACATCCCGACCCGGAGAGGCAATAAATCAATTTACAAAGACGGAGACCGACTTCGCAATCAGCCAAATAAGTTCTATCTATTATTTTTCTATTCAATAAGCGTGTTACCGACGCGGGCCAAGTCACCGTTCAGTCGACGAGGCGACGAAGACACGGAAATAGTGCAATGTTGGTAATTTCTTGCTAAATATTTTGTGGGGAAATAACACCCCGGAAATTAATTGTTGAAAACAGAAGACTTATCTAATTCTTAACGACAGGTATTATAGAACTCATTTTATGATGCGGTAAGAAAAGTTTAAATCTTATTAACGAAAAATTAAACAGTTTTTAAAACTGGTTTACACACAACGTGGCAACGTTGTTTAAGCCTCTCCTTGCATTCTTTAAATTCTTCTGCCGGTTCCAGATATCTTGGGCGGACAATACCTATTTAATTATTTTTTGTGAAATTTTGGCACTAAAGCTGTTCTTATAAATAATATAATTTCTTCTTGTGGCCATGGAGTTATGAAATACGTTCTGGGATAGGTTTGTTCATTTTAGGTTTCATCAGTATATTATTAATTTTTTTAACTTTGCTGAGTTTTTTTACTGCGACTGCGCGATTCGTGTTGGTAACAAATTTTGGCAGCACCACATACAACTGACATTTTATTAAAAAAGATACTGATGAAACCTAAAACTGAGCAAACCTGTCCGAGAGCGTATTTCACAACTGACTTTATTATGCAATTTTTATTTCTGCACCTTTTAGAGCCGATCTGGGTTAGCTTTTTTCTTATTCTTAATTTACAACTTTTTCAGGAAAATAAGTAAACCTGGCAACACCGGACACAAAAATAGTGTTGACAGGTGGAGAAATAATGGCGGCTAGTGGCGAGTTAAAATGGAATTTTCGAAAGAAAAAGAGCAATTTTCTTAGCTATTTTTGCCTAAATGTGGTGTTTTTCTGCTACAAAAAAAAAATAAAAATTATAAGTTTACAGATGTGTATAAGTGAAAGTGTCGAAATTTAAAGATATCCATAGAAAAAGCTAACCTAAAAGTTTAATTTTTTTTTTTTTTAAACCATATGAGACCGCCAAAAACTGATTTCAGATTCGTGTTCTACGACCCAAAATTAGGGTCTGTGCAACATTTCATCAAAAAATTCGGTGGTTCCATTAATCCGAATAATTACCATATTCAAAAATTTCAATAATATTCCCCATTCGAAATTTAAAAAATATGTAAGGACAAGGACTAAAACTAAATTAGGCGGGTATTCGAAAATCAACAACAAACTGCGCTACGGTGAATAATCGGAGCCGACGCGAATTTTATCGATTCAGTCCGATTCAGCCTTCGATTCTTTTCTCCTTTCTTTCTTCTTTCTTCCTTCACCTGTTATTGGCCCTCGTCCATGGGACAGGTTGGCCAGCTCTCCACCCGGTCCGGTGCTTAACCAGAGCCCTAGCTACCCTTAGGGATGGCTTACACGTTACCCAGTTTGGGTGGTAATTCCCTTAGAATCTCCGATTTGTCGGGTATGTACCCTCGGAGATTCCGAATACAAACAATAACAATGATAAAAAATGACAAAACGTCAATGTTTTCGGTTTGGCACAGTTGAGGTTATGGAGTTTCCCGCCTCTGGTAGTTTATTGCGCATGACCTTTTCTTTAAGCCACACTTCCGCCCTACGCTCCTCCCACAACAAGACATGGCCGTCGCACATGTCCACCTTGTGTGGATGAAAAAACGCAGCACGAACAGGGATTTTAGGCCTCATCGCTCACCCCCCTTGGATTTGGTAAAGACTCCCCTCAATAGACCGTGGACCTTCCCTTCGTATTCCGGCACAAAACACTCTACTCACCGCTTCTAGGCGATCTAACCCGAAATCTAACTATGTAGTCGACCGAGAGATGTTAACGCAACGGAAGCCAAAGGCAAACTCCATTCTTTTCTCCTTGTATTGTAATATCTAGCCATGATACAAATAAAAGAAGGTACGATACCAAACCGTGTCAAATTCGTCCGGGTTCGCGCATGACGTCACGCTGTGTCCTATTTTTGAAATTTATAACGCGCAATATAGAGGTTACGTTAGTTATAGGCGATTTTATATAAATTATATTGGCAATATACTTTGCCTCCTGCTTATAATAATACAAATTTTATAGTATAAATAATCATATAAATAAAGGGATAAATAGATACATTGATTGATTGATTGTCCACATCATAACCATACACAGCGAACATATCATTTTTTACTTTTACTCCTAAAAGTAATATAAAAACACCAAAAACTAGTTGAAAACACAACGCGATCTTGAGAAAGACGTGTTTCGTTTACAAAATATCGCGGAATTGGCCACGGCGTGACGTAAATGGCCACGCTTACTTGCGCGGTACAATATCTTCTTTTATTTATCACTATATCTAGCATTCTCGCAGAATCGGCAGAATGTCACTCGCCGTCGCCGATACACGCAACCCGCATAAACCGATTTTTTTTGTATTCAGATATTTTGTTGAGAATCGATTGCATTCGAATAGATGCCAGAATCGAATACCTATTTCTATATTTTGAATTCGAATAGTCCCTTCACTAGCTATGATCATCAAAACCTTTTATTTTCTTTGATGATCATCGCACCTGAGATATTGTGGATCTAAATGGGGCGTCTTGGGAATCATTTGTGCTAACTGTCTGGATTTTAAAGCTTTAAATAATTATAATATCCAACAGAATCTTATTATCTTCTCATTAACAACGCCGTGGCCTTCGCAAACAGTTGAGGTTTAGTCTTGACTGCCCTTAATATTGCCAAGGATGTGAATCATACAAGAATTTAATCAATCCAAAAGACATTCGCTTTTACGCACTTTCGCGCCTTCGTATTTTCGCTGTTATAAACAGCACTCTTTAAAGATCAACGTGCAGTCGAACTCTATATAAAAAAAGCGAGAACGATTTTGATCGCTTCCAATCCTCTCCTTATACCTATCTCTATCGCTATCGCTTACTTCAAAACTTACAGAGTTCGGGTCGCGGTCGCTGCCCCGCCGATTCGCGCTTTTGTTCATAAAGAGAACTTCTGTTCGAGGATTCCTATGGCAACTTGCCTGTCCGGCATCCAGCCAGATAAAGGGATCTCATCGTAAGAATTCACGCCGAGTAAGGCAAGAGAAGATAGGCCATCATCATAACCTATCAGTTGAGAGTGGCTGTCAGTAACTGACAGTTGCTTGTTTCTATTTGTCCATTTTATAATTTATGCAATAATAAAAAATGGTTGTAGATAAAAACACTACTTCTTCAAACGCTTTGGAACAATTTGTTTTATTAGCAAAGTCAGCCAAGGGAGCTGCTTGCACCGAGTTGGTAAAACAAGCCCTCGAGTCTCCAGGAGTTTATGTTTTCGGTGAACTTTTAGACAATCCAAACGTTTCAGAGGTACCTAGAATTTTTATTTAACTTACTCCTACAACATAGTAGGTATAACGATTTTTTTACCATCATTTAGTATATTTATTTTCGGTAATTATTGATATTACTGGAAACAGCGAATTTTTTCATGAAATTTTGCACATACCCTAATTTTGGGTCGTAGAACACGAATCCGAAGTCAGCTTTTGGCGGTCTCGTATGGTTTTTCCAAAAAAAAAAATTGTTTTTGGAAAACTTTTAGGTTACCTTTTTGTTATAGATTCCTTTAAATTTCGACACTTTCACTTCAACGTATCTGTAAACTTATAATTTTTATTAGTTTTCGTCACACAAAACACCACATTTAGGCAAAAATAGCTAAGAAAATTGCTTTTTTCTATAGAAAATTCCATTTTATCGCTACTAGACGTCATTATTTTTCCAGCTGTCAATTTTCCGGCGTTGCCACGTTTACAAAGCATTTTTCTCGCAAATTTTAACAATTTCCGGCCATAAATAAATCCAAAAAAAGGGCAAAAAGATGACCCCAACCAACACCCTGGGGCACCGATCCCTCTTCGCCTGCGAGGAAAGAGACTGGTCAGGGCCCCTAACCAGGTGCTAACCCTGCTCCGACCTTAGGGTGCCCTCCGATCCACCGTTATACCACCGTTATATCGAAAATATTAGATCTGTCACCTAATTCACCGACTTAGAAAAGTTTTTGATACGAACGGTGGCACCTAAGGTCGGAACAGGGTTAGCACCTGGTTAGGGGCCCTGACCAGTCTCTTTCCTCGCAGGCGAAGAGGGATCGGTGCCCCAGGGTGTTGGTTGGGGTCATCTTTTTGCCCTTTTGGTTAAATTTGGTTCATTTTCGCATTTTCCCGCTAACTTTATGTAAAGCTAGCAGTATTTGAGGGAAAAACGATTATGCGAAAATGAACCAAATCTGAGCAAAAAGGTGTATACACCCAAACAAACCTGAGCAAAAAGGTGGTCAGGTTTGCTCAGTTTTCATTGATATAGATACATATATATCTATATCAATGAAAACTGAACAAACCTGACGATCTTTTTGCTCAGGTTGGGTGAGCAAAAAGGTGGTCAGGTTTGCTCAGTTTTCATTGATATAGATATATATGTATCTATATCAATGAAAACTGAGCAAACCTGACCACCTTTTTGTTCAGGTTTGCTTGAGTTGGGTATACACCTTTTTGTTCAGATATGGTTGCATGCATCAGCATATGCAGGTGTTGGATTGCTGATAAATAGGATTTTGGTTACGTCTGATGTAGGTTAAAATTAAAAAATGTTGTTGACTAAGTTGGACAGAATAGTGAATTTAGTTTGTTATGGTTAGCTTTTTTATTATTCCTAATTTACAATTTTTTCATGAAAAATAAGTAAACCTGGCAACGCCGGACACTTGACAGCTGGGAAAATAATGCCCCCCTAACTAACCTTAATCTATGAATAATGGCATCTAGTAGCGATTAAAATGACAGTTTCTATTGGAAAAAGCAATTTTCTGAGCTATTTTTGCCTAAATGTGCTGTTTTGTGTGAAGAAATAAAATAAAAATTATAAGTTTACAGATATGTTTAAGTGAAAGTGTCGAAACTTAAAGGAATCTATAAAAAAAAGGTAACCTAAAATTTAACCTAAAAGTTTTGCAAAAAAAAAATTTTTTTGGAAAAACCATACGAGACCGCCAAAAGCTGACTTCGGATTCGTGTTCTACGACCCAAAATTAGGGTCTGAGCAAAATTTCATGAAAAAATTCGCTGTTTCCAGTAATATCAATAATTACCTTATTTTCCACTTGGATTTAAGAAGAATACATATACATAATGAAAAGTTTCGTTATAAATACATACATTGGTATTTGCCGACAATTTTGTTTCATACTTAAGTAGGTACTAGGTACGAGATTATGAATGTTAATATATTTACAAAGAAATTTCTATTCACTTGTTATTTTGATGTAAACCACAGAATAAATTTAAACTGATGGTTAACTGTTTTTACGATTGTATCATAGTGAGAAATGTATTTTTGAGAGTATGTAGGAAAAGTAGGTACATGCTTTAAGGAACAAAAGTATGTCAGTCACATATACGTATTTTGGCACTTTAAATATTGAAAACTACTTAAAACAATGGAATAGCATCGGAGTAGAATACATTGGTATGGTACTAGTTGAACAAACTGAACATACTGATCAAAATTTTTGGCTAATACTAGTATTTGTGTTCTCTACTAATCCTTGTTGCTGGAAGGTACTCGATCATTCTCTTGTTCATTTAAGAAGGATTTTCCCTTACTATTATTTTTCACAGAAAGTGACATGTCTAACACAAATGTGTTATTAAGGTATTAACAAAGAAAGGTCAATGAAAAATGATATTTGCTTTAAGGGTTGTACCTATTGTATCAGTTAATGAAGTAAGTTAAGTTGGGTTTATCAGAGCTTGGCTAACTACTCAACTAATGGTTAAATCTGTTATACCTGTGTCAAAATTCACAATTATTGATTAACATTTCCATGATTATTAGCTTACTGCTAAAGTTAACTGTAGGTACAATGGGAGATTCAGGAATCAATCTGTTCTAGGTGATGCAACCTTGTAAAAACCAAAATAATTTAGCAGAAAACTTGAATAAGTCTTTTCCGCAGTATCTCTAACACTGCTTTGAGTGAAAGTGAAATGTCGTATACTTAGAGAGTAACAATGACATTTAGCCAAACCATGTAGACTGATTTTTACTATTTCTTTTGAAATTCTTGCAAAACAAGTAATAATTAATAAATTAATATACTAACGTGCTAATGATATCTGAATGTAACAGCTTGTTGCTCAACACTTTTAATGAAGTAATAAATTTAATTGATATTTTGAGTCATTGGTAATGACATTAACATGAGTGCTGTCACATTACAAGAACATTCCAATTGGGATTTAAATTAGGAACATGGCATCATCTTCAGCCGATTTGCTAACTACTTGAACAGGGAATGTTTTCGTTTAATCTTTGTCTTCGTTATTGTGTTATTTGGCATCTTTGTCAGTTTTGCCATCTAGTAAGCCCTTCTTCTTCCTTAAAAACCAGCTGATTGCAACTGGCTTCCTTAATTTGTGTCGCAAATTAGTTTAATTCTTGATTAAATTGTTTGTGTAACTGGACATGGTAGGTAATTCTTTAATATTGCATACGAAAATTGGCAGTACCTACCTATTAACAACAAATTAATATAATTAATAGTCAACAATGCCAATTTGCATATGAGCCCCTTATTTTCTACGTGGTGCAAGTAAAATTTTTCAGTTTTTGGGAAATAAAGGATTTGCATTTGTGTCTAAGTAAATCAAAATAAATGGTAAGGTGTCAATTTTGCATCTTTCAAAAAAAAATTATATTTTTTGTGTTAAGTAACCGCAGGTTTATTTATATTACTTAGTTAAGGTATGTGGATTAATTTTAACTAAAATATATTTTGAAATAATTATTTTAAGTACCTTTATTTTAAATTGGTGAATATTCAATACATTTGGGTAAGGATTTATAAACCAAATAATATGATAATAATAAATGTCTTGTACTTAATAAAACAACACGAGGTAGGTGAACGCTTTTATTGGCAGTAAGAGAAAAATCAAAGTAGAAATACCGAGAGAAATACTTTCATTTTGGTTTTGAGGCAATTTAAAAATAGTGCATAATAAAGGCTACTACTTTTTAACAAAAAAAAAATATATTGAAAATCATGGAATTTTTGGGTTACCTATATCAAATCAAATCAAATCAAAATTTGCTTTATTGTTATAAAGGACAAGTTCTTGTAACAAAGCTAACAAGTAACCTTATATTATTATACTACTCCATAACAAATTAACCAGTACCTATCCAACACAACATTCATTCTGGAAACTCTAACAACCAGATCATCTGGACATGATGACGTAATACAATCTTACTAATAATATGTCATGATTCTAAAAACCCTATCTAACTACCCAGCGTCAGAAAATAAAAACACGAAAAGATAAACACAATTGCCATAAAGTCAATATGAATTATATATAAAATAAATGTAAAACAAATATAAAATAAATAAAATAAATGTGGACACGAAGTAAAAAAACGTCATTGTATACTAATAAAACAAATTGGGTTAAAATTGTTTAAAAATTGCACAAGCTAAATGATCACAACAGATTGACTAGCTAAGGTAATATTTATGTAAATAAAAACGTGTACTTCTTTATATTAAATATGAACAATGACACCCGATTAAAACGTTTCATCGAAGTACTGATCCAAGCTATAATATGCTTTATCCCGCAATAAAGCTTTCACTGCGCGGGTAAACCTTTTATTGTTTTCAATATTTCTGTATGCCCTTGGCAGATGATTATAAATCTTAATGCTCTCATATATCACAGAGTTCTTAGTAAGGGCACTTTTTGGAATCGGTAGTCGCAATTCATCACCGTTTCTGGTATTGTAGTCAGCGAAATGCTGTACGTTTCCCTTTCTTTTATGTATTAAAGAAACAGTTTCCAGGATAAAAATGCAGTACAATGTCAGAATTTTTTCCCGAATGAAAAATGGTCTACAGTGCTCTCTTGGTTTCAATTTACATATATATCTCAGTGCACGCTTCTGGAGGACAAAGACAGAGTGCAACATGCGCCGGGCGCCAAAGCCCCAGAATGCCACACCATACTTGTCTCAGATTAGTAGTAGGTGTTGTTGTTAACGACTTTTTAAACTTGAAGAAGCTAGTGCCCCAAATGAGGAGAAGACAGAATGGGAATCATTCCAAATAAGTTTATTCCACCAGAACGTCCAATCAGTAAGAAATAAGACTAATGAGATCGATGCCTTTCTTGTCGACAAGAACATAGATATTATCTGTCTTAGTGAACACTGGCTCTCCAAGAACGAAGCCTTGTCATTTAATATACCAGGATACAACCTTGCTGCAGCTTCATGTCGTAGCATCTACAGGGGTGGAGGAGTGGCAGTTATGCTAAACTCAAATTTTAATGTTAGTTTTAAGGTTTTAAATGAAGTAGAATCTCTTACTGAGGAGAAGGTTATAGAAATTTGTTGTATACATATTAAAGAACTCAATCTGTTTGTCTTTTCAGTATACAGATCACCATCGGGTTCTGTTGATGTGTTTTTGGATGTCATAGAGAGATCACTGAACATGGTAGTGGGTGATGGTCATATTCTGTTGGCTGGTGACTTCAATATCCATTTTAACACGAACACAAGAGAGTGCACTGAACTTTGTGGGATTCTTCAGTCATTTGGTCTTTCTCAACTAGTCATGGAGCCCACACGAAATGGTAGTTGTCTTGATAACATTTTCACTAGTATTGGAGGACATAGTTGCCGGGTGTCGCTGTTCGATACAGCTCTTTCTGACCATTGTGGCCAACTTGTGGAATGTTCGATCCGGATGAAGTCTCGGGATACTGCCTCGACAAAGATAGTGTGTCGGCCTGTGACGCGGGCGGGCAGGACAATGTTCTTTCAGTGTGTCAGTGGAATTAACTGGGATTTTGTCACACAAGCTCAGGTATCGGCTGATGATAAATTTTCTATGTTTGTAAATCTTTTAATTCAGGCTTTGGAACATTCGTTTCCAGAAAAGTCATATATAAATCGCAAAAATCAAAACCGAGTTATAAATTGGTTTAATAATGATTTAAAATCAATGAGAGAAATTTTACATTCTTTGAAAGAGCTTAAAAACCAGTACCCATCAGCACAGACGAAGCGGCAATTTAATGACTATAAGAGGGTATACAAAAAAGCCATTAAGGCAGCAAAAATACAGGCTAACGATAGCCTTATCAGCGGTGCTTCAAATCCTGTAAAATGTATGTGGAACATTATTAATGAACAACGTAATAGTTCCAAGGTGACATCTGAGGCACCAGATATTCCACCAAATCAATTCAATGACTTTTTTATTAATATAGCACTTGAACTGCAGTCACAAATTGGCGCTTCGAATGTCGACCCCCTCTCCTTTATTCAAAATGATTCTAATATCACATTTGACTTCCATGAGGCAACCTATAATGAGGTCAGAGATATAATAATTAGTATTAAAGACAAAAAGAGTAAAGACTGTTTCGGCTTTACAGTTAGAATCATAAAGGGTATTAGGGAACTGATGGTAATTCCACTGACCAAAATGATCAATCAGTGCCTTAGCGAGGGATGCTTCCCGTCAGCTCTGAAAAGAGCAGTTGTGATCCCGATCTATAAGAAGGGGGATACCAGTGATCCCTCAAATTATAGGCCGATATCACTGCTGCCAATCTTGTCGAAAGTTTTTGAAAAGTTTTTGGCCATGCGCATTTTAAATTTCTTCCAGCAGGGTAACCTATTCACGGATAGTCAGTTTGGTTTCAGGAGTGGACTCAGTACAACGTCAGCTGTTCTGAATTTAATCTATCAGATTCAGGAATCCTTTGAAAATGGAGACTACTTATCGAGTACTTTTTGCGACCTCAGTAAGGCCTTTGACTGCGTCTCACGTGAACTTCTGTTAGAAAAACTCAAGAAGTATAATTTTTCTATTGATAGCATTGCGATTATATCCAGTTACTTGTCAAATCGACCTCAGGTTGTGAGGGTTGGCGGTGTGGAGTCCGCGGAGAGGGAGGTGATGGTTGGTGTGCCCCAAGGATCGGTTTTAGGGCCTCTTTTATTTTTAATATATATTAACGATTTGCCTTTGGCAGATCCCACCAGCCACTATGTCCTCTTTGCGGATGACACTACCGTTGCCTGTACTGGCCAAGATTATGAAGAAGCTATTAATGCATCGCGTGAGGCGCAGGACAGGGCTGAAGCCTGGTTCATGGCTAACAAGCTATTCCTGAACATAGCAAAAACGCAAAAAATGGTTTTCTCCATGAGATGGCTTCCTGATGAAGGGGAGAGTGTTGAGTTCTTAGGCATAAATCTAGATTCCAGACTATTGTGGAATCATCATACGTCTTCCCTGGTCTCCAGGCTAAGCTCCAATACCTTTTTACTACGAAGGCTCTCGGATAGTGTTTCGGAACCTATCCTGCGACAGGCGTATTTTGCCCTTCTGCATTCTCACATCTCTTATGCCATCTTGATTTGGGGTCACTGCACTGGCGCTGTGGATGTTTTTCGGGTCCAGAGACGTGCAGTTAGGATAATTTCAGGTTTATCTTACCGTGAGGATTGCAGACACGCATTTATATCCTTAGGGATTCTGACCTTGCCTTCACAATTTATCTTTGAATGCTTGTTGTTTGTTAAAAACAACCTGCATAACCTCAACAGACATGAGGATGTTCATTCTTATGAAACACGCAACCGTTCACATCTAGTACCCCCATATAGACGGCTTCGGAGGTGTCAGGATGGTCCTGGCTTTCTTGGAGTCCGTCTTTTTAACAGACTGCCACACCGAGTCAGGGAGATGACTCCGGTTGTCTTCAGGAGGGTTGTGAAGGGCTTTCTTCTCGGTAGGGGTTTCTATAGTATTAATGAGTATTTTAATTGTAATTTTACTGACTTTCAATTGTAATTTTTAACCTTTTGTGTAACTCTTGGTATGTAGTTTTAAGTTGTATTTGTGAGTGTTTTTTTAAATGTGTATTTTTAGCCCTATCTGTTAGCTCTTTTAGCTTTTTCTTTCCAAACTACATGCTAACGATTTACACAACCTATTGACGTATGTAAGTGCTTATTGTACCATAACATGAATAAATAAATAAATAAATAAATAAATAAATAAATAAAAGATTAGACTCCACGAGGGAAAAATATACAGATCTTGGAACAAAATGTCCCAAATTATTACGAACCATTCTGCCAGCGTAACATGCTGAAGCCAATTTCTTATCGAGTGTTAGGATATGATCAGTGAATTTCAGGTTTGTGTCAATATGTATACCCAACAATCTTTTATTTATTTTATTAAATTTACGGGTAACCCCATTTTTTATTACATGAATACAAAAGTATAATAACAAAACTAAAAGATGGCGATTAATTAACATAAGACATCGACACAATAGTTATATCACCAAATAGTGTCACAAAACAATAATATGTATCAATTATAATAATAATAACATAATAATAACATAAACTATGGAATACTCCTTAATCGACACTTGAAGCCAGACAGTGTGCATCCAAAGATGTCAACATCGAGTCTATTAAGCACTCGAAGAGTTCTATCTATGGGAGAGTGCCGTCCATAATTCGTCGAATGGAATGGAACAAAAAATAGATCGAAGCGTCGTAAAGTGCGCTCAGGTACATTCAAGCAAATTCGGGACAGCAGACGGGGACAGTCAATCAGGCCGTGAATAACCTTATAAACATAACACAAATCAAATCTTTCACGTCTTCTCTCCAGTGTCTCCAAACCGATCATCTGAAGCATAACAGATCTGTGATAGTTTTCGAAAGGAATGTTGATCCTGAAACCTGCAAAGCGAAGAAACCTGTTTTGGACTCTTTCCAAAGAATCTTTATGTGATTGATACAAGGGTGACCATACGATTGTAGAGTACTCCAAATTTGACCTCACAAGAGAGATATAGAGCAACCTAGCCACACTCAAGGAGAGCTCCCTACAATGTCTAGCCACGAATCCCAACATGCTCATGCTCTTTAAGGAAATTCTAGAAACGTGCTCCACAAAGGTTAGCTTCTCATCGAACCATACCCCCAGGTCCTTAATCAAGGCGGAGTATTTTAGGTTTTTATTACTAATGGTGTACTTGGTGTTAAATCTTTCACCTCCCCTAAAAAAACTGATATAGAAGCACTTGTCTACATTTAATTTTAAGTTATTGATCCGTGACCACTCACATAGAGCATCCAGATCGTTTTGAAGTCCCACTGAGTCCTCCCACTGCTCAACTGCCGAGTACAGCTTGAGATCATCCGCAAACATACTAACCGTAGAGTTCTTTATAATTTTAGAAACATCGTTGACAAATAGATTGAACAGTAGGGGGGCACAGTGTGAACCCTGAGGAACACCTGACAATACCTGAATGGGAGAAGAAATAAAATTATTGATTTTTACACTCTGAGTCCTCCCCTCAAGAAAGCTCTTGAACCAAGCAATAAGTGAAGGATGAAATCCCATGGCACCAAGCTTTGTCAATAACAACTGAAAATTGACTCTGTCAAAGGCCTTCGAGAAGTCAGTGTACACAGAATCAACCTGCACTTTCCTCTCGAGGGCCTCCAGCAGGTCCATCTTATATAAAAGAAGGTTGTCGGTGGTTGCCCTGCCAGATGAGAAACCAAACTGACATTCGGAAATCATTCCCTTGCACTTCCAAGCAAGCTGATCATATAACAGGCTATCAAACAACTTTGCCACTGCACTCTGAATACACACACCACGATAGTTAGCAATGTCATTAATGTTACCAGATTTATAAATCGGTGTAATATAGGTATGCTTCCAAGTGCCTGGAAATGTAGATGTATCTAGGGACAAATTGAAAATCATTTGAAGGGGTTTGCTCAGAGTACAAACACAATTCTTGAGAAAGGTATTGGGGATAGAATCTGGTCCACATGAAAATTTATTGGGAAGCTCTGAGATTTTTTTAAAAACCTCTGATATGGAGAACCTATCGAAAGAAATGTCACATGACTGAGGAAATTGGTAATTTGGAACAGAACATAAGGAACCGTCATAAACGGAAGAAAAAAATTTTGCAAATAAATTTGCAATATCCTGACCAGTCTCAGCAGACTCATCACCAAGGAACATACTGTTCCGATAGCCATTAGACTTGCGTTTATCTCTCACATACTTCCAGAAGTTCCCAGTGTTGACCAATAGAGATCTCTCAACCTCCTGCAGATGCTGCAAGTGACAAGTCTGATATTCTCTGTTGCACTGAGCCCTATAGTTAGAAAAAATTAAATAATCATGATGTGTTTTGTTGGACATAAACCTTTTATGAGCAATCTTTTTCATGCAAATAAGATCTTTCAACGTGGGACTAAACCATTTTGGAAAAGGTGAGTCTTTAATAAGTTTTCTAGGTACAAACATAGTCAAGCAATCACCAACAATCGAGTGAAGTCTCTCCGCTGCCACGCAGGCATCAACACTCCCAAAGCACTCACTCCAATCGATCGAAGCCAGATACTCATTGATAGCAGTATAGTTAGCATTTCTAAAATCAAGAAAATACTCTTCAAATGATAGTATACTATCATTAATTGGAATATTAAAGGTATATGCTATATGATGCACACTATCTGGCAAAATGAGATCAACAGCGGGTGTCACAGATATATTGGAAACATTAGAAAAAAGCAAATCTAAATAAACTAGTCTATCATTTGGTATCGTGTTCACCTGATACATATTCATGTAAGTGTAGCTCTCAGCCAAGGTACGAGCAGGATAATCCTCAGTACACTCAACATGGAAACCATCATCATCAGATGTCCACATGGCATTCGGCAAATTGAAGTCGCCAAAAACCATGAAAGAGGAACCATGGTAGCGCTCCCCGACATCCATAACTGCCCGACAATGCTGTTCATATTTATCACTGGGTGAGTTCGGGGGAATATAAACACCACCAATTACAAATGACTTTCTCCCGGCCTTAACCTCTATAAACGTTTGTTCAATATCATCGTTACACAAATTCACTTTAACCGATTTCAACTTGGAGGAAACGGCGATTAATACACCCCCACCTCTCATTTTTTGACTAGTGGCAGTGCTACGGTCAGTACGATATATATTATAGCCCGGAATGCTGATTTCACTATCAGTAAAACTTTCATTAAGCCACGTCTCAAGTAGGATAATAACTGAGAAGTCACACAGACTCATCCCTTCCCGAAGTTCCTTTATTTTAGAACGTATTCCTTCAACATTTTGACAGTAAAAGTTCAGGGATGTTAATCGTTTTTTGGCAAGTTCTGCCCTTCCTTCTGCTTATAGATGTAAGGGTTCCCATTTTTAAATCTTACAGCAAGGTCACCTTCACCATCTGACTTCCTCCTATTGAGCACATCATAAACACTTTTTATTTGGTTACGCTGCATAACAGTGAGGTCTGCTTTCACTTTGATATTACTATCCCTAAGTTTATATTTGCTCTTCAAACATTTCATAGCTATTAATTGGTCCGGCAGTATAATTTTCAATGGACGTGCATTTTCTCCAGAACGACCAATTCTTATGGCTTTAAAATCAGGTGGATTATCAATCTTGTAGATGTCTTACTCTCTAAAGTCCTATCCTCTAACGTTACGTCCCCAACATTGCATTTAAAAGTAAGTATATTTGTCTTGGTTGAATTAAAACGCAAGCTGTTTGCATCACACCACTGCTTAATCTTACCGATATCGTCCGATATGCGAGCAGACAGATCCTCGGTGCTTTTATCGAGCCATAAAACTGTGGTATCATCCGCAAATAAAGTGAAATGACCACTAATATTTATATTTGTAAAATCGTTTATAAATAAAAGAAATAACAGCGGCCCCAGTACAGATCCCTGTGGCACACCGTGGTGATTAGGAAGTGTATCCGAGTCAGCTCCCTGGCATCTAACGAGTTGCTTTCTGTCTGACATATATGATGCTATCCATTCCAACCCAGTTCCCCTAAATCCATAGCACTGAAGCTTCTCCAGCAGTATTCCCCGATTTACGCAGTCAAATGCTTTTGAAAAATCGCAGAAAACTGCTGCAGCCACATCACCATCGTTCAGGCCCATGTATAGTTTTTCCAGGAAGCCAAACACTGCATCTCCTGTATTTTTTAAGCTTTGAAATCCCCATTGGTAATTATTTAATAATTTGTGTTTTGTTATAAAAGTGATCATCCTATTTTTTACTAGCTTTTCCAGTATTTTGGACAACGTCGGAAGTAAAGATATAGGGCGGTAACATGAAGGATCCTCAGAGTCACCTCCCTTAAACACAGGCCTGACCAAGCTGGTCTTCAAACAGGCAGGAAATATACCTGTATCAAAAGAAACATTTATTGCCCTAACAAGTACGTTCATTGCACTATCTGGTAAATTCTCATATACTCTCAGTGAAATGTCATCTAATCCCGCCGAATTTTTGTTTTTTATTTCCCTATATAAACTGCTCTTTCAATAGGTTCAGATAATGGAATTTTTAGCCCTAAATTTGGACCGCTGTTATTTGAAGAATCGATGTTGATGTGCTTGACAACAGTGGAAAGATTTTTTCTTTCCAATTTGTAATTTTAGAAAGAACTTAGAAAATATGAAAAACTACATGATGTACAGGGTGAAAAATCAAATGATGGAAAAAATTGGAAACTTTCGCTAGTGGCAATATCAAAATGGGTTCACAAGATCTGAATATGGATTATTAGAGCTACCTATCATATCTCCAGATGTATCTCTCAGAATTTTGATATCTCATTTTTTAATGGAGATTTTCCACTTTTATTGATTTTCACTCTCGGAAAGAAGATAAACAAATATAAGGGTACCGAATAGCTCAGTTTTCCCTACAAACTTACTTGGGTAGTATTCAATGAATATGTTTTTTATCAAACTGGGTAAAGACTGTAACGATTTCATACAGGGAGGACCAAATTAATAAAAATTTCACTTTTACCAATTAAGGGTTAATTTTATTTTATTTTAATACATAAATTTGATTTAGGCAGTGTTGAGCGAAAAACTTTTATTTTGAATGTTAACAAAATCCTAAAGGGTTTTATAGGGTGGAAAAATCAACAAGGATTAAATGTGTTCAATTTATTTAGTTTTATTGTGAAAAAATAGACTTAAGTATAATGATAAGATCAAAAACAAGCTCACTAAAAATTCCATACTTAGTTAAAAAAAAAACGACCTGAACAAAACTGCAGACCATGACATTTTAAACACAAAATTCAATCAATAATATGTATTAAAAAAATACCTCTGAAGGATATTAGGGAATTGATTTGTTAATTTATGTTAATGTTATAGAGACTAACAGCGGGTTGCACAAAACTTTTAATCAAGTAGTAAATTTAATTGACTTTTAGAGTCATCTTTGGCAATGACGTTAGTATGAGTGCTGTCACATTACAAGTGTCTTATTAGTTTAATTCGTGATTAAATTGTTTGTGCAACCCGACGCTAGTCTAATGCTTAACCATGATTTATGAATTCGATTTGAGACAGGCTATAGTTTCCGACGTTTCCGTCAAAAAGGCGATAATTAATGCATATTCTTATTTGAATTTTGTGTTTGAAATGTCATGGTCTGCAGTGGCATTTTCAGTGAGCTTGTTTTTGATCTTATCATTATAAGTCTAATTTTTTTTACAATAAAGCTAAATAACTTGAACACATTTAAGTTCTTGTTAATTTTTCCACCCTGTAGAACCCTTTAGGATTTTAACATTCATTATAAAACTTTTTCGCTCAACACTACCTAAATCAAATTTATGTAAAGTAAAATAAAATTAATGCTTAATTGGTAAAAGTAATTTTTTTTATTCATTAGGCCCTCACTGTATAAAATCATTACACTCTTGATTCAGGTTGATAAAAAAGTTATTCATTGAAAACTACTCGAATAAGTTTGTAGTGAAAACTGAGCTATTCGGTACCCTTACCTTCGTCTATCTTCTTTTAACTATTAAAAATCAATAAAAGTGGAAAAAATGGAAAATCTGCATTAAAAAATAAGATATCAAAATTCTGACAGATACGTCTGGAGATATGATAGAAAGCTCTAATAATCCATGTTCAGATCTTGTAAACCTATTTTGGTATCTAAATTGCCACTAGAGAAAGTTGCTGATGTTTTCCATCGTTTGTTTTTCACCCTGTACATCATGTGCAGGGATCTAAGTTCTTCTGCGGCATCACTAGAGGTCACCTTATGGAAAACCTCAGGCAATGGGGAACAGAAAATGGCCCGGTGGAGGAATGCTCTAGGACAAAGACATGCACAGAAAATGATAAGTTATCGACCTGATTACACAATAAAACTCGTGGAGGTTCAAAAAATTTAACTCAGACTGGTTACCTTCCTTCTCACTGGACACGGCCCTTGGAGGTATCACCGGAAAAAGAAGGGAAAGACTGATGTTGAACACTGTAGATTCTGTATCGAAGAGGATGAAACTGCTGAACACTTGCTCTATGAATGCAGAGTAATAACTTACCAAAGGCTGTAATATCTTGAGGGAGCGTTCCTGACGCCCAATGCTATATTAAAGAGCGCCCCCAGAAATGTCCTAAACTTCGCGAAAAGTTTGTGAATCGATGGGTAAATAATGTAGGGTATTCACAAAAGATCTAATTCGGTTGAAGTGATGTAGGGCTACTACGAACGATCCGATTCAATTCAATACAGTGCATTATCTGTTGCATTTATTTTAACTGTAAGAAGGTATACAGAATTGCTCAAGTACTATTATCGTTAACTCTGAGTCAGTATTTGCGTTGGGGATGATTAATTTATTTATTTAATTTGTTCATTTACAATAAAAAATGTAATATTTTAATTGGCAAATACTTTTGCTGAAGTGTTGACAAACAAATAAATGTAAAAATCATCCACTACTTTTTTTTTGGTAAATTTACTAATTTTTGCCCGTTCCAAAAGAAAACTGCCATGGAAAACTTAAATATTTCTTCTTTTTAGCTTGCCAGTACACATAAAATTTTCTTTAATACCTTAAACTTGTTTGCCTATGGAACGTATAAAGATTATTTGACCAATCAAAATGATTTCATCGCTCTTTCACCTGCTCAAAAGAAGAAATTGCAGCATTTGACAATTGTAACATTGGCCACAAAATCCAAAGTAAGTTTACCTGATATTTAACTTTTGTTTAAACCTGCAAATTGCTGGTACCTACTGGTCAACAAAAATATTTTTTGTTTCATATTCTTTTTATTTAGTTAGTTGTATGTTATCATTAAATACCTCTTATATTATAATATTATACACTTGTATACCCATCGTTTTAGGTTTTTTGGTTATGGTGGTAAGTGGTAACCAATACGTGTAATTTTTAGATTTCTTATTAAAAACATAAATACTAAGTAAAGAGAATCAAGAGCAAACTATTTTTAATTGTGTTGAATGGTGAAGAAGGCCCATCTCATCAAACCTGAGTACCTGGTTTAACAGATATTTATATTGTATTTTTTTAGTGTATACCATATGAGGTTTTGCTCCAAGAATTAGAAATAAAAAATGTCAGAGATTTGGAAGATCTTATCATTGAAGCCGTTTATGCAGGCAAGTAATTATTCTTTTCAATTTTGCTTATAGGTGTATTCTATGAGTCCTATTAGTAGTGATTGTTCTGTAACGTGGATATAAAATTATGTTGTTTTTTTTTATTTAGAGTAAAGTGGCCAAATATGGAATAACACTTTGTTATTTATGTCTAAAATTATTTTTTGTGCAAAAATGGTTTGTTATGTTACTAAAATCTTTTATTAAGGATCATCTGAAAAGATTTTTGGGGTTATAAGTAAGGGGATAAAAGGGAATTAAATTTCTCAAAACAGATTTTTTTTAATACTGCCACATGCTAGTGTACTGGCCCAAAAACAAATTATGAGCAAATAAATAACAAATTGCATATTTCCGTTTGTTATATTTTTTAGCCTAATATGGAATATTATATATAAATAAATAAAATATGTTAAATAAACGCTAATTTGATCTTAAAAAATAATAGTATCTACAAACACATCAACAAGAAAACTATCTGCTTTCAAAGAAAATATAAAAACTAAGTAAATTTTAAAAAAATGTCAAGTAAAGCAACTGAAAGACGATTTTCTGACAAACAAAAAGAGACATTAATTGTGCAATGCACAAACACAAGTTATTTGCAAAAGTCGCAAACAAAATGCTCGCTCAGTGCACCTGAACATTCTCCATGTGCCCAGTGACTGCACAATATACACGGGATCGAGATTTGTCAGGTTTACTCAGGTGTATTCTATATTGAGCACTAACCTCACATTAAACTGAACCTAGTTTTTTTCATTCATTCTCAGATTCATTATCTGAGTCTAATATATTTTGTGGGATTTGCATTGGAGGTGTGGCATTTGGTAAATTTCTTGAACCATTTTCAGTTGATTCCCAGATAAAGTCCAGATTTGGGACCTTACTAGAGGTATTTTTGATTGAAATACCTAAAAATTCAAGTTAATTTGCTGGCTTTTTCATGGCCTAAATTATTTCTAAGTTTTGAGTGGACTAAGCCGTATGTCGAGAAAATTCTCAAGTAAATTAAAACCAAGAGGCCAGTGATGTAAACAAATGCACGCATTGATTACCCAATCAGTGCAGGTGCTCGACAAGATGCTAAAATTTAACGGCGATTTGCCCAATGGGAAACGAGGCGACCGGCGATCACTATGTTTACATCAGTCCTCTTGGATTTGTCTGGACTTTATCTAATCTATCTGTTGCAGCTACCGCAGTTAAAATTTGCGAGCACAAATTTAAAAAAACTCTTGTTCAGCCCATTTGAAATATTTCTCAGCATTTTTACAGAGTTCCACTACGTCATTGGAGGTGTCGTTTTAAAAGGCTGGTCAAACAAGTATAATGGAAAAGGTTTTGATTCGGTTGTTGCCATTATTATAGGTATAAATTGTGGGTCGACTTTTCTTACATATATAAAGGCAAGCTGCTGTTCCTCATTGTTTAAATGACAACCGCGAAATCTATGATCACATAGATTTGCTAAATAATGCGCAGGAGTTAAAGCCACCTCCTTCCACTTATTAAATTGCTGTAAAACATGCTCAGGTGGGCCTTGTAGATAATTTTCCAACTTTTTCCATATTTCCACTGCCACGGCTTTAGTAGTAGGTACCATCTCTTGGCATTTTATCAAGTGCCACTGCATTGCAAGAAATTTTTTGCGTTTGTGGTGAGGTTTATGTCATTGATAATCCTGAAAATATTGTTGTCAATTAATTTCTTTTTATCTTGACACAGCTGAACCAATATGCATCTGTTGTCTAGGTAAGACTCTTTGGAGTCGGTAGAAGTATTCCATCGTTAATTCCTTTTTATCTTGACACAGCTAAACCAGTTCTATTGTCTAGGTAAGACTCTATTGAATCAGGAGCAGTATTCCATTAAACTTGTTATGAAGTGCTTAATCTTTTCCCCGTAGCTTCCTTGTACCAGGCAGCTGGGAGGTGTGTGTTTCGAAAATATTTCACAACTTTTAAAATTTGTTCTAATATTCTTTGAATCTATATCTACCTGTGTTAATTTCTAGTTGACTTTTAGGAGACTAACGTTTTAATGTAGTAGCCTTAGACTATCTTGGTTCATTATTTTTTTCTTGAATAGAATTATTGCTTCCTTGTTGGTCTTCTTCTTTGTTGCAATTTTGAAAATGCTTGGTCATCCTTTGGGGTGTACCTTACATTTCTAACCCACATTTTTTGCAAACTGCCCATTTGCCACTGATATTTTGATTTACAATAAAAATAATTCCATACTGGATTTTTATCTCGCAACATTTTATATCCCTTTTGTTCGTATTACTTTCGTTTTCAATCACGTACAAATCGTCGAAAAAACTAATTATTTATCAGACGAAAATATAAGATTAACTGGCTAGGGAAATCACCACACTAACGATTCAACGATCAATAAAACCCCAAACATCGGTAATTCCCCTGTAAATGGGCAATGTGGCCAGATTGAACCAAAAACATTTTTTACATTTTGATATATCATCATCATTTCCAGCTGTTTCAACCATTTCCAATTATGGTGTAGCCTCCCTTACATATTCGTTTTTCGTTTCGGTCCATTGTTGACTATGCGGGCCCAGGTTAGTCCTGATAATTTCTTTATATCATGGTCTCGCCTCAAAATTTCGGCGCCTTCTTGGTGTTTTCACGCCTCTGGGGTAGCATTGTGTAATTCTCGTGGTCCATCTATTGTCAATTCTTCTCGCCAAATGTCCTGCCCATTGCCATTTTAGGGACATGATCCTGTGGATGATATCTATCATATTTTTCATGGCGAATCTCGGATTGTTGCTCTCGATATTTCCGAGGTCTTTGGACAAGTATGCCATGCCGCATTCCTCAACAAACTACCTTCTTACGGTCTTCCTCCCAAACTATGTACCTGGATCGGTCGCTGCCTATCTAATCGGCGCATATCTGTTGTGGTTGACGGTCACTCATCTAACTTCCATCCTATCAATGCTGGCGTCCCCCAAGCTTCAGTCCTGGCACCAACCCTATTTGTTCTTCACGTTAATGACCTGCGCTCTTCAACTACCAATCCCATCCACAGTTATGCTGACGATAGTACTCTTCATTCCAATATTCATTTTACCAGACAAGTTTCGAATCAGGAGTTGGATAATAGACGCAGATCTATGTACCTATCCCTTTCCCAAGATCTTCAATTAATCTTAGACTGGGGTGCCAAGAACCTTGTTCAGTTCAACGCCTCCAAAGCCCAGTCTTGCTCCGCCCCCTCTTGCTTGTGGCCTCTATCCGTGGACATACAATATATATATATATATATATATATATATATATATATATATATATATATATATATATATATATATATATATGTATATATATATATATATATATCGTCATATTAATGCCAAATCTCACTAATTGACAGTTTTGTCAAAACCAGGATAAATAAGTGTAAGAAGTCATTAACTGTTTAAAGTTTTTTAAACAGAATTTATGGCAAATAAAAAAACGTTTAACTGTAACTTTTTATTTTTTTTTGTTGAACTTGTGAACAATTACAAACGTATTATCCTTTTAATGCAACAATATTGTCTCCAGAAGTAAAAAACCACATAATTATTTTTTTTAGATATTATTCATTGTAAACTAGATCAGAAAAATAGCCAGCTAGAAGTTGATTATGCTATTGGTAGAGATATTCGGCCTGAAGATATTAATGTCATTGTTAATTGCCTGCAAGATTGGTGTTCTGCCTGTGAAGAGGTATTGAGCTGTGTAGAAACTCAAATTTGCCGGGCAAATTCCGAAAGAAATAGTGCAATGTTGAGACAAATGGAGGTGGAACAGGAGGTAAGGTTAGATTTTTTTTGATTGAAAGCATTAAGCTATTCATATCCTTTGATATACCTACTTTAATATACTTTAAATAATATACTTTAAATTTTGTTCATTAGTAAGACGTCTTAATTAAATTCGATTAAGTAAATGCATTTGAAAATTTTTTCATGTTGGCAAAAATACACAAAAAATATTTACAAATTTTGTGGTGCTTAGGTGTAGTAGGTAGTAGCTTTTGTCAGTTTTAATAATATTCTGAATAATTTGTAATGTAAAAGAAAAATATTTATAAATCTTACGTTTATTCATAATTAGAAAAGTTTTATACTTACTCCCTGATGAAATTTGAAGATTCTTGTTTCCAAATACAAGGCTGATTTAACTTAATTTTTACATCTTTGTGTGTTTTCTCTTCACAGTGTTGTATTTATATTTCTTGTCGTTTATTCTATATTTCTGCCATAAATTAATTCAGTTCTAGTTTCTTATAACAGCTGACAGGATAATAAAATAAAATTTTAGTACAGATAAACCAAATATTATTAATACAGTGACCAGCAATAATAATGCATCCCCCCAAAATTGTCACAATTTTGATGTTATTTAATTTCTGAATCTTTAGCCTGATTTGAATGAACTTTTTTTGCATTGCAGGTTCATTCCTCAAGAAGTTAGTGTGGTCATAATTTTTGCTAATATGTTTATCTTTATTTTTAAATGGGGGTAATAAGACTTATGTTTTTTCCAGAAACCTATCCCTTTCCCAAGATCTTCAAATAATGTTAGACTGGGGTGCCAAGAATCTTGATCAGTTCAACGCCTCCAACACCCAGTCTTGCTCCCTGCAAAAAATTAGGCAACCACATGAATGGCCAAGCCCTATAGACCAATAAAACGTCCGATGTTGGCATCGCTTTCGAACATGATCTCAGCTGGCACGAACATTATTTCAGGAGCCACATTGGCAGCTGGAAAGCTTGGTTTTCTCTTTCGAACCAGAAAATACTTCTCCCCTTCTAACTTATACACTCTATATGTTTCCCAAATAAGACCTAACCTAGAGTAGTGTTCCCACATCTAGGGAGCGGCATCACCCTCGACACTTAACGTCCTTGATTCTATCCAAAAGAGAGCCATTCGACTCACCAGTGACCCAGTCCTCACAAGAAAACTCCCTTATCTCGCTCATGGTAGCGATGTTGGGGATTTATCCCTTTTTTACTGGTACTTCCACGGATTTTGCTCTGAAGCATTAGCCGCAATAATTTTTCCATTGACTGTTCCTAACCGAACAACAGGAGGCGCGTTACGTATGCATCCCTTTACTGTCCAGCTACAAAAGCCTAGAGCATCCCACTTCCCTCACTCATTCATACCTTGGGTATCTAGATTATGGAACAAATTGCCTGCAGATGTTTTCCCTTTCCCTCCCAACCGCCAATCCTTTAAATCCCGTGTCAATAGACCACATTTCCCTTCTCTTCAGACGCCCACGATACGTTAGTACTTAAGCTTGAACTCTACGTGGGCTGTCTCAGATAACAAGAAACCTTGTGGGGTATACTAGCAATCATAACATAACACAGTTTGAATTAAATTTTAGCATGATGTTTACTTAAGATTTTTATTTTTGATTCATTTTTCTATCTCTGTTTCTTGAGGTCTGTCAATTTTATACCTCAGCATGTTTATATTAACTTTATTAGCACGTATAAAGACTTAAACACAACTAAGTTTATATTATTTATTTAACCAGTCAGTAGCGCCTATTTCACTAATGACTTTTTTACAGTGGCGGGACAAACAAGTTCTCGAAATTAAGTTACTAATTTGGTTTTAATCAATTTCATTCCAGATCTCAACAACCAGATCTCTGGGGTGACAGAAGGAGCTTCTAAAATAAATATATAAAACCATGAAATGACCACTGCATAGCCCAGATCTCAATACAGCTAAGCAGGTGTGGGACATACTTGGCAGAAAATTAGAAAAGTAGTCCCCTCCTGTCACCCATCGTGACATAGAAGTAATGGTTGTTGATATCTGGAATAAAATTAATCAAAGCTAAATTAGAAATTGAATTTACTCAATTAGCAGTACAAGCGGAAATAGGTGCTATTGTTAGTTAAACAAATTAAAAAAAAATAAGAGAATGAATGAAAATGGGAGATATTAAGGGAATATAAGGGTTGACTTCAATTGCGTTAAAATATGAGTGCTATTATACTCCGCAGGGTGCTGCGAAATTTCGAAAAACAAACCAAATTCTTATTTCGTCCAGTGTTATATTATGAAAATAAACTTTTTGCAAAAAATTCCAACCAAAATAACATTCTTGAGGAACGAACCTGCAAAGTAAAAAAAATATTCAAATCGGACCATAGACAATTTCTCATGGTGCACTGGTTTTGCGGGGCAGCAACCTCAGTAATAATACAACTATTTTCAAAAAAACTGCGTTGAGTGGCAAAATAGAAGAATTTGTTGTTTAGTATCAGTGGTATGAATTTTGTTACATTTTAATTGATTTAGTTAAATGCATTTTAGTACCCAATTCTTAAAAATATAGCCATCATCTGACAGTAATAAACAGATCTTCGCAAATTATTATATTGTATAACTTTATATTTTCTGAATATTAGAAATTAGAAATATTATGCATACCAATACTGCCATCTTCAGTAACATAGCAAAAACAGTTGTTACTAATACTACTAACATTTTTACATGTTTTGGTAAAAGGGTTAATGTGAAAAATAAATAGACTGCAAAAATAACAGATGAAAACGTAACTTAGAATGACATAATGAACATTAACATGAAGCTTGGTTGCAATAATTTTTTGACAGTCAAAGTCAAACCTCCATCAAATAAATCAAATTTTAGGAAGAAATACCAATTATAAATTCAGTAAAAGACAGATAACTCATACAAGAATACTCAGTTCACAAGAAGAAACTAAAGTTTGGTACGAAATAAGTTTAAAAAAAAATAAAAATATTAAAATTATTTCAAAATTTTGAAGGATTTGTCAAGTAATTATCAATTTAGATTGTCAATACAGGTATGAACAAAAAATTAAATAAAACGAAACATTCTGAATCGGAAGATGATGAAAATGGATATCTCCCTCTAAAATATCCCGAAGCCAGTCAAAAATGCAAGAATAAATTAAATAAATTTATTGTTTCCTCTCAAGAAAAACGGGAAGCAGGATCATCAAACTGTAACAACAAACAAAAATATATTTGCAGGCAATGTAAAGAAAATACCACGAAAAAACAACATTGTATTTTGTGTAATGGAACATGTGGTCAATGGTTTCATAAGAAATGTACTGGGCTACAAGAAAGTGAATACAATAAATTTCAAAAAAATAAAAATTTGAAATGGGTATGTAAATTTTGTGTACATAAAAAAAGGATAGAAAATTATTTGACTGAAAGTGATTGTGACTCAGATGATCAGTCTATGAAAAAGAATGTAAACTTCCAAAATAATAATTCTCTACATCACTCTCTAGCAGAAATCGATAATATTTTGACTAAACCGAATCCTACTAATAGGGAAATACTTTTAGTACTGAATAAAAAATTCTCTGAAATAGAAAACTCAATGAACTTTCATAGTGAAATGTTAGATGGTGTACAAAAGACAATAAAAGAATTATTAGAAGAAAATAAGAAACTGAAAAAAGAAAATGATAATATGAAAAATGCAATAAGAGAACTTCAAAAAGATATGCTTGAACTACAGTTGAGAATTCCATCAGAGAAAAACGAAAATAAATTAAAAAATTTAGTGGTTTTTGGAACAAATGGTGGGAAAAACACTGATACAGAAATGGGACAAATACTAAATACATTAGGTGTTTCTTTTCAAAATAATGACTTTACTACCAAATTAATATCTAAAGAAAATCCGTCTAAACCAGTTTTAATATCCTTTAAAACAAGTGAAATGAGAAATGAAGTACTGAAGCAGAAAAAACAAAAAAGAAATTTAACAACTAACGACTGTGGAATAGAAGGTCCTTCAAGAATTGTTTATATTAATGAAGATATCTCAAAAGAAACCAGAAACTTATTCAACAGAGCAAAAAAATTAAAAGAAAAAAATTTCAAATTTGTATGGATCAAAAATGGAAAAATTTATTGTAGAAAAACTGATAATAGTAAAATAATACCAATAGCCAGCCCCACTCATATAGAAGAATTATTGCAAAAATGAGTTCCAATAAATTTCAAAAAGTAATAAGTTGAATATAAATTTAACGTATATTTTTTCTCTCTTATTTGAATGAACAACAATAAATGCTATGATGACATTGAAGATTATAATAATAATAATCAAATAACTGATAGTACTCTTTTTAACGTACTGTACTTAAATGCAAGATCAATTAAAAATAAAATAAGTGAAATGGAAATTTTAATTGCTTCAATTAAGCATAAAATACACATAATTATAGTTTCTGAAACATGGGTATTTCAAAATGAAACAAACTACTATAACATATCTGGATATTCCTCAATATATGCTTGCAGAAATAAGAAAGGGGGCGGAACTGGAATGTTTATTTCCAATGATATAAAATATAATACACTTAAAATAACAAATGAAAAAAATATATGTTACATAATAGCTGAAATTCAGGCAATTAATACTATGTTTGCATCAGTATACAATCCGCCAAAAAACTGTCAAAATGTTATTGATTTTTTAGATAACGAACTTTCTAATTTCGCTGGAAAAAAAACATGGATCATAGGAGATATTAATATAAATCTTTTAGATAGAAACAAAGCAACTGATCTTTACATTGATACATGTTATTCAAATGGATTTCAAATTTGTAATAAAAATATACCTACCAGAATAACCCCGAAAAAAATAAGTGTTCTAGACCACGTTATAACTAATGACGATGCTGGTTATATCAATCTGTCAGTAATAAAAAACTCCATAAGCGACCATGATATTCAGATTTTACGAATTTGTAAAAAATCAATTATTTCAAATAATCAAAAATTTTATATAAAAAAACAAGTTAATATTCAAGCAATACAAGAAGATTTAAGATCGTTAAATCTAAATTATTCAAGTGAAAATACTGTATCACAGAATTATGACTTAATTGTAAATTGTTTCGAAAAAAATACTGAATACCTAACCTTAAAAAATAAATTTAGGAAAAATTCTAAACCATGGTTCAACAATGACATATTTGCGTCTATGAAAATGCGAAATTATTATTATCAAAAATTAAAAATATACCCAGAAAACAAATTTCTGATTAACAAGTATAAACATACAATAAAAGAAGTTAGAAAAAAAATAAGTAAAGCTAAACAAAATTTTTATAAGAAGAAGTTTGAAGGAGCTGCTGGAAACCCCAAAAAAACCTGGATACTTTTGATTTCTGTGATGAATAATTTTACAAAAAATGATAATGAAGTAGAGTCAATAATAAACAACAATGTTAAAATAACTAATACTGAATATATAACTAATTACTTCAATGAATATTTTACATCAATTGGTGATAAAATGTCAAGTAAATTACCAAATGTTCCATTAGATTTAACTACAGAATATAAATCCGATGTCTCCATGTTGGTAGAAGATGCTGTGCCAAATGAAATAGAAGAAATAATCAATAAAATGAACATTTACAAAGCTCCAGGCTGGGACAATATTGATGTTAAAACTATAAAAAACTGTAAACATACTCTGATACCTGTAATCTGCAAAGTTATTAATCAGTCACTAAAAACTGGTGATGTACCTAATGGTATAAAATATGCAAAAGTCAGACCAATTTTTAAATCAGGAAATAGAGAACAATTATCTAACTATAGACCAGTATCAATTTTGCCTATTCTCTCAAAAATATTTGAAAACATTGTTTATAGCAGATTAATTTCACATCTAAATAAAATACATTTTTTATCTACCTGGCAATATGGTTTTCGAAGTTCAAGCGATACCAAGTGTGCAGCTGTTGACTTAATTTCAGAAATACAAAGTGAATATGATACTGGAAATAGCTGTGCAGTTGTGTCACTTGATCTTTGTAAAGCATTTGATACGGTGAATTTTTCTATTCTTCTAAAAAAATTAAATATGATAGGTATTTCTAACAATATGTTAAAATGGTTTCAAAATTACCTATTTAATAGAAAACAAAAAGTATGTATTAGTAATAAATATAGCAAATCACTTAATATAAACTGTGGAGTACCACAAGGATCTATTTTAGGTCCACTTTTTTTCATAATTTACGTTAATTCAATATTTAATATAAACTTAAAGGGAAGAATTAAATTATATGCTGATGACACCACCATAATATATACTGGTCACTCAATAGATGAAATATACAATCAAATAAATCATGACATGAACAAAATTGAAATATGGTTATTTCAACATAAATTAACCTTGAACCTGGAAAAATCTTCTTATTTATGGATAATAAAAAATAAAAATTTAATTCAAAATTCTATAAACTAAGTAATGGTTATATACACAGAGTTAAAAGTATTAAGTTTTTAGGTCTTTTTATAGATGAAAATCTGACATGGAATGAACACATTCAATACTTAAGAAATAAAATTATTGCACCAATTGGGGTACTTAAAAGAATAAATTATTTGATTCCAAATTATATGTTGAGATCTATATATTTTTCACTAATTCATTCACATTTACAGTATTTAACTTTAATCTGGGCATCAACTTATGAAAATTTGATTAAACCGTTAAAAATCTTACAAAATAAAGCAATAAAGAATTTATAGGGATTAGACAGGTTTTATCCAACTAAATTATTATACAAAAATTTTAATATTATGTCAATAAAAGAAATATATTTTTTTCAAAATAATTTATTTATTCATGAAATAATAACTAAAAGTAAACATTCTAATTTAAAAATTAATCACAGAAATGAAATTCACAATCATTATACAAGGTATAATTCCTATATAGAATTACCTGTTATTTATACTAGAGTAGGTTACAACTCAATAATGTACCAAGGTAAAAAAACATATAATTTACTTCCTGACTATATAAAAATGAAAAATATAAAGAATTTTAAGTGTCATTTAAAAAGATATATTCAGGAAAGGAGAAATGAGATTGACTGACTGCTACACAGGTTGATAAAAAAGAAAGAAAAAAAGAAAAAAGATAAAATTAATAATTTTTTATTGTTTTTTATTTTTAGATGTGATTTTATATGATTGCAGATTACATGTATTTTACATGCATTTCCTTTTTTTATATATATATAATAATATATAGGTTTTATTGTTTTGTTATTATATAAGTTTTGGATATTTAGTACACTCATATAATATAATTTATACACTTAAGTGTTTTAAGTAGAGTTCCCTACATAACTATTGTAGTTTCTTGGGAAAATAATAAGTGAAAATAATAATAATAAAATAAAATCTAACTAGCCGTCGGAAAGCTCTGAATTTAAAATTGCTGGACTCTGAAATAGTAGACGGTTGAATTTTGTGTTGTTAATTTTAATATTTTAGGTTACTTACATATGAGCGAATGTTTTTTTTATGGACATATTTGTTTGAGAATTTAAGATAGCAGTGGGGATATTGCCGCAAATGCCGTAAACTCTCTTTTAATACCACTGCTTCAATATTTCTAATCTAATTTGGCATTTTCTTTTTGCTTAGATTATTAATATTAAAAAAACCCTAAAAACCCAGCTACAAGAGAGATCTGATGGAACAGACGAAGTCATGATTGTTGATAGCAGAGAGGCAGCTCCTAGTGGGGATAAAGGAAAAAAAGGTCAAAAAATAAGTAAAGGTAAACATAGCAATAAATTTTGGTCGAAATCCTAAAACGTCTAGGCCTTCAATGTCTTTGTAATTGTTGAAAAGCATAATGACCTAATAATCTAAAACTTAGTGTTTATTTATTTTATTATTACATTTAAGAAGTAGGTAAATAAAAGTGTTATAATTAATTGTTGTTTTGTGTAATTACTGCAAAAATCATGAGTATTTGGTTATATTTTACAAGTGAGGTGGCCATTGGTATTATTTTTATAATTATTTTGTAGAATCATACAGCGTGTCCAGAAACCATCTTAACAAATGCGAAACTTTTTTATTGTTGACTTTACGGAAGAAAGTTCTGCTTGTTGAGAAAATAACACTCAAATCAAAAATTTTTGACCCAGCATATACGGAGTGTCAAAAAAAGTAAAAACGATAAATGCCGTTGAAGGAAAACTATCATAAATATTAATTGCAAAGTACAATAACGAAAGAAAGTGTCGTCCAGAACTGAAAGTGATCGAATATAAAATTTGACAAAATAACTTTATATGCGCAGATGACAGACCAGGAGTCAGTCAACCCCCTTTGGGCGATTATTGAAAAAGATAATCGATTTTTGATTATTTGAAATAATCGATTATTTCCGATTAATAGATTAATCGAAATTAATCTATTAATCGATTAATTAAAATTAATCGATTAATAGATTAATTAAAATTAATCGATTAATAGATTAATTGAAATTAATCGATTAATCGATTTTTCGAATTAATCGAAAAATCGATTGACCGATAAAATTTATATTAATCGAAATTAATCGAAAAATCGATTAATCGAGAAAATCGATTATTGAACTCGTCGAAATTATGTCATTACTAATGACATAATGAAAGCGACTCCAGCGCTTACCACTTGCCTATCTTGAACATAATTGCGGCGGCGATTTAAATTTTAGACCCGTAAAAATTAAAGGCTCGCCGATCGAAAAGCATTCAAATTATTTCGTTGAATAAGTCTCATAGTCGAGTTATGATTATAAAAAATAACCGATTAATCGAGAAAATCGATTAATCGTAAAGTCGATTAATCGAAAAAAAAAATTTGTAATCGTTCAATCGATTAATCGATTTAAAAATTTTTTGTAATCGTTCAATCAATTAATCGATTAATAATCGATTATTTTGCCCACCCCTAGTCGGGGTACGACAGAGCCACCCAATACTTGATTTCAGCACGGTACACTCCGCGCAGAAAATAAAAACGAACTTTTTTCCGCATAATACTAATAATGAGAATTAATTGTTTTTGTGTTTTTTTTAGTCTAATGTATAAACTATGAAAACGTTAATGGAACTATTTTTAATTTTTTTAGTTCGTTACCTTTTTAATTAAAAAAGCAATTAAGTGTTGGATACTGACAACAAAATAAGTATAATATATCAACAAATTGACTGACTAAAGTTGTTTTTTATAAATATTTGTAAATATAATAATAAGGTCTTCTTATGGCTAGGTACTTAAAATAATTTTAACAAAGGGAGCTGTTAAGATCTACCTGATCATTAATGAACAGAACAACCCCCTTTGCTAAATTTATTTTAAGTACTTAGCCATAAGAAAACCTGGTTATTATATTTAGAAATATTCATAAAACAACTTTAGTCAGTAAGGTTTTGCAATATGATATTATAAATAATTACTTATTTATACCTTTTAGGATTGTGGAACTAAAAAGTATTACCAATTCTGTATAAAAGACATAATATATTACATTTACATACATTACATATAATTAAGTAAGGTTTATTTACATCAGCTGTTTTAGGGGGGGGGGGCTTGGGGGGCTCGGCCCCCCAAATCTCGAATTAGCCCCCCCAGATCTAACTGACTAACCTAGCCGCCTATGTATAAACTAGGGGCTTAAGCCCCCCCCAAATAGAGGTCTAGAACCGCCTATGTATATTTACATGTCATTTAAAATTTCTGCTTTATAGTCAATTACAGTCTTAAGTCGTAGAAGAACACGGATCACTATTGCCAATTTTTATTTACTGATAGAACTCTGGCTTGAACATTTATCAGAGCTTTCGCCTGAACTGCTTTCATCTTTACCTAAATTTATTATTAGGTTAGCTACAACGATGTCTACCATGGGTTCGTTTTCCATATATTGTGCTTCAAATTTTTTTGCTCTTTCGCAACGTGATTTCCACTATTTCTCAGAAAGTTGTTCGAAAAGCTCCTCGGTTAATAATATAACGTCTGCCAAGTTAAAATGCACGTTTTTTGTGGCCACAAATTCTTTCATCTCTGCCCACACTAGTTCAATAGGGTTAAGATCAGGATGGTAAGGGGGTAGTCGAACCACGGTGTGTCTCGCACCGGTAAATGTTTGAATAATTTTATAATTTTTCTCTGTCGATTTCCTCATTTTAATTAGACTGTATAGTTCAGGTTTCAACATTTTTTCGTCAAATGGAATATTCCTATCTTGTAACCAGTTTTACATGTTATCTTTTTTTGTTGCAGAGATGTAGGACGATTATCGATTTGCTTATTGTGGTATGCATTGTCGATTACGACTACACTGTTAGGTCGCAAATTGGGCACTAGGATATTTTTTAGACATTTTTCATAATTTTCATCATTAATTTCGCTGTGGTAGTCCCCAGTACTGCAGTGTGACTTCCATTTAACGTATGAATTTGGCACAAATCCGTCTTCCCCACCAGCATTCACGATTATTAGACGTGTGCCTTTTGAAACACGTTGTCTTACACCTTCGTCTGCTTCATCGCTCCAAGCTTTTTGGTGTGTAAGTGATGAATGAATATACGTTTCATCCATATAAACAATCGGCCGTCCTTCTGCACGGTAACGTTTCATTTTCTTTAAAAATTGAATGCGAAGATGCATGACGTCAGGTTTTTCCATTAAAATTTTTCGATTGTTTTTGTTTTTCTCCAACGGAATCCAATTTTTTTAATTTATTTTGTTGAACTGTTCAAGCATCCCTTGTAATTAGTATTACTTTGGTACTTTTTATGAATTCTCGCTAGGGTCGGTACTTGTTTTTCTGTTACGTGGAAGTTATGTATCGTTTTGCGTAAAACACCTTGAAAAGCGCCGTCTAAAGCAATTTTGAAAAAGATCCTGTTGCACGTGATTCGACATTTTTGGCCTCTTCCTTAACTCGTTTAGTTGTGGTCAGACTAATTCCTGTAGCGACGGAAATACGCACGTGAACCTTACTTAAATCAATTATTGTTTTTTGCATCTGCTTCTTGTTGCATAAATTGTATCAGAGAATAAATGTTTTCACGGCTTTGACCGTTTAACACGCGGTTTTTAACGTTGCTCTTAAAAGGCATTATTATAAATTTATAAAAGAAAAAACGTTGGTACTACTTTTGTCGCAGGCTGTACAGATGTGTGCGGTTCAAAGGCATGAAGAATAATGAGATCCCAGATAGCCCCGCCTACCTGTTTACTGCGCACCCCATGGTCAAGGCTCATGCGAGAATGCATGACCTGTACCTTTGAATTTAAAAAAAATTATTTTGCAATATATGTATGTTTTTTAATAATATATTACCAAAATAAACAACAATAACATTTTATGACATTCTACACTCAGCTTCAACATGACCACCGTTTTTTACCCTACAAACTATCGTACTTCGTGAAAATTTCGCCACTGCATTTCTAACCACCTGAGGGGAAATTTCTTGGACACATTGTGTGCTAATTCTCTCTAAATGGTCTACGTTTTCTAAAGGTCTGTGGTAATAGACTTTTTCGTTTAAGAATTCCCGTAAGAAAAAAAACTAGGGGAGTTATATCTGGGGACCTTGGTGGCCAAGCAAATTCTGACCTTCGTCCAGTGAGTGACAGAATTTTGAAACCGGATATTTCCACAGAGGTGGATTGGAAAGTAGAAGTTTTCCCCGTATATTCTGGGTCAAAATTTTTGATTTGAGTGCTATTTTCTCAACAAGCAGAACTGCTTATGAAGAATAACTTTTCTCCTTAAAGTCAAAAGTAAAAAAGTTTCCCATTTGTTGAGATGGTTTCTGGACACGCTGTATAATACTGACTGTATAATCTGACTTGCCTTGTATTCACACAAATTATGTAATTTTACAAAATAATTGTAAAAGTAATACCAACTTTCACCTTCTTTTGTCAAACATGAGTCTGTAATATAAACCTAATTAGTTGTGGCAATCCACAACCAGCGATTTTTACTGTAATTTACAAAACATGTTTTTAAAATGGATCTTTTTCTACTATAATTTGGCAGTAAAACTTGATACTTGGTTTATTTATTGACAAAACTTATAAATGTGTTGTCAATACCTTAAAAAGGTTACACATAAAAAACATTTGTTTATTCTTTAACATGTTTAAGGTATTGTGCTGTTTATAAAACTAAAATTTATATAAGTTTTTTCACTGGCTTTTTAAAAAAATTATTATTGTAGTATTTATATGTGATGAGTTTTGTGTGTAAAAAAAACGAGAGAGAATGACTAAGACAATTAGTTGACAAATATTTAATTAATACCAACATGTTAAAGCACATGAACACATAAGTCAAACCTCAGATCTCACATCGCTTATTATACGCGGTTGAATAAAAAATATCGCTTTAAAAATCTGTATCTGGCTGATTTTTGTTATAATATGTAGACAACAGTCAATTTTTTAATCGCCACTTACTGCCTCGTGATTATCTAAAAAAAGAATAGTATTTTTCAATTATTTTTAGATAAAAAAATAGTAAAACAAATATTTACAATAGTCTAACAGAACTACACACTAAGGAAATAAATCGGCCGTGTGGTGTTTTGATAATCTTAATCCTTAAGGTTGTCAATATCTTTTTTGATAAAGAATAAACTCTTACGGACTTGCATGTGCGATCCTAAAATACATAAATTCTATTTTTTCTTAGAAAGCTGTAAGGTCCATTGTAAGAACCACCATAAAATATAACATTGCCAAACATACACTTTTGTCTGCTTCATAAAGATATGCACGTTTTCATTGACATAATATTTAGTATCAACTGTCATCCTTAATAAAGTATACAGCAAGTCAAGTAGGAGGCTGGATTTACTAAAATATCACTATAAATAATAAAATATGATGTCTAAATCATATGGTTAATATTTTGAATTACTTTTGCCCAAAAGAATTGATCTAAATATTGTATATGTTGTAAATGTTAAAATTTTTATATCATTATTCAGAAATCAGTTTAAACTTTAGACATGCCTTTTCTAATCAAATAAAAATATAATTTTGTTTTTGTTTTATAACCTATTTTTACATTATTTGTTTGTTATTAAAGGTGAATATAAATTTACATAAACGTCTTTTTGTATTAATCTCATGGTAAATTTCCCCCACGCGGGGTACTTGGGTCGGTAGTATTGCTTTTTTAGTGTATCTAATAGCTAAGAATTTAGTCAGATTCGTAAAAAAATGTCGGGTTATAATGATAATAGGTACTCCAAGAGTAGCTTCATTTCACAATCCCGAGATATAAGCACAAAAGTAATATTTTAACTCGAACATTCTAATTATTCAGTTGTGCTTCAGATTCTAATGTAATAATATACATAGATTAAGTGACCTTCTGGACACTGCCTATTGAAAAATGACATTCGTTGCACTTTTACAAGATTTGGCAGAACTGAGAGTTTATAAATTTTAGAGAGTAGGGCCATTCGAAGCCTGCACACATTTTTCAAAACCTAATTGGTCATAAAACATTTAATGCAAACGTAATATGTACTCTCTTGCAAAAAACATTTTAGAATTTTAATTAAAATTGAAAAATCGTATACAAGATACCAGATACGGTATTTCATTAACAAACTCACTAACTGACATATAAGGTTTAATTTGGTATTATCAATACCTGTATAAACATTTTGTTTTAGCTTATAGTTAGTTAACTACCTTGTACCCCTATGTAGTAATTCTAGGGGTTTTTGATATTTTTTATACTACAGACAAAAAAATAAAAAGTTAAAGCTAAACGTTTTTATTTGTCAAAAATTCTGTTTAAAAAAGTTTTAACAGTTAATGACTTTTTGTACTTATGTATTGAGTCGAATCATACCTAATGACTTATTTATCTTGGTTTTGACAAAAATGTCAGTTAGTGAGTTTTGGCATTATATGACGATATGTTTGCGATTATATCTCGTGGCTCCATTTTTTAGTTTTTTAAAAGTATCGTCATCATAATTGGAAACACACTTTATTAAGCTCTTCGAACTACATGACTAATGCCTTGTTTACACGGGCGTAGTACTAATTGTTGACGCACAAAATTCAAAATACATCGAAAATCAATGGATCAACTTTCGATCCATCAATATAGCAGAAACATCGACCTTAGTTCATCGATGTTTAAAAACCATTTTCGCGTCGCGAAAGCGTCGATGTTGCAAATTTATTGATGTATTTTTTATTGCAACATAGCGATGTAATAAAACCGTTTTTTATCACCTGAAAAAAAAAACGTGACAAAAATGTGTTTTTGTAATGAAACAAAAACCATCCTATGTTTTTTTTTCAAGAAGTCATCATTTAAAAAGTGCACCAGAAAGCTGTGCGGGAGCACCTATCCTGTTAGTAACCCAAGGTTTCTTCTTTTGTGTTGCACCAAACTGCACTAACCTGCACTTTTTTTTAATTCGTGGAAGATACCCATAAGCAAAAAATCAGTGCAGGTTAGTCCAGTTTCGTGCAGCACAAAAGAACAAACCTCTAGTGTGCGATGCAAACAGATGATCTGCTTGGGTTTTGATATTATAACGTTAGTTTTTTATGATATTATAATATATCCTATTTATAAACGAAGTAAAACGATTTTAGATAGTACATATAGTACTTAATTCGTTTTCTACTTTTCTTCAAATTTACATTTTTGTGACTTTAATAGGATAGGCAATACCACACGATAACTTTTTCATTATTAGTTATTGTTCCTATTTTTAGTAATATTATTACAATTACTAGTCTTATGCGTTTTTAGCTGTTCTTCTGTTCCTGTTCATTGACAAGTGATTTTGGATCGTTTTTTTTTAATATATGTTTATTTATTATCAAATATTGACATACTTATTGCATATTATTTGCCTCATCGTTAAAAATGTAAACACATGGATTTTTAATTATTTTCCTCTAAAACCTTGCATATTTGTCAGTTTGTGAAAAAAACGCATATTTTGAAAAAACTAAGATGTTTTTCCACAAAAACAAACAGGGTTTTTGAAAAAAAAAACATAACTTTTTTTTTAAATTTACATCACTATTGCAATAAAAACACAAACTAAAAGATGTAAACCATATTTTGTTTGTTTTTGTGTTATGTTAAATTCGGTGTTTAAATTATCTTTATTAACAAAAAGTTTTTTTTTTAAATTTTATTAACCTATATGTTTTATTTTTGTTTTATTTTCGATTTCTTTAAGAATGGCTAATTATTTTTTATAATGTTTTTATGTTTAAATAAATTATTTTATTACTAGATTTGTTTCTAGTAATAATAAAGATAATAAACCCAATCAAACCCAATCACAATAGAAAGTAGGCTTTTGCGCTATTTTCCATAAATAGTTTAAAATGGCAGAAAAGTGGAACCCTGAAACCACAATCAAGTTTGTTCAAGAGTTCAGTTCTTATGAATGTCTTTGGACTACAAAGAATGAAAGTATTCATGTATACAAGACGATGCCGTCGGCGTCGGCGGCAATCCATCGTTTATAGCTACCTTTTCGCTACTACTACACGCTTTCTCGCCAACTCCGTGTAAATGGCCAGGCATAGTAGTACAAGCGTTTAGTTATTTAGTGCCTAGTGCGAGCAGCGAGTACTAATGATTAGTACTAAGCTCGTGTAAACAAGGCATATCGGAGTTAGTAGTAGTAGGTATTGATTTAAATTTGAACACCATATATTCAACGGTTTCGGATATGTTGGCCTTTTTAATGTAAATAAAAATATTTATGATGTTGGTGTTATTTCTATAAATATGCTATACAAAATGTTGCTTATTATGCAGGGAATAGGTTTCTAAAAATGTAATATTGATTCGATATTTTAGATATATTATGTGTGTTTATATTTTCTTTAATTTGGTAACAGTTATTAGTATTTTCTGGTTACTTTGACACCTAAAAAGTTATAATTAACTTTGCCTATTTGTAATACAAAAATATTTGTTTTTGGCTATATTCTGTACATCCCGATAAGACGTCAGTTTTCCTCTGATGGAGTAGCAAAACAACTTTTTTAGTTTGTTTTTATCTTAATAGCTTTTTCCTTGTTTTTGTGATAGCATAATTTTAATTTATATATGTATTTAGTTTTCATACTAAAATGGCAGGCTGTATAATACCATATCTTATTCTTTTTTAGGTTTAAAGATTCTTCGTTAACATGGATTAATCGTGACGTTCTGCCTCACGTTTGAATTATTTAATTCCTTATTTAAAAGTTTTATTGTTTTTAGTTTACTGTGCTGTAATTAAGTTATTTCATACCTAATAAATCATTTAGAGTAGTAATTTTATTTTTGTCATCTACTCCTCTGCCATTTACGTTAAACACATACCTAATTTATGCACTTTTTTTGGACTTGATTTATTTTATTTTTTGCCTATCGTAAGGAAATGAGCTTTTAATAATAAGATTAACAGCTAATTGGATGTGGGGTATCGCCCTAATTATATAGAGAAGTGCTTGTTTATAAAATTCGTTGATCAAAATGACGATACACTAGCATGGTTTGAAAGTGGAATAATTTAATAAACTTTTTCTTGCCGACTTTGGCTAGCTTCTGATATCGCTAGTTGAGCTAGTTCTAGTTATATATATATATATATATATATATATATATATATATATATATATATATATATATATATATATATATATATATATATATCGCTTGTGCTAGCATACGAAATATAAAGGGATATTTGAAAAATTAGGTTTTTTGTTATTGCTTAAATTATTAGTCTATAATAATAGAAATATGGTGAACTTATTTTGATATAGAAATCGTCGCCTATTATAGTGTTAGAGCCGACTGAACAAAGCGTCGAGGCGCAGATTTTCAGATTGGTGTACAGTCATTCTTATAGTTTTTAACTGATTGACTTGAAATCTTACCACAATCTTCTTGTATTATGTCGTAGTCTTAACTCGTCATTTAGTATCAAAAATATTTTGTTTACTTCTACTCCTTCTACCAAAAATTTACATTTCTGCAGGTAAGGGTATCAAACATTTCACGTGTAATCGCTTAACCATTTACTTTGTTTGACGAGAATTAAACAGGCAATCCCTGAAATGACCTAAAATTTTAGTCAAAAAAAATAATCATTTGATCCGGTTTGATTACAGCCTTTGCCGTCAATAGGACCGCTGACTAGGCTTTCTGCGAAATGACGCATTACTCCCAATGACTATGACATAATATACACGGTGTCCATGATAAGAAGGGCCAGTATGGGGGTCTCGCTTGTGGTTAGAAATACAATGTTGGTTAAATGGGAAAAAGTTGCGTAATTAAAGAACTAATAAAATGGTGTTCCGAAATTTTTAAGATGATTTTTCATTTTCGAATTATTTTGAAAAAACTGAATTTTCGAATTTTTAATTTAATTTTTTTCTGGCGTTTATATGAAAGGTAGGGCAAACCTAACAAACCCAAGCAACACACAATAGTTGAATAAACATTTATTTTTCGTTTATACCACAAGTATAATTATGGTGTAAAGTTTACCCACGATAAAGGATAAAATGTCCGCGCGATATACGTTTCAGTATGGTGGACTATATCCAAATTAAAAACGTTTATAAAATTCGTATAATAATCTTGTACAGAAACACGATTATATGTGGTATAAATTAAACGTTAAGATATAGTTCATGGTAATTAGATTAGTAACGTTTTTGATACACGTTTAATAGTGATTGATACGCTACGATGATATCTGGTAAAACACAAACATTGAAATATAATATAAGATCTACAAAGTGTTTACGCTTAAAGGACACATGGAATACTTTTTGATGCAATACATTTATGCGATGTATCCCATAAAGTTCGCATATTATTCATATAAGAAAGCCTAGCTATTTTGATTTCTTTGAAAATATTACTCTTCCTAACAACTATAACGTAGGAAAAAAATAAAAGCCTAGGAAGAAGGAACATACATATTTAATTATTGTACAAACTAACACCATATGCGTTTATAAACATACATATAACACACAGAAAAAGAAGAAAAGGTTGGATCAATAGTTCCATGAATGTTAACGTCCACATGGTTGATTGAATTAAAAAACTGTTAGAAGAAAATTTATTTCGATATTAGGACGAAATTCAAAATTTGTTAAACTTTATTTGTTCATCTAACAGATATGCTCTTGATTAAATATCTCTTTTTGCTTAAACTAACCGCCTTGGAGTATAATACCATAAGGTAATAATACCCGAGAAGAACAAATCGACGAGAAGCGACAGTTTTGTCGGAACCTTTGAGTTTGCTGGGGTCGATTTTCGTGACCGTCGAACACCATAATATCACTGCACGAAAGTTAAAATGGGTCCGTCAGTCCCTATTAACACTGCTGAACCATTGATATGGTATTAGTAAGAGGGCAAATTTTAATGTATGTACTTACCTTAGACAGTCTTGTGAAATGAAGAGACTGACTCCAGACCCAGTTTTTAACAAAGAGCCAGGAACTGCAAAAGAATATCCAACTATGTCTGTCACATAAGCGCACACAACTAATTTTATTTACGGCTCCATGTCAATCTAATCCACTGATATCTTAGCGATCCTTTGGCGAAAGCGCTTTTTTCTTTCGCCACCCCTTTTAAAATACTCCCCTCTACCCTAATCCACTAGTATTTTTAGTGCCCCTTTGGCGAAAGCGCAAATATGCCTTCTGGACACTCACCCTTCTAATCCACTGATATCTTAGCGATCCTTTGGCGAAAGCTCTTTTTTCTTTCGCCATCCCTTTTCAAATACTCCCCTCTACCCTAATCCACTAGTATTTTTGGACCCAGCAACTCAAAGGTTCCAACAAAGCTGTCGCTTCTCGTCGATTTGTTCTTCTCGGGTAATACTTCATTGGACTGTTTTTGTCTGTCAAGTCAATTAACAAAAGTTAACATTTTCTGATGGTTTATTTAATTCCCAAAAACCATAGCTTGTATTTAATATTCACAAACTGTTAAATTAAAGTTTTTTTCTATGATTTCAACATTTTCATTTTTTCGGTGCATATACATATAATACATACATACATACATATAATATATACATACATATAACAGCTTGACAAATAGAGTAAAAAACAAAATTTTGCATGAAAAAATTTATACAAGCTTACTAAATTAGGCGCACCTATGCTTTTTTATGAATATTATTATGTTGTTCTTATTAAAAAAAAATTATATTTATATGTTGTGTTATATATTTAAATTATTAAACTTTCTCTTTCCTATTTATGACAATACTATAAGCATATATGTAGTTCACAATCTATAGATTGTGTGCCGACTTAGCGTTTTGGAATCGATGTTTAGATTGTTTTAGCCAGTCCTGGCATGCTTGTGCGATTGCCTTATCGGTTGCTTCCCCAACAATCGGTATATTCTGGTTATTGCCTTGAAAGCAGATTTTGGTCGCCTCTGTAAAAATATATAATTTTTACGACTGTGAGGTAGCCATAAACAACAAAATTTCATTAAAAAATCCGCTGTTTCCATTAATCCGAATAATTACCATTTTGGTTTTCGGCGAATTTTGAGAATAATACTTAATAGTTAATTTCTATAGTGGAATAAAGGTTAATACTCAACCAAAATTATACCAGCAATAATCAAAAATTTAACATTTATTTTATTATTCTTATTTTTTTACTAAAATTAGATGCTATTCGTTTTTCTAGGTATAATTAGATAATTAGAATGATCTTGCAAAGGGGTGGACAAATAAAGCCCTATGGCAAGCTACTGTGGAACAGCACCTTTAATTTTAATAAAGCAAAAAAAATATCGCATCAATAATAATTGGGCAATTATAACACAAAAATGTTAATGAAAACAGATGACCTGAACTGTAAATACTTGCCTTATTAGCTCACAATGACTCTCAATCACACACGAAAAATAAACTTAAACAATAATTACTTATAGAAATCAATGGCGGCTGCATAATCCAAAAACGGCGTTTGTTCTAGGTATCTTGACTATCTTGTCTGATTTATGTGGCAAACTAACGAAGCCAATGGGAACCGCGTGTATCATCACCAGACAAAGTCGGGATTACGGATTGGCCCAAAAAGGCGCGGAGATACGCGATTCTTCCCGAAACATGACGAAACAATAAAGTCTACGCACACGTTTAATTCAAGTAGAAAATTTGGTGTATAAAACGTATATCATATACCTTTTAATAACACCCTTAATATTGTTTAACGACTTTTGACGGTTTAAGTGGCTCCATATGCTGTATATCATGAAAAGCATTAACCTCATACGAATATGCGAAAGTTCATATTTGTACAATTATTTTTAAAACAAAATAGTATAATATAGACGTATATTACATGGTTGACAACATATACGTTTACCGTTAACGTTTAATTAATATACCATAATCAAATATATTACCAAAATAGTATAATATAGACGTATATTACATGGTTGAAAACATATACGTTTATCGTTAGTTAACGTTTAATTAATATACCATAACCAAATAATTACCAAAAAATGGTTGAATATACGTAAAATCAACGATAAGGCTTAATCGTGTGTTGCTTGGGAAACTTCTTTCTAGAAACTTTTAATGAACTTAAATATTACGTTATCAATATTTTTATCCGACGTTTCGTCTTTGGGCAGCAATCATCAACTTCATTTTTTGAAATACGGTCCTGATTTTTTATGTCAAATTTTAGAAGTCCTTTTATTTTGAATTCAACAGTGTACTACACATTTTGGTTAAATTATGTTTTGAGTCTTTTTCACTATTCTTAAAAAAGTTCTGTGATACGGACCTGTCTCCTAGAACATTTCATGCGTTGTTCCAGATTTTGTAATTGAAGAAAATAATGAAGCTTGTTTAATCGTTTTAATTTCTTATTTTAATTATGTATTGTAAATAAGAAATATAATTAATTGATTGCTGTACAGGGTGTCCCATTTTGGTTGCAATTGCGGGGTATCTCGGTTATTAGTAAAGATAGAACCTTGCGGTTTTCACGAACCTGAGCTACTTTTTTGTGAAGCAAAAGATGCCGCAAACACAATTGTCATAGCCCTCTTAGTTTCCTAGCTACAGGGCGATATTGAAAATATTGCATTTTCAGGTATCCCTTGTATCTCAGTTGTATGACAACTTGTCAAAAAGGTAAAAACGTACCCTTTTAGAACTTTTTACGTAGAATCCATTGGCGTAGTCAGTTTTTTTCTAAATATTACTGTTTTTGAAATATTGACCAATGCTTGGTTTGTTTTAATGGGACACCCTGTATATTTGCCAAGAAATTAATTTGTCTTTTTACAAGCTCCTCAGAAATATATAACAGTATGGGTCTATTTTAATAAACAACGACAAAAATCCTAATTTTCATTATTCCCATTCAAAATTTTGCAGTAGGCCATGTAAAACAATGCTGCTTTTTATTGTTTGTGACAGTTCCCAAATTTTGTTCTATGCCGTGTCATTACTTGTCTTATTTATATAAACTTTGTGTTTTATTTTTAAATTTTGCTAGTTTTTTTGTATTTATTTATTGTGTAGAAGTATATTTGTGATTATGGCAGAAAACCAAACTTTCGAATATTTTGAGGAACACGATATGTTAGCTTGTTTTATATTAAGTAATTTTCATAACTAGCATTCAAAATTTTGCAGTAGGCCATGCAAAACATTGTTGCTTTTTATTTAAAGCCATTAACAGTATCTATATGCTAACAATAAATCAAGAAAATTATTTAATAACAGCTATTTATCAATATATCTATTGATAATTTTGCACAAAAATGTGCTACCTACCTAGAGGTATGTAACAAAAGGAAAAAACATCAATAATTATTATCCAATTAGCCTATCAGCAAAAACCAACTTTTAAAATCGTAACATAAGCACTACAGTAATCAAGTATATTAAAAGAACTGTTCAATCTGATTTCCATTTTGTTGTATGCACTCTTCGCATATTTTTCCTATTCGTTTTAAGGAATTAAGCAAAACAACGGGATGATTTTGTAAGTAGCGAAAACTTTCTCTTATTGCGTTTCCTAAATCTTGAATATTATCATAATGAACTTTGTAAATTTTATTCTCCAGATATCCCCATAGAAATAAATCCCATATCGACAAGTCTGGGGACCTAGGGGGCCATCTTATAGGCCCATTGGTTCCGATCCACTGATTGGTAAAATTATTCTCCAGAAATAACCTCGCCATTTGAGAATTGTGTGCAGGAGCCCCGACCTGTTGACAATAAATTTCGTTTACATGCGCTAAAGGAACATCATCAAGCAAATCAGGTATAGCTGTCTCTAAAATTTCTAGCGTAGCGATTGGCTGTTAGATTGCCCTCAAATATATAAAATTTTATGTTATGTTTATGTTACGATTTTCAAAGTGGGTTTTTGCTGATAGGCTAATTGGGTAATAATTATTTATTGATGTTTTTTCCTTTTGTTACATAAATCTAGGTAGGTAGCAGTTTTTTGTGCAAAATTATCAATAGATATATTGATAAATAGCTGTTATTAAATAATTTTCTTGATTTATTGTTAGCATATAGATACTGTTAGTGACTTTAAATAAAAGCAGCATTGTTTTACATGGCCTACTGCAAAATTTTGAATGCGAATTATGAAAATTACTTAATATAAAACAAGCTAACATATCGTATTTCTCAAAATGTTCGAAAGTTTGGTTTTCTGCCATAATCACAAATATACTTCTACACAATAAATAAATACAAAAAACTAGCAAAATTTAAAAATAAAACACAAAATTTATATAAATAAGACAAGTAATGACACGGCATAGAACAAAATTTGGGAACTGTCACAAACAATAAAAAGCAGCATTGTTTTGCATGGCCTACTGCAAAATTTTGAATGGGAATTATGAAAATTAGGATTTTTGCCGTTGTTTATTAAAGTAGAACCATACTGTTATATATTTTTGAGAAGCTTGTAAAAAGACAAATTAATTTCTTGGCAAATATACAGGGTGTCCCATTTAAAAAAACCAAGCATTGGTCAATATTTCAAGAACAGTAATATTTTGAAAAAGCTGACTACGCCAATGGATTCTACGTAAAAAGTTCTAAAGGTGTACGTTTTTACCTTTTTGACAAGTTGTCAAACAACTGAGATACAAGGGGTACCTGAAAATGCAATATTTTCAATATCGCCCTGTAGCTAGGAAACTAAGAGGGCTATGACAATTGTGTTTGCGGCATCTTTCGTTTCACAAAAAAGTAGCTCAGGTTCGTGAAAACCGCAAGGTTCTATCTTTACTAATAACCGAGATACCCCGCAATTGCAACCAAAATGGGACACCCTGTACACATTATGGTTTAATTAGGTTTTGAGCCTTTTTTGACCATTATTGACAAATTTTAGGTTCGTATATTTTTTAATTCCATTAAAGTATTGAAATGCATTTTATAATTAGTATGAAACGTTAATTTAATAACCAACCAATTACTATTAACAATACACCACAAATAAATGAACAAAGGACATACATGGATGGTAGGTACTTATCACTAGTATTACTTAACACATTCGTACAAATTCTTGTGGCGCTGTTTTAGAAGTGTTTTTGACGGTTAAGGCAACTCTAGATGTTTTTAATCCTTACTAATCATTTGGAAAACAAATGTTTTTCAACAATAATTAATTGATTATTTTTCTTATTTACAAGCCATAATTAAAATAAGAAAGTAAAACGGTTGAGTATGCTTCATTATTTTCTTCATTAAATTTCAAAATCTGGAACAATGTATAAAATGTTCTAATGGCCTGTCCGTATCACTAAGGTCAAGAAAAATACTCAAAACGTAATTTAAGCATAATGTGTCGTACACTGTTGAATTCAGAATAAAAAGGGCTTCTAAAATTTGACATAAAGAAATCAGGGCCGTAGTTAAAAGAAGTTGATGATCGCTGCCCAAAGATAAAACGTCGAATAAAAATTGATAACGTAATCTTTAAGTTCATTAACAGTTGCTACAAAGAAGTTTTATTAGTTTTGCCCTACCTTTCATATTAACGCCAGAAAAAAATTAAATTAAAATTTAGTTTTTTTCAAAATAACTCGAAAATGAAAAATCATCTAAAAAATTTTATTAGTTTTTTAATTGCTCAACTTTTTTCCCATTTAACCAATTTTGTATTTCTAACTACAAGCGAGATCTCCATACTGGCCCTCCTTATCTCCGACACCGTGTATCCTGCTTTGAAGTACATAGGCTTGATCCGAAATATTGAAAATTCCTTTTGCAATCAGCATTGGTTTAAACAAATTTTTGCTCGAAAAATTCACCTTTTCCAAAAATAGTTGCCATTTTGAAAAAATCAGTATTTTCAAAAATCCCTACGTACTTCAGTAGTGTTCTAGACGTAGATAATCTATTTTTTTATTTACTGTGAAAATCCATGACAGGCGATTTCGCTCGGACACAAACAAAATTAAAAACAAAAATGTAGAATAAAAACCTTTTAAGTTATTTTGAAATGAAGCTATTTACTTGGTAACAATCAATTTCCATACTCGGGTATAATTCTAGGGCGTCCAGGATGCCGAAAATCGAACCATATGCAACTAAAAAATTGGCCATGTTTTCTTTTACTAGTTTTAGCATTGTAATAAACGGAGTTGTTTGACTAGCTTTTTAATGTTGGCCTGGTTAATGCAGCCACTTAAGAATCGAAATATATTATTATACCAAGTTTCGTTACGGTGCAAACGGAAAATGAGATTCCGTTATCAAATTTGAATGCCTGGGGTTCAGCCTCCCCGAGCTCTGGTATTGAGGTCTATTAACTACAATTACCGCTTTTTTTATCGTTTAGTTGCATTTGTGTCCACACCTCCACTCCCAATTACCAATCTTGGGTTTGGCCCCCGAGCTAAAACTATGATTGCGCCATTGAAAGAATCTTAATAATGGTTCATGTAATGGACAAAAATCTTCGAATAAGACTTGCCATGACCTTTAAAGGCATGTTTAGTTTAAAGATTTTGATGCTTCTGAGAAATCTCTTTTGGGAAGGTTTCTGTCCACATAACCCTAGAAAATAAACAGAAAGAGCGGGCATTTAGATACAATAAATTGCTGTTACATAGCTAAACTACAATTTTAAACTTACATTTTAATAAGCTGGTATTTTGGTAATATTTGAGGAAAATGAAATAAGAATTAAACTTGATGCGAATCGAGACCGGTAGAGTTTTCGTAGCTATTGATACTATCAAATTTTGATCTAAGTTTTGAACTATAATGCGAATTCAAATCATTTGAAATATATGACATGATTTTATCGAAGGGAAAGTTTTCTTTATAGAAAATGATAATTAAATAGATTACGATACGTTAAAAGGGACGACAGATTTATTGACTTTAGGTCGGGGTATAGCAGCCTTCTCATTATGTGTAATGTGCAGTATTGTATTTAAAATTATACCGAAGATTATACACATCTTACAGTAGTAAAATAAAATTCGCACTGTGGTTAAATTGATGTATCGATCAACTTTCTAAGATATTTAATTCCTACAGAGCGTCTATTTATTTCAGTTTTTCGATATACATATGTATGTAGATCTTATAGCCTGTGTCTGCTTTTGTGACCGCTATGGCGTGCACAATTAAAAAAGAAGGTTGATTACCCGCCAGGGCGGACAACTCAATGTATTTCAATAAAAAAGAATACCGTTTTCCATAATCATTCATTTTTACTTTAAATTTATAACAAAAGTTTACATGATAATAAAATATTTATTTTAAGTTTATTATAGCTGTGATACAAATAGATTTGAAACAACTAATTTTTGTGTTTATTGTTGAAACATTCCGAACAATATCTTGGTTGGTTTGGACTGCCCTTACAATAAGTTGTTACCTTTCTGATCTTGCTTCCGTGCTATTTAACTAACCTATACACCACTGGTCTCCACGGGATTCGACGTGTCCGGTTGGGTTTGATTTGAAATTTGATGTATATCATCTGATTCGATTTTGGCCCGGCAGACAGTTTTTATAAATTTCGCTCGGCAGCAAATGTGTTAAGCACTAAACTTACCAAGTTTTGGTGAATTATTATAACATAAGAAGGTATGAGACAAAAAAACTTGATTTTTCTTAAATCCCTCATATATTTATTGAGTATTATTTTTAGAACACTTAACAAAACAGGTACACTTCTGTTGGAAGTTTTTTTACAATATTGTGTTTAGCAGTTAAAGTAGACCTGGACATGAAATACTTCAAATATTTTAAATTAAAAGTCAAATTACTTGTTCAGAAATAGGTACTTCTGAATTTGATTTAAACGTTTATACAAGAACACAATTACCTAATACAATTATTTGAATATTGAATTTGAAGTATTTTTATCAGTACATAAGTCATCATACCTACTATGGCACCTTTATAAATCCTACTTTATATTAATATGGCTTCAGTTATCGTTGGGCTCAAATAACGATAAATATAAAGTCATATATTTATTTACATTTTATTTATGCTATATATTTACAACACAGTACAACCTGTATAATATACTACTTTTATTTCGTTATAGATGCAATTATCATTTTTCTTAAGGTTGTCAATTCATATATTATTATGTAAAAATAAAATAACTTAGTTAAGAAATATAAAAAAGTAACACTGTGATTATAAAATATGTTTTAAACTTAATTTAACAACAATGAAACAGTACAAAATGTCTTTATTAATATTATTGTTGAAATGCCGTTTCTTTTTCTATGGGATATTTAATTTATACGGATTAGTATATCGACATAGGTAGACTGTAAATATCATTATTCGACAAAGTAATGTTAATCATCTAAGAAGAGTTGGAACTATGCTTCGTGTTCGTAATGAAATATGCGAACTGGTAGACACATACATATATTATGCTAATCGAATACGGGAAAAAGCCTTGCCAAGTCTTATTGATTTATCTTTTAGGGCATTTGCCACACTCCATTTACTCAATCAGCTGCTTTTTTATTTCACTGATTTTATATTTTCAGATTGTTTTCAAAGATTACTTGATCGCATCGATACCTATACCTGTAATACACGCGGTTAAGCAAATTTTTCGTAAAAATAATATAAATAGCAGGTCTAACCTTAATTAACTTGCTAATGGGCTGTCATGAATCGTTTAAATAATAATGTCAAGTGAAGACCGTTCATTTACTAGGAAACTACGGTGATGTAAGGACATCAGTCTCCTCATTTGGTTGGTGTGGACTGACTGCGTTACAGTCTTAGTGGATAGCGGTCTTGCGTTTTTACTGCTGTTTCTTTTACAAAGGTCATATTTAAAATGCAGGACTACCGTTATGGGAGTTGCTTAGATTTATGATAGTAGATTTGTGCCCCCCCCCCCCCAGCTTAATGTCAGAATAAAATACACTATCCTTTTTAGTCTGCGAAGCCATTTAAATTATTTTTGTTTCTACTTACAATTAGTACAGACATTAAATTTACTGCTATTAGATAAAACGTTTTTATATCTTTTACCGTTTCCAAAATATTTCCTTATCCATCTATAAATAGAGCTGTATCTCTGTTTGCAAGATGTGCAACTTTACCTGCGACAACTTAACAATGACAATTTATATAAAACCGGCCTATTTTGGCAGAACACTTGTTACAAAAAATCTTAAGTCCACTTTTTAGGTTGTGTAAAATACAAATAGTAATCTGAACAAAGGCTGATTGACTGTAAAATAACCATTTCAATGTTAAACAGAAATACCATACAGTGCAATGAACTTATGAACTGATGGCGAATTCACGCTTAGTATTGGTCGAGCTGTTTTTCTAATTTTGTGATCCGGTACGACCAAGGATTTGGTACTGAAAGATTTCATATTACGGTCATTATAGTCACTATTATGTATTTTAACAAAAAAGCGATAATTACCTCATTTTGAATCATATTTTTAACCTGCTCCGACATTTCGATTTCGTAGATTGTTTTTCTAATCAAGTGACCTTATAAACGGCTCTATTTTTACTACACCGTAAACTCATTGCTTTCTTTCTGTAGTAAATAACGGAGCAACACCAATAATAATTAAGTATGGAAGCGGATTACTCCTTTTAAAACATAAGCGGCCCTCAGACAATCAGTACCTATACTGCCTTCGATTCTTCAGTATACTGATGACTGACGTCACAGGTTCAATATTTCTATTAGTCTTTCGGCATAGAACAACATGGTTTCCTTCTAAACGTTCAGTGGATACCTACTATACAAGTTTGTTACAGTCTGAGTTTGAACTAAACAAAATGGTGAACATTTATCATCTGGTGCACTAGATTTTGATAAAGGTCCATTACAACAATTAATATACAAGCTTGAACAATTGAACATTGTGCAAACTAGGGAAACTACTGGGGTGGATTAAGAGACTTTTTTCCGTCGTGCCTTCCGGGTTAGAGTGAATGTAGAACTTACTTATAGGTATTCAAATGAACACAAAATCATTAGTGGGCTACCCCTAGGTTCAGTTTTGTGTCCCTTATTTTTTATTATTTATACTTATATCAGAATTGGGTCACATATAAAAACAAATATCCGCATTTTTGTTGACGATAATAGTAATAATCATTATCTTGTAAATTTTACAGACCGCAGTTCATCAGTATAATCTTTCAAAAACAAAACGAATTAGGAATTGAAACAGCTTGATAGAAATCTTATACATTGCAATTCGCAGCTTAGCTTAGGGCGTGTTTTAAAATTCAGCGCATTCTGCATTTGATGGCATTAGTTGTGTCTCGTCATTTTTCTTACGAATGTATTAATAATAATAATAATAATAATAATAATAAAGTTTATTTAAATTAATTACAATTTAAACATGATTTCACATATGTATATTATAAATAAACTTGCTAAAACCCCCGAAGACGTGCTTGTTAGAAAGAGAGAGAACACATTGATGTAGGTGGCTGAATTTGAAAACTCGCCCTTACTGTATTTAAATTGTAAAAATCCTATTATCTCTGACAGTTTCATCGGTTATACGGCCTACTGTTAAATTAAATTTAATTTTGTGTCAGCTGCTGTTAAACATCTTAGATTCATTATTATGAAATGTAGCAAAAGTCTGTTATATTATCTTGGAAAATCTGAACCCCCAAAATTACAGCCAGTAATAGGGGTGTCCCGGGGAATGGTGGCCATTGGGGTCATCAGAGCCATGTTCAATTTCGCATCCGTTTGTTAAATAGGGGAGAGGGGGGCACATTCGGACACGGGGCACAATAGGACATTTTCAAATTTGGCGCCATCATCCTTGCAATTTAGTTTATATTCGTAATACCAGATGACGGCACGCTGCTGCAGTTAGACAAATAGTCTTCTGTTGCCAGGCAGTTGTGTTACCGGTTGGTAATAAGTTTTATGTATTTTACGCGTTTTCGTAAATTTCTGGTTTTAAACTGGTAAGTGAATATCTTATTAATGGTTATTTAAATAGGTTAAATCATTTGGCTGCTGAAAATAGTTACGATTGAGCTTTATTTTTGTGCCATAGATATTTAGTTAAACATAACCTACAAATTTTTAAAAAAAATTTCGTATATCGTTCTCGCTTGGGGCACATTTGGACAGGCAATACGGGGCACATTTGGACAGGCAATACGGGGCACATGTGGGCAATGTCCGAATGTGCCCCTTTAAAAATACTATTTCAGCTTTTTTTTTCAGAGTTAAAATGGTTCGCAATTATAAAAAGAAAACAGACCGTGCTTCTATTTCGGAGGAAAATATGTCCCTAGCAATTAGTGATGTATTGGCTGGTCGCCTTTTTATAAGAAATGCCTCAAAAACATACAATGTCAAGAAATCTACATTAGGAAGTCGGTTAGAAAAGATTAAGAAATCGAAAATTGAAAATGGTACAAGTAATCAGTGGGAAGGCCCATCTGAATTACGCAGTTTACCTGAACGTGAAGGCGAAAATTGTTTATCAAACGATGCAGGTGGTGTGCCATCGGAACAAAGGAACACTAAAAAATATCGTTAAGTGGCCGTTTCAGTCCAAATACACTACCCAACAAGATTTTACCACTGACTGCGAAAATATGTTAAGTAAATATTTGTTACAATGTTCAAAAATAAATTATGGACTAACATATCTCCAAGCACAAAAGTTAGCGTATCAGTGCGCCAAAAAATTAAACATTAAAAAATGTCCTACTAGCTGGGAGAGAGACGAAAAGGCTGGTAAGCATTGGATGCAATCTTTCATGAAACGATTTCCCAACCTCACATTGCGAAAACCAGAAAATACCAGTATGGCTCGTGCTACAGGGTTTAATGAAAAAAACGTGACAGAATTTTTTGACAACTTGCAAAACGCTATCAGAAAATATAATATAGCACCTGAAAACATTTATAATTTAGATGAGACGGGAGTTACAACCGTTCTTCAAGCGCCCAAAGTTATTGCTGGAACAGGCACTAAACAAGTGGGGCAGATAGTATCAGCTGAACGGGGTGAACTTGTAACGTTCTGTGCCATTATTAATTCAGTTAGTAATACTGTACCCCCTGTATATGTTTTTCCAAGGGCAAAATATAAGCCACTATTCCTTAAAGGTGAGCCAAATGGAAGTTTGGGATTAGCAAATAAGTCTGGATCAGGTTGGATGACATCTCTTTTGTTTACCGAAGTCGTCAAGCATATTCAGAAACACACGAAGTGTACTAAAGACGAACCTATTTTAGTCGGTTTGGATAACCATGAGTACCCGTTTGGAAACCATACTGTTTTGCCGAGACCATGGTATTATTTTTGTTACATTTCCACCACACTGCACACATCGCTTACAACCGCTAGATGTGTGCCTATATGGGCCGTTTAAAAATTATTTAAAGATCTCGTTTAACGATTGGCTTCTTAGTAATCCTGGGAAGAGGGTGTCCATATATGAAATAGCAGAATGAACTGGAAAAGCTTATTATAAAGCCTTTTCAATTGAAAATATTTGCTCTGGATTTAAAAAGTGTGGTATTGTACTTTTCGACAGAAATGTTTTTTTCCAAAGATGATTATGCGCCCGCTTGTGTTAATGATACCGTGCCCTCATGTAGCCAAGATAACATGGAAATTATTCCTGTAGTTCAGAAAAATCAACACTCGGTTCAAGTTCCCGAAGAGCTACCTCAGACGCCACAAGACACTTCAGATACTTTACCATCAACAAACACTTGCACTTCCATCATAACACCCGAAACTGTCCGACCATATCCAAAGGCACAAAGAAAATCTTTGATAAAAAAAGGTAGAAATATAGGAAAATCCCGTATTCTTACAGAAACTCCTGAGAAAGATCGTCTGGAACAGGAGAGGACAGAGAAAGGAAAAAAAATGTGTTTAAGACTAAAGACTACACCGTTAAAACTACCCAAAAATCTACCCAAAAATGTAAAGACCAACGAGGGAATGATACAGACACATCATCAGAAAATAACGTAATTTTGCAGGATAGTGAATCAGATTGCGTTAGCGAATTTGAAAAAGAAAATTCTGATGAGGAATTTATGCAACAGGTTATTCCGTTACTAGATCCTGAGACTGATTTGCCAAATATACTGGGTGAGTCAAAAGTACTTTGACAAACTCCAGGAGGTGATTGCTGGCATTATTTTAAGGCGAAAAGTTTATATAAACAATGGTCCTTGGCGGCTTCGTTACGGAGATACAGGGTGTTGAAAAATTAAAAGAAAAATAAGAATTTTTAAGTAGCTTCTAAACGTTTTGAGCTTGTGTTAAGAAATTCGGTGGATGAGATAAACACCTAAGGACACTCATTTTAAAAGTATATCGCGTTCTTAAATTTAACCAGTGGCGTCGGTACGAAACTTTCATATAACATTTTTTGTGAAAACTATGCTACGCCACTGATTTATTTTATTTTAACTACCATTTTGTGAATCCTTGCTTCATTTGCAACAAAAAAAGTCTCTTGCGCTTTTTTCATACGGGGAACGGTTTAAGGGTAAATCATTATTTTATTCGGCTATACAAATGAATTAAAAAATTTATTTTAAATTGATCAAACATTCAGACTCAGACATTATTAAAATAACAACTAATTTATTTAAATAAATAAGTAACAGATATAAAATTGCCTTAAATAAATTGTTGGAAATGTCCACCGTCAGCCAAGATGCAGGTCTCCTTCGCATGGAATCCCGTACGCGTCGTAAGATAAGGGGTCTGTTTCTTATTTCTTCGAACCCATTGGTTATTCGATTTCTTAGATCTAGTTCGTTTTCCACTGGCGTTCTATAAACGACTGACTTTAAGTGTCCCCACAAATAAAAATCAAGTGGATTTAAATCTGGGGACCTTGGTGGCCACGGTTGATTTCCTTCTTCAACTCCCCTACCGATCCAACGATTTCCATAAATTTGATTAAGGTAATTCCTGGTCATTACGCTAAAATGAGCAGGAGCTCCGTCATGCATAAACCACATGCGTCCTCGAGTTTCTAAGGGCACATCGTCCAAAAAGGAGGAAGTTCATTTTCCAAAAAATGTTGGTACGTTTCTCCATTAAGGCGAAGTGGAAGAAAGAAAGGTCCTATCAGGTATTCACCAACTATTCCCGCCCACACGTTTAGCGAGAATTGATATTGAAAATGTCTTGCACTAACTGCGTGAGGATTTTCCACAGACCAGATATGATTATTATGAAAGTTTGTAATAGCACACTTAGAAAAGTTTGCCTCGTCCGTAAAAAGTACAAGATTCAAAAATATTGGATTTTCAGCCAATTTTCCCAAAAACCACTGACACAAATTAATTCGCTGGGGAAAATCTCTTGGCAAAAGAGCTTGCACCCTTTGAATGTGGTACGGATACAACTGATTATCGTGTAAAATTCTAGAAACTGTGGCTTGGGTGGAATTTAGGGCATGAGCAATTATTCGGGTGCTTGTTCCTGGATCTTCCTCTACAGCGTGTAAAACAGCTTCTTCCAGTTCCGGCGTTCTGGCTGTTCGGGGTCTTCCAGGAATGTCATGTGTCCCCTTAAAACTCCCTGTTTCAGCTAAACGGCGGTGAAGATTTGTAAAAGTTGCAGCAGCAGGCAGTACTCGGTTAGGATACCGCTCCTGATAAATTCGTTGAGCTTCGCGCGCATTACCATCGGCAAGGCCGTAGACAAAATGCATGTCGGCTAAATAGGCATTATTTCTCAAATAATCCATAATTTACAAACAATATTACTAATAATCAATGAGAAATAGCAAAAAGAACGAAATAAACCACACTATCAACTAACTGTCAAATAATGTTTGAATTTTTGGACAGTTGCATTTCTAAAGCCAACTCAAAAAAAATCAGATGCATTTCCAAAGCCAACTCGAAATAAAGAAACAGCGGATATATGCATTGCTATTTTTACGGAAAAAATGTATTCCATGTTAAGATTTTTTTTAAAAATTATTAATGCTACTAAGAGAAAGTTAGATTTAATAAAAATCTGTAAAAACATTAAGCCAATTTTTATTTTTAATTGAATTAGTTGTATCCGTACCACATTCAAAGGGGCAAGCTCTTTTGCCAAGAGATTTTCCCCAGCGAATTAATTTGTGTCAGTGGTTTTTGGGAAAATTGGCTGAAAATCCAATATTTTTGATTCTTGTATTTTTTACGGACGAGGCAAACTTTTCTAAGTGTGCTAACAAACTTTCATAATAATCATATCTGGTCTGTGGAAAATCCTCACGCAGTTAGTGCAAGACATTTTCAATATCAATTCTCGCTAAACGTGTGGGCGGGAATACAGTTGGTGAATACCTGATAGGACCTTTCTTTCTTCCACTTCGCCTTAATGGAGAAACGTACCAACATTTTTTGGAAAATGAACTTCCTCCTTTATTGGACGATGTGCCCTTAGAAACTCGAGGACGCATGTGGTTTATGCATGACGGAGCTCCTGCTCATTTTAGCGTAATGACCAGGAATTACCTTAATCAAATTTATGGAAATCGTTGGATCGGTAGGGGAGTTCAAGAAGGAAATCAACCGTGGCCACCAAGGTCCCCAGATTTAAATCCACTTGATTTTTATTTGTGGGGACACTTAAAGTCAGTCGTTTATAGAACGCCAGTGGAAAACGAACTAGATCTAAGAAACCGAATACCCAATGGGTTCGAAGAAATAAGAAACAGACCCCTTATCTTACGACGCGTACGGGATTCCATGCGAAGGAGACCTGCATCTTGGCTGACGGTGGACATTTCCAACAATTTATTTAAGGCAATTTTATATCTGTTACTTATTTATTTAAATAAATTAGTTGTTATTTTAATAATGTCTGAGTCTGAATGTTTGATCAATTTAAAATAAATTTTTTAATACATTTGTATAGCCGAATAAAATAATGATTTATCTTTAAACCGTTCCCCGTATGAAAAAAACGCAAGAGACTTTTTTGTTGCAAATAAAGCAAGAATTCACAAAATGGTAGTTAAAATAAAATAAGTCAGTGGTGTAGCATAGTTTTCACAAAAAATGTTATATGAAAGATTCGTACCGACGCCACTGGTTAAATTTAAGAACGCCATATACTTTTAAAATGAGTGTCCTTAGGTGTTTATCTCATCCACCGAATTTCATAACACAAGCTCGAAATGTTTAGAAGCTACTTAAAAATTCTTATTTTTTTTTTAATTTTTCAACACCCTGTATCTCCGTAACGAAGCCGCCAAGGACCATTGTTTATATAAACTTTTCGCCTTAAAATAATGTCAGCAATCACCTCCTGAAGTTTGTCAAAGTACTTTTGACTCACCCTGTATAATATGTAGGAGACTTCCTCCTCGTAAAATATTGCCCGAAAAAATTTGTTAAATTTTATGTAGGTGAGGTCGAGAAATATATATAGAAGGACAATACCAGTTAAATTTTATGAGAAAAAAAGGGACAGGTTTTGTTTATCCAATTGTTCCCGATAAGAATTTAATCGAGCTTGAGCAGATTGAACTTAAACTTCCACGACCAAAAGACATTAAAACAACAACTCGCGCAAGTTCAATCAAAAAGTTTTCTGTAGATTTAAGTTCTTATAACATTTTATAAACATGTATAATTTTTCACTGGTTTTCGCTAAATTATTAACAAACTTTTGCATCAAAAATTTTGTTATTTTGATGAAATAAAACTTTAATTTCTAGTTTTCATATTCTTTCTATAGGTGTCCACAAGTGCCCCAGCTATGTCCCATTGTGCCCATCTACAGGGGCACATTTGGACATTAGCAGTCAAGTTTTTAAAATTTAATAACATTTATTAGTAACTTAGTTCATGTTTTACAAATATAACAAATTAGAGCCATAATATCAAATAATGTTAACGCAGATTTAAAATCTTTTTATCCTAACAAATTTTAGAATTAAATGAAATAATGTTCCAAACGTCCGAATGTGCCCCCCTCTCCCCTACCTAAAAAACGAATGGTGCTGCCATCTACTATCGCCTAATCCAACCAGCCGACGAAGTTGAACGGCGGTGCGTAAAAAATTGCAATGGCTGAGATGACATTTCTAGATAAGCACTTGCTGCTGTAAGAAACGTCCCGTTTTAGTTACGTCAACAGTTTTTTTTGAGAATAAATATTCCCAAACCGAGTTAGTGAGTTAGTTTTATAAACCTAATACTTCAAAAAACCGTAAGTAGTTCTTAAAATATTTAGGTATTACAAAATCTGTAGACAAATATTCCACACGTGGTTTTTTTTGGGTTAAGGTAGCCGGTCAGACTGGGTTAATGGAGGCCGGCCACCATTACCCCTTGATTAAAATATAACAAACAATCTTGCATTTTTAAATTTCAGATGCCAAGAACTTATCACAGCCAGACCAAAAAGGCATCGTGGATTGGGAAACATCAAAATCCCTCGAAGAAGCCTTCAAAAGTGATTAAAGGAAAATAGTGAAGAGGGTCCTTCTCTAGGGCGAAGGTCAGTGTTTTCAGCAGACGAAGAAAAATAACTTGCAGAACATGTAATATGTGCAAGAGATTAAAAAATGCGCTTACGATTATGCTGAAACGAATAATTAGCCCTTTCCCTTCAACAAAGATAAAAAAACTGCAGGTGATGATGAGCTATGGGGTTTCATGAAGCGAAACCCTTCCGTAGCATTGCGTATGCCAGAATCGACGTCCATAAATAGAATATCCGCGTTTAATAAAGAGGAAGTCACTGTTTTTTTTTTTTTTAATAACTTGGAGCAGGTGCAAGCAAAATACAATTTTGAGGCACATAGGATTCTTAATGCCAACGAGACTGGGATTTCAACGGTACAGACACTTGCAAATACTTGCTCAGAAAGGTTGGAAGCAAGTTGGGTTTGCCACGAGTTGGTTACGGGGCAGGAATATAACAGTTGTGTGCGCTTTTAGCCCCTCAGGAATTTTTGTGCCGCCCATGTTTATTTATGGGAGAAAACGAATGAACCCGCACCTTCAGAAACTCTTCATACTTGTTCCGACAGATGATGGATCACAGAAGATCTTTTCGTGCAATACTTAAAACATTTTCAACAATTTACCAAAGCTAGCCTCGAACATCCCGTTTTGCTTATAATGTATAAACATTCCTCGCATTCAACCCTGCAAGCTTATTAATTTTGCAAAGCCAATGGCATTATACTTTTATCCATACCACCCCACACTTTTCATAGAATACAACCGTTGGATGTAACTTTTTACGGACCTCTGAAAACTGGATTCAATACAGAGTGTAACAAATATTTAAAAAATCACCCACATGAAAAAATAACTCCATTTGAGGTATCCGAACTTTTTAACAATGCTTTTATGTGGGTGGCCACACCAGAAATGGCAGTCAAGGGCTTTCAAGTTACAGGAATCTGACGTTTTCTCTGAAGAAGACTTTGAGCCTGCCCGGCTACATAACGTCAGTCTTAATAATGTATCAGATCGTGAGGAACAAGCACAACGAACTTCAGAGCGTCAACAAACTCCTGAACTACAGGGGCTTCCAGGACCTCCAAGAACTTCACCACACGAAAAAACTTCAGAACTGCAATTGTTGGTTCCTCAAAAATATGGAAAGGTCATTTCAAGAATTATTGCCGCTACCTGGACCATCACCTTCCAAAATTGCCAAAAAGTCGACCACGAATGAACAGCATTCCCAAATAATAACGTTTACTCCATATAAAGATGTTTTAGAAAAAAAGCTGCAAAACATTATCGAACAAGCACCCGCCAAGGAAAGTTAGAAAAGAAAAATTTTCGTTGAAAATTAGCAAGAAAATGCCCCAGAAAAGAAGTTCTACAAATAAATAAGTTCATGGGAAGAAGATAATGACGACGAGGAGAAGGATGAAGATGTAAAGGGGATGACATATTTGTTTATTGTGTGGGGAGTTTGGGAAAAACGGGGAAATGTGGCTACGATGTATTTTGTGTAGCCAATGAGCACTTAAAGCCTAAGCAAATACGGAAAAAAATTATTTACATGTGACTTCTGTGTTTACAAAAAAATTTTGGGGCAATAGTGGCCACATGCTACCATTACCCCAAGTATATGGGGTGATGATAGCCAAGTATTTTTTTTTAATTCCAGAATATCTAATCTTATGTTTCATTTTATTACTTTTTAATGAAGCATTAAGTAAACAACGTAGTCTAGTTAGTGTATTCCCTTATTCATTAAAATTTATTAAGAAAAACAAACCAAATATTTGGAATAAAGCTTAGGGGGCCACCATTCCCCCGGTTTCCGCTATTAACAGTCCATCATTTGTACTTACACAATAAGTAATTCTGTTAATCATAAAAAAATTACGTAAATCTGATTGATGGTTTGTACTCACACGATAAGTAATACTGTCAGTCATAAAAATACTGCCAATCTGGTTGATAGTCCGACGAGGGCCGCTTTATTATCATTTAGATTCCCTCACAATGTCAGCTTAGTTTTTAGAATACTTCTTTACTAAAAGCCTGTAGTGCCAAACCAAATGTGCCCTAAATGTATCCGTTGCTCATTAGATATTATTAAATGCAAAGTAATTATTAACGAGTTTCTTAAATGAGCACATTTGAAGCATTTTGCAAATATGTGCAAAGCAACATAAAAAAATTAAATTCTGTGTACTGTGTATGCTTTCTTACGTAAAATTTATTTTATGTATATCCTATGATTTAGTGGAAAGCAAAAATTCTGAACCGCAGAAATATACAATACTCTCTAATGAATCGACCATACAGCAATTTGTAGATACCTGAGGGTAAAATATGGTGTGCTTAGTAAAATGCTGTTGAGATATAGGCTGTTTAATTTAAACATTTATTTTTAAAATTTAGCAATAACTTAATAAGCAGTACAGTCATCTATTTCAAAAACATGTTTTGGAAGAGTAATAAGTATGTAAGTATTTTTGGAATAATGAAAAGGAACTTAAAAATATGTTGATATATTTCTGTTACCTATTTGGATCTAATTAATAGAAGAATTGCACCAAGGCGTTCCAATAACTCTATTCGGATCTTCAAATTACTTCATGGCTTTTGGTTTATATATATATATATATATATATAAATATATATATATATATATATATATATATATATATATATATATATATATATATATATATATATATATATATATATATATACTGGAAAGGGTAGTCTTGACCGTTGAATAGAACGACTGTTGATTTTCTTGGGGTAGCGGCCTCGGGTCGAAGTAAAACTCTTTTTTCACAAATATATTACCAGCGTATTACTCAATTTGCACGTAAGTAAATTGAAATTGACCATAACTTCCTGATCCTTTTTATATGTAACTATTTTCCGTTGTTCTTTTTATGTTTTTTTTTTAATAAAAAGAAAGCCATACATATAAGCCATCATGTAATAATTTCCATTATTGTAGCCTTGAAAAAGGAAAAAATAAATTTCCGAAAGCTTGGCGTTTGTGAAAAAAAGTTTTACTTCGGCCCGAGACCCCTACCCCAAGAAAATCAACAGTCGTCATATATATATATATATATATATATATATATATATATATATATATATATATATATATATATATATATATATATATATATATATATATATGTATATATATATATATATATATATATATATATATATATATATATATATATATATATATATATAATATATATATATATATATATATATATATATATATATATATATATATATATATATATATATATATGTTGCTAATTAGCAACATTTCTGCGAAGTATTTTTGTATTCCTTTTTTTAAATAATTCACATTGGTAAGTTTTTAAAATGATTTTTTGATTGTATGGGAACTGTGTTTTGTAACTTTTGTAGTGTGTCCTGAAGAAGGGTTAAATTGAAACTCGAAAGCTCGACTAAGCAATAAAGAATTAATTAACTGCTACCCAGAAAAAATTCCTTTTTTCTAACTATTCAGTCACGAATACACATCCCTTAGTTATATATATATATATATATATATATATATATATATATATATATATATATATATATATATATATATATATGTATATATATATATATATATATATATATATATATATATATATATATATATATATATATATATATATATATATATATATATTATATTTAGAGATGTGAACATGGAACAGGAAATTAACTTCTCATTTACCTATATTTAAAATTTCAAAGATATTTAAAATTTGTGCATAGCACCAATCATATTTTGCTATCCTAAATTTTAATCACTTAAAATTAAATAACAATCTAAACTTTAAATTATTAATCAACAATTAACATAACAAATATTTTACCCTGTCAATAATTATAAAACTAATTACAGAATTATAAATGCTAGGTGCTTTCATATCTCTCTCATAACCAATACACGCTAATTTTTGATAAGACAACAATACACCCTTTTTTAGATAACAAAGTATTTGAGACGTGTTTTGGCTGAAATTACATGCAGAAACTTAATTTAAAATATTCAAATCTAAAATATCTAATTCAAGCTGAATTGTACAATAGAGAATTCTGAAATTTAACTAAATAAGTAAGTAACTAGAAAATACTCTTATACTTATATAGGTACCTATTTAAGCGAACTAACAAGGATCTTAAAAAGATCAGATGTTTAAAAGGTTTATTATAAAAAAAATTATAAATGAATCAACGTAAGAGTTTATATAATTTTATTATTACCTGCAGCATAAAAGTAAATATCTAGATAATATCAAAATTTAGTCCTAATAAATTTACCATCTTATAACGTTTGTTGTATTTTTAATAAAATGTGCTTAATAAAACTAACAATAATTATTGAGCATTATGTGTAAATTAAAAATTTTAACTTTTATCACAATATATCTAGTATAGTTTATTTAATATACTGGTTTTGTGCTGATACTGAACTTAAAAACAAATATCACCAGCACAAGTTCGAGATTAGTAAGAATAAACTAATTCGTGTTTTATTAATTGGTAATACACAGTGAGTTCATACATTAATGATCGGTTTGGTAATGTAATGTTATTTAATTAATTATTTTGTCTATCTTTTGTCTTCCTTTACCAATTTTATGAATATATATAGTTATGTTAAATTTAGTAGCCTTACTTTAGGAAACCGTCCAACAGAATTCTTTATTATAATTATTGGAAACATTTCCAGAGAATTTTATTATTATAGAAAAATGGAACTGAACAGAAATGTTTTTTTTATAAAAAACTAGCTTATATACATATAATTTTAACAAATTATAATAACATATTGCCCGGACTAAAGTAGATATTTGAATCTGCGATTGCTTTAAATTCCGTTAACCACAAATAACTTTTACTTAAGAAGCCTCTTTTGGCTTTGTCATATAGATGACATGAAATAAATTAACAAATTAAATCCATTTCTGCAATAAATGAAAAAATAAGTAGGTCAACTTAAACGTAATAACAGTAACACTAATGAAGAAATAGTAGGTAACTATTAAAAGTAATGGCTTTAATATACTCTGCATCAAACTACAAAATCTATTCAGCTGATTATAATAGTATCAAAATTTCTTTAAAATATTTTTAAGAAACCAAAACAAATTTTAAAATGGACCTCACGTGATTAAAATTTTGTACGGTCAGATATGTTTTCGGTTCTTTTACGAAAATTGTATTTTTAATCCAGCTATTTATTACAAAGAGACAAGAGCTATCTTGTATGCATTAGTGATGTAACGAATATCAATTTTTCAGGATTCGCGAATGCGAATGCAAGTGCGAATATCTGCCGCCGATATTCGCGAATTCGAATGCGATATTCGCGAATGCGAATGCGAAGATTCAGTTTTTAAACCTGGCGCCATTTACCTATGACTCGATTTTGTCAGCTGAGTTAGCTGAGCTGACTTGCCGCGCGAGTCGCACGCCCACATTTGTCATCGTTTGCACCTTATCCCGATGGTTGTTTGTTTACCTATCGACAGATCGTTAACAGAAACACGTAAATTTTGGGGTTAGAGTGTGATTAGTGATTTGTTAACATGAGTAAATCAGAAGAAATTAATATTTTTTTGTTTCATTTACCTAATATTATTGACACCTTATGTATTTTTTCTGACGTCCATATTCGCAAAATATTAGCATAAATTTTGCGAATGCGATTGCGAATACGAATGTCAAGAAATATGCGAATATTCGCGAATGCGAATGCGAATACAAATATTCGTTACATCACTAGTATGCATCATAAATAAATAAGAATTGATGGATATTCTCAAAATTGAGACAAAATAAATTTATTTACTTTCTAACTAATAGTTTTACATCGCGTTGTGGGCTTGAATGAAATGAGACTAATAAAGTTGTAGTTCTGTAAAAATTCTATTAGTTTGATGAAGCAGTACTTCGCCAAACAAACTAAGAATATTTTTTTCGATATTGGAAAGAGGGATTCTTCTATTGTAATTTAGGGCAGAAGTACAATTTAATAGTTATAGTTTGTATTCTATCCTTGGAAGGGTTGAGACAGTAAGTAGTAGTAAAATTTAGGCAAGAATATGGAATTCCCATGAAATTTGAAAATTAAAGGAAAACTTTGAATCATGTAAGTAGTAATAGCAGTGATATATCTTTTAATTTCTAAAACACAACATGATAATATATTATTAATTCAGAATAAGTATCAAACATTTGGCACCGTCAAGGTAAGATCGCAAGGGCGGCAACACTTAACCACAAAGATAAGATCGCGAGGGCAACATTTAAAACAATCCCTAGGACTGAATAACACAAATTACGGTTTTTAGATTTATAAAGTCGTTAATAAATTCGTTTTTTAAATGTGTCCTGAAATGATTCAAAAAATATTTTAAAAATAATTGTTCTATAACTTTTTAGGAGGATAGGCGAGCGGGACTCACCCCTAAAATGACCGACTAGTGACCACGGTCGTCCTAGTCGCTAAAAACAGTTTTACTTTATGTTTTCGAGGTCGCTGAACACGAATCCAAAGTTATTTTTTTAATTAAAGTGGGGGAACAATGAAAAAAATGGCAATGTAGTGCCAAATGGGGAAAATAAAATTTTCATACTTTTTGATATTCAACTCGCTATATCTCAGACAATTATTCATATTTCTTTTTTAAATTTTAACCACTTATTCCTTAAGGTATTGCCTAGAAAACAAGCTGCATCCGAAGTTCTCAAAGCAATTATTGGCTGAGTGGCGAATTTTCAAAGTTGTGCTATCAGGTTTTATGAGTCCTCACATACTATCGCAAAAGTTGAGTGACGAAGTTTCGAATTTCGAGTAAATAGCTATAGGTATAGTATTAAAATATAGTATAGAAGGAAGTTTTTTGTAAAACGTAAGCGCTTTATATTCAATAGAAAAAAATATATACGATTTCAAATCTGAGAGCTGAGTACGGGCGCGCTCGTTTGGCGCGCAGTGATTATAGCGGCAGGCGTATACAGGGGTTTCAATGATTTTACCTAGCTCGATTGCTTACTATATCAATTTTTTTAGATCTTTTTATTTGTGTTAACGAAAAAACATTTTTTATAAATATTCGAAATAAACAAGGTAAGTACAACTCCTAATTAAATGAAAATCACTGAAAGAAATTTGAAAATTATTCGTTTATTTTATCTACATTGACACATGAATCACTACAGCTACAAACATCACAGCATCTTAAGTTAGATACTATACAAGGGCAAATCGCAGTTGCACAGGCATTTTTACCATTATATATGAACAAAAATATTTTTGTAGTGTTGGCAGTTTGGCAGTGGGTTCATCATAATAATCGAATTGCAATTTGTCGTCTTCTACCAACCATCCAAACTTTGTCACATCTTCAGAAGCAATTGTAAATTTTGTCGCTTGCCTCCATTCGTTGATTTGCCAAAGAGCTCTTAAAATATGCTTTAGCATAGCTGGTTTTGACGAAGGAAGGTTTGAGATGTTTAGATTTTTTTCGATGGTTAAATTATTGCGTAAGGAATTGATGTCAGTGCGAATAGCTTTTGATTTTTTGGGGGAATCATACAAATACGATACGAATAAGCTAATGATTTCTTGGACAATATCTATAGATAAATCATTTATTTTAGCTAAATTAAGCAATTCTTCATTTGACACTTTTTTTAGAGTGGCATAAACAGTCTTTTTACCAATATAAAATAATGACGAATTTGTATCACAGCCGGTCAAAGCATGTGCAGCTAAGAAAGACGGACATAAATGATTTCCTAGTTTTTGGGCTAAAATATGTATCTTCTCAGATCAGTGCGGACCGAAATTTTTTCTGTAAAAACCACAGCTGAGGACTATTTTCAAAATGTTGAAAGTGTGCAATAGTTATAATATAAGCACTACACAATGATAAACATAAATCATGTAGCTAACTGTACTTACCTTGTTGATTAAAACATTTGGAATATTTATAAACAACGCGTTTTCAATAACACAAATAAAAATATCTAAAAAAAAGCGATATAGTAAGCAATCGAGCTAGGTAAAATCATTCAAACGCCTGTATACGCCTGCCGCGCTAATCACTGCGCGCCAAACGCACGCGCCAGTACTCAGCTCTCAGCTTTGAACTCGTATATCTTTTTTTCTATTGAATACAAAGCGCTCAAATTTTACAAAAAACTTCCCTATATACTATATTTTAATACTATATATTTATTTACTCGAAATTCGAAACTTCGTCACTCAACTTTTGCGATAGTATGTGAGGACTCATAAAACCTGATAGCACAACTTTGAAAATTTGCCACACAGCCAATAATTGCTTTGAGACCTTCGGATGGGACTTGTTTTCTAGGTAATATCTTAAAGAATAAGTGGTTAAAATTTAAAAAAGAAATATGAATAATTGTTTGAGATATAGCGAGTTCAATATTAAAAAGTATGAAAATTTTATTTTCCTCATTTAGCACTAAATTGCCATTTTTTTCAATGTTCCCCATTTTAATCAAAAAAATAACTTTGGATTCGTGTTCAGCGACCTCGAAAATATAAAGTAAAACTGATTTTAGCGACTCGGACGCCGTAGTCACATACTGCTATTTCTAAGCTACTCGCCTAGGAGGTGCAACTGCCTGCTTCAGTTTCCTGCCGGTAAGAGAAACCTTACTACACTTTCTTCTGCAGAGAACCCATTTTAAATTAACTAATTTTGTATATTTAACGACTCCAAGCGAATACCGCAATAGAAATATGACAACAATAGATCAAATGGATCAAATCCCAATTTTGAACTTTAAAAATCGCCCGAGGTCCTAAAAGTGTGTCAAGAAAAAATCGGTGCATTGATAATGTAAAAATTTTCTTAGATTACTGTTCACTTCTCTTCTAAAACCTTGTACAGTAAACAAGTTGGAATGTTATATTGATATCCTGCACTAAATTATATCAGACGAATCACCGGCCGTATGTATTTACATGCACCAAGTTCAGCCATTTTTGTATATGCAATTTAAATAACCCCTATAACTGTTTAAATTTATATTATACTTTATGCCCACCTTAATTTTGCCTTAAAACGTTTTTATAACCTATCTATCGTAAAGACGGAAGCTTCTGTAAATGCATTACTAAGTATTACGATATTCTTAGGTTATCGAGTAGGTCGGACAGTTTTAAGATACAATTTAAATTTTGTACACACTCTGTCTAACAGACATACAGTAATATTTTAACGGCTATATCAATACATTTTCACCATTTTAAATTACTTCTTGTATAAAACATCTTACTTCTAAACCTGTATCGGGTTTCTCCTAGACTTTAAACTGGAAGATCTGCTTACGGATTGATGCTATAACGAAATATCCTTAATTTGAGGTGGGACTACTGGCCCATTGATGTTGCAATTATTGTTTATCTTTCCTAATTTTTCATCGGTACAACCATTAAGGTTGCTAGTACTGGTGCTTGGACTCGTTTGAGTGCTGGTCTCTTTAGTCTGCTTTGCCTTCTGCTCGAACCCAGGAGGAACTAAAATACAATGTATTTTACTACATAGATCACAGGCATACCTAATTAAAAACTACATAGGTATATAACAGCTAGTTCCGTATGGAAATTATATAGGTACTCGTGGAAAACTCATAACATATTTTATATATAATTTATTTCATTTAAAACTTCAAACGTCAAGTTCATTAAGACAAAAATAGATAATAAAGTCCTGTAAACTGAAAATGGTAGGCTGGAACTTTTATCAAAAATATTTCGATGGCCCTGTCTCAAACTATTATATCAGTGGCGGCTGGTGAAATTTTAAAGTTGTATATCTCTGTTGCTACCTACGGGACTCATGCGAAGTTCAGTGGTTTTGATAGTGAGCCTACTAGAAATGTTTTGGTAAAAATATTTTGAAATTTGCGAAAAAAAGTTGACTTTTACCCTGACACACCCTGGGAAAAAATGAACACGTTTAGGTATTTTATATATTATTTTTTCTAAACAAATTTTACATCATTTTGTCGAAATTTTTTACAGTTTAAGAGAAAAAAATGTGTTAGTAGAAAGTTATAGTCATTTGAATTTATTTAAACTTAAAACATAATTTAAAAAAAAAATCCAACGAAATAGAACTTTCTACTAACACATTTTTTTTGTCTTGAAATTTCAAAAATTTCAACAAAATGATGTAAAATTTGTCTAGAAAAAATAATAAGTAAAATACCTAAACGTGTTCATTTTATTCCCAGGGTGTGCCAGACAAAATTCAACTTTTTTTTCGAAAATTTCAAAATATTTTTTTCTTTACCAAAACATTCCTAGTAGGCTCACTATGAAAACCCTGGAACTTGGCATGGGTCCCGTAAGTAGCAACAGAGATATACAACTTTAAAATTTCACGGACCGCGCCTGTATTCTATACCTGCCATAAGAAGCATAAAATCTTGAACGCACTTTTAATAATTCTAACATTTTCTTCTCATAAAAACTAGCATTCGCTCATTCGAAAAAATAGTGACACACCTTAAAAAAATTGCTGACATAGCAATAAGACTTTTTTAGTCCACAGGACCTAACAATGATTTTTTTTAACATTTGCAAACTTTGTCGCTGAAAAACCATGTAGGTTGTTCGCATTTGTATTATGACTGGTTTAAGTAGAGGCCAAAAAACTGCAAGGTAACTGTTTTCCCACTTATCAAAACAGGTCGTTGCTAAACTCTGTCTAACGTAACACTTGTTGTGTTGGCACACCCAGTAACCGTAAATACTTATGATTTTTAACCGACTTCACGAGGAGGTTATCAATTCGAGTCGTATGTGTCATCATTTTTTCTAAATTTACTAATAAAATGGCACAATAAAAAAATCAAGGAACTAATGGTTATAAAATTAAAATTTTGTCGAGAATTTTTTTTTGTCAGTTTCAATTGTATATGTTTGTTTCTCGCAATACTATTTGTTTTGTGTACGCTCAGGCCCGTAGCTAGGGGGAAGCCAGAGTGGGCAGTGCCCACTGTGAAAGAAAAAGGGGCAGTGCCCACTGTGAAAGAAAAAGTTGCCCACTCTGGAAAATTACTTATATCATTTTCTTGTCTACTAGAAAAATATTACATCGTAAGTTTACACCCCCCCCCCCCCTAAATATTTAGTTGTCCCCTCTGAAATCAAAACCTGGCTGCAGGTCTGTGTACGCTATAACAATCTTTACAACGCTTGGTGTCCTGAATTTTACAATATTTTTGCTCCGCTATTTGCTGCTGGTTCTTATTGCAGTCAAGCTCCAAAAAATAAATAAAAATCTTCTGTTTCTGCTGCACTGTAAATTGTGTTGAAAAAAAATTTAAACCAGTATCTAGGGTAGTTATTATATTGGCCTTTTTTTCTAAATTTTTGTATAAATTGAGGTCAAACAATTTTAAAAGTGTTTTCTAAGGTGGACCCGGTAAATAAAAAAAAAACCCAACCGGGTTTTTTGATTATTTACTTATTTCAATATATTACAGGAATAAGATGCTTATAAATTATTACATAAATTACCGCGAAAATACGTTTGTTAAGAATATATTCGATTAGTAACGGAACATTAAAACCAAAAAATATATAATAGGTTTTATTATTAATACTTTAAGCAAATTCTCGCAATTAGACGTTTCGTTCACCAATTTATGCAGAATGTGCCTGCTGAAAAATCAACGCAGTGACATTTTCAGAAAAAAATGACCCTTTTCTTATAGAACAATGTTATTTTAAACATAATTAATATATCCTAATTTTATGCTCTTTCCTATTTAGGGCAAAATTTAGTTTTAAAGTTTCTTTAAGTCAGTTAAATTGTTAATGATTACTTACTATTGTCTACTGGTGTAACAGCTTTCTGAATCTTTTGATTTTGGTCACATGTAGCAGCAGTTACCACTACTGCAGCCATCATGCTTCCAGAGCCGGTTGTAACCGAACTTTTATTGATGGCACTATACCGCATTGGCATCATACTTTGTCTTACGTTCCGTTCAGGTCTGATCAAGATAATGTACAGCTGCAAAAGAGAAAAATAATAACCAATAATTAAATTTTCTTACTAGCAAAGTTATCGTTTAAAATTTAATTTAACATGCTTGGTATTCTCAAAAATATCTGAAGTTACACAAGTTATTTTTGTAATTAGTCAGAAAGTGAGAAAAAGAGTGATGGCAAGTAATTTTTATTTTAATGCAGTAGCAAGTTTAAAATTACTAAGTACATATTATAAATCAGTGGCGGCTGGTGAAATTTCAAAGTTGGCCAATAACTTTAATATCATCACTAGCAAAAATATTTGAAAAGGTTTTAAAAGATCGTATGGAAAGCTTTTTAAATAAATATAATATATTATCAGATAAACAATTTGGTTTTAAAAAAAATAAATCAACTGAAAATGCAATTTGTCACTTAACCACACAAATATATAATTCAATGGATAATAAAGCTGACAGTATTTGCATTTTTTTAGATTTAACCAAAGCCTTTGATTCTGTTAGCCATGAACTGCTTTTAAATAAACTGGAGAAAATTGGATTTCGAGGTCAAGTTTTAAATCTGCTTAAAAATTATTTAAATAACAGAATCAGTTATGTCAAAATTGATGAAAAAATAAGTGTACCTAAAACCTTTAATTACGGTGTTCCACAAGGTTCAGTTCTAGGACCTCTACTATTTAATATTTATTTAAATGATTTATTTAATATAAAATGTAAAGGTAAATTACATAGCTTTGCGGATGATACTGTAATTTTTTATGAGGAAGAAAACTGGAACATTCTAACTAAAACAATCAAAACAGATTTTACTAAAATTTATAATTGGTTTAGTAATAATTTATTAACAATTAATTTTAACAAAACAAAATTCCTCCCATTTACTTCCTATACAAATAAATTACCAAACATAGGTACTTTAAAATTAGATAATATTAACATTGAAGAAGCTGAATACGTTAAATATCTCGGAATAATTTTTGATAAAAATTTAAAATGGAACTTACACAGTGAATATATCACAAAAAAAATTAGAGCTTTGATACCCAAATTTAAACATCTTAAACAATTTCTAAAAATTAAACATTTAGAAATAATTTATTATTCTTTAGTACAAACACACCTAAATTATGGTATACTAGGTTGGGGAGGAATAAACAAAAATTATTTACACAGCATTGAAACTATCCAAAAAAGGATTTTAAAAATTATTTACAATAAAGATTATTTATATTCATCAGATTTACTGTACCAAGAAAGTAAAAAAATGGACATCAGACAGTTATTTGTTTATAATTTATTAATTTTTATCTTTAAAAAGAAAAATGAAATAAATTTTCTTAATCATACATACAACACACGCCATAAAAATATAACTGTATTGAAAAATAAAATCAATAAAGCAAAAAGTAACAAACACTTTTTAAATATAAAGCCATATTTATTTGAAATATTACCAAAATCAATAAGAGATATTAAATCATTAAAATCTTATAAGAAGATGATTAGACAATGGATATTTACGAGACCAAGAGAAATTATACATAACATTATAAATGGTGAAAAATAAAATTATTTAATAAATTATTAAGGAACGTTGTTGAGTACACAGAAAGTGCAAAATTAAATAAAATTTTTCATAAACATATAAATTACAGTTGTGTCCGAAGAAAGAAAGAAAGAAACAATTATTAACTGTAATGAAAATATCCTATAAAATATTACGATACTCACAACAAGGTAAACTTCGTGAGTTTCCTTAAATTTAAATTTCTTAGTTTATTCATAAAATGGAATATTTTATATATATATATATATGTATCTTATATTTGAATAAACATTATTATTATTATTATTATTATATCTCTGTTCCTACTTACAGGACCCGTACCAAATTTAGGGGATTTAATAGTGAGCCCACTGGGAATGTTTTGGTAAAGAAAAAACACATTTTTTAATTTGCGAAAAAAGTTCCATTTTTAGTGTGCCTAAGAAAAAAATGAACAAGTCTATGTATTTTATTTATTATTTTTTCTAAACACATTTTACATTATTTTGTCGACAGTTTTTAAATTTTGAGAGAAAAGAATGTGTAGTAGAAAGTTATAGTCATTTGAATTTTTTCTTAAATTATATTTTAGGCGTAAGAAAATTCAAATGACTATAACTTTCTGCTAATGCATTTTTTTCTCTCAAAATTTAGAAACTAGACAAAAAGATGAAAAATTTTTTTAGATAAAATAATCAATAAAATATCTAGACGTGTTCATTTTTTCTTAGGGGGGCACACCAAAAATTTAACTTTTTTTCGCAAATTATAACATGGTTTTTTTCTTTGCCAAAACATTTCCAGTGGGCTCACTATTAAAACTCCTAAATTTGGTACGGGTCCTACAAGTAGGAACAGACATATACAACTTTGAAATTTCACCAGCCGCCACTGTTATAGATACCATAGCCTAAATTAATAAAGAATATTGTTTATTGTATTTGTAGTTTTAAATTTTACATTATATGACACTTATGCCTTTAAATTCTTCACATATTTAATTGACATTGGTATTTTTTGGATTATTTAGGAATATTTATATATCAATCCAGCTGATAAAATTTATTTTAATACAGCACAAACTTAAAAAGCCAGATGGTTATAAACACCACAAAGTAAGAATTTTATTAAATACTGGTTTGAAAGGTATTTAATGTCTTGCATATAATTTTACACTGTGATACTCAAGTCTTAAAAATGCTCAACACATGATTGACTAAGGTTAATATCTCTTTAAATTATTATGCATCCGTATAGCTAATGAATTTATTTTTATCACGTCCTCTATTGACGTTTGCTGTTGCGCGTGACAACGAACGTCAATCCAGGACGTTGTGTTCATTTAAGGTTTGTTTGTTTGTTTCGCACGAAACTGCATTATCCAGCACTGATTTTTCTCTAATGGGTGTCTTCTACAATTAAAAAAAGTATAGGTTAGAGCTTTTTGGTGCAGCTCAATTGAACAGTTAGACCTTTTAATATAAAAGACACCAAGATATATCAAATATGGTTATAAAACACCATAAAGTAGTACTTTTATTAAATGCTGGTAATAGATATCAACTTCTTCATTATAATTTTACATTATATGATATTCAAGTCATTAAATTTCTCAGAACGTGATTAGTTATGATTTACACTTTTTTAGATTATTTTTTTTTTGCAACCTGACAGCTGACAAAATTTATTTTAATATAAAGCGTTTCTTCTTGTTGAGACTGTTTTAAAACGTTTCGTCGTCGTTTTGAAACATCGGAAGTTAATTGGCCAAACTTATGCTAGTTGCATCAAAATGACGTAGCGTTTTAAAACAGTTTCTATAAGAAGAAACGCCCATAGTGCCAATTAAAAAAAACAGATAGTTGTAAAACGCTTTAAAGCAATAATTTTCATTAAATATTATAAAAAATATATATAAACTGGTTGAACATAATTTTACATACCATGATACTCAGATTTTAAATTTTTCCCAACATTTATGGTTTAAAATTTGTTTGTTTGTTTTTGTGTCAGAACAGCTAGGTGTCACTAAAATTAATATCATTGACATTTGATAACATTTACCTTATTGTAGAGTGACAAAAATTGTTTTTTGGACGTTAAATTAAACATTTACCTTCAGATTCACTAAAAAGATTTAAGGTTTAGAACCGGTTTAAATCATTCAAAAAAAAAAACGAGACAAATCTTATAAATATGTTGACGAACAAAGGAAAGAAGGCAACATTGTCAACACTGACTATGAAAACTAGTTATAATAAAAAATATAATATTTATTGTTAATTTAGAACGGGCGCAACACCCGAGACTCAAAACTTGCGTTCATTGTTTTAAAATCTATACTATTACAATATTATATTGTTACTGGCAGCTTCGTTCACGTGGAACATGGGAAAAAATGATATTCATAATTATACGTTGGCAATGCCGCGGGTAAAAACTAGTATTCAATGTATCTATCACTTTTCAAGGTTTCAAAGCTCTCTTAGTTACTCAAGACAGATTCAGCACTTACAGCAATTATATTTTGGCATGATTAAGATTGAGGAAATAAAAAATAGTAGATGAATCGGGTATTCAACTGTAAAAAGCTAGTAGAACTATCCGCGACTAATAATGCAGAAAAGAAAAACTGCAACTGGTTAATGATTACGAGTACAACATATTATACTTGAAGTAAAAGCTTCATTTTTCTTATGAAATAATTGTATGAATATAAATCTACCCACTATAGCAAGTAACGTGAACTTTATGGGTTTCATTAGTTTTTCAGCATAAGCGCATCTGTAAAGCACTATGAATTTTTAATATGTTTCAGATTACGTAGTACCAACGATATATGTTGTACATATATCGTTGGTAGTACGTAATAATATAAAAATTAAATGCAAGTGCTTTCACCCTGCGCTGTAAGTGAAAATCGCCCGAGAAAAGTTCAAAAATAAGCGTCATACTAAGAAAACTCCAAAACACTCCAAGTTTGGGGATAGCATAGATTTAGAAACAAGGATAAGATACCACTATTTGCATTTTACCACACATTACTCCTACCAGATGCCAATCTTACGCTTTAGACGGTGGCCCAATTTAGAGAAATTATATGGTGGCGATGCACCGTATTTAGTCTGTCGCCGAACGGTGAATTCCTCGCTGTTAGCGTGTGCGAGCGTCTCGGTGGAATAGATAGCAGGCTAATGATATTACATCAGTTTTGTTGCGTTGCTTTTATGGTTTAAATTGTGGCTGTACTAGGTTGTAGTGTAATTTTAATAAACGATATACGTTTTTGTATTTGTTAATGATATAATTTTATATAAAATGACACACAATATCATGATTTAATATTTTAAAATATAATCCATAATTTCTCTGAATTAAAACCTACCAAACGCAAGGAAAATTCCATTCACGGCATCGACGCTCGAAGCGACCGGCCGCTCAGTCCGTATCGCCAAGACCGCGGAATCTTGATATAGGAAATTTATTAAGAGATTCGCATCTGGTAGGAGTAATCTGTGACAATACCATATGTAATTTTATAAAATAATTGTAAAAATAATAGCAAACTTTCACATAGTGTTAGTAAATTCCCATTGGTAAAATGCATCTAGTCATTAAAAAACATTTAATAAAATAAATTATTTTATTGTGTATTATTAACAAACACTTTATCGCAGGAAAATAAAACCCTTTTTTACAATATTTGAACTTTATTAATGGATCAATTTTAACATGTGTTTTTGCTAAAAAAATTACAGGTATCAAGTAAAGAATATTTTAAAATAAAATATATTTTATTTTTAAAATGTTTTTAAATTATATATTATTTTAACAAAAAGTACAACTAACGTAAAAATTATCAAAACTACTGCTAGTGTAGAGATGCGAAACCACAGAAATTTTTTCTTCGCAAATTCAGGAAGCAATTTCTTTCTCTCTAGCGATATTCCTCGTACGTCCTTATGTAAAATAATCATGTCTAAGTTAGTGGGGATCCAATGTGATGTTAGTCGGTTTTTTGGCTGTTGAATTTATTAGATCCGCCGTCGTTTAGTAGCAAACCCTAAATTTTACCTGCGACAACGCAAAAATTGTAAGATTAAACTTAATTCTGTCTCTTGGGTACCAAAAGTGTACAGTTTTTTGAACTGACAGAAATATCACTGGATGTAAGGCACAAGGGGTAATACATTAGATATTATTTAAAATTATTATACAAAAAAGAAATACTTCACGAAAATACTTGAACAGGTAACGCTACCAACTCAATTCATCTTATTCTATTTTTACTTTCGACTTACCTTAAAAGAAAAAATGGTTCCCACCACCACAAACGCTTGCAAGCACTTTATCTGCTTTGGAACAAGAAGCACACTTACGCAACCACCATATCAAAGAAAAGACATTAAATGACATCAATGACACCATACCGGTAGGTTTGCTCAGGTTTGCTGGGGTTTGTTCAGGTTTTACCCACTTTTACTTAGTCTTTTTTATATTGCATTGTTTTGGTAGTGCGATTGATTTATTTGTTTCGTAATTTATGAATAGTCACTAACGACTCTTCAAATCAACAATCGTTCGGCAAAATTTGGGATAAAGATTCTCGGTACCAGCTAGACGCTAGTATTCAAGAGGGGACGAAAAATGACTTCTTCGACCATTCGGCTTTACCAATAATATACGATTTGTTGAGGTTTGTGAGGTTTGCTACTTTGCTACTACTTTTGGAGAAAAACTGGTGAAATATCTTGTTTCTACAGAGACCCAAGCTAACCACAAAAATTGTTCATCTCGTCACAAATTACTGATTAAAGATGGTGCAGCTAGAGAAGCACGCAGATTTTGTAAAAATTGTTGTAAGGGGATATCCGGATTCGCACTTCGTGGAAGAAATATTGCCCAAAACACAACGAAAAAAGTCACCACCTTCCTTCTTCCTATACAGGATCTCCTCATTTTTGTCCAGTCCACAAATAAACAGCTATTTTTTTTAATAAACGTGTATCTGAACATGTACTGTTATTTTATTTAGTACAAAAACTTATTTCAAAATGTGTTTTTAGCCGAAAGTCACATCCTATCGTTTTAATCCTATAAGCTGTGACCTACAACAAAAACCATGTAATAATTTTTAAGTTAATCTCAAATGATAGGCAGCACAAAATACTTTTAAAATATTATATTCCGGCACTAACAGAATTGCTGTAGGTCACCACGCCATCTTAAAAACTAATCTAACGATGCCGTTGACAAAGTTAGGGCTGTAGATCACCGGTGACCATCAAGACGCGACAGGGACAGTCACTTGTAGGTCACCGGGACTCACATGGCAGTTAACGTGTTAATGGTAACTAAATCCTATTATTATTGCAACTCAGAAATGTTTCAATGGTATGTAACTTAACGAAGATGACTTTAATAGTCTCTAAAAAGTCAACATACTGTTTTTATTAAAAAAAATAGTAGTGGCAACTAAACTTACTTATGGTTATTAATAAAATAGCTGCAAGAAACTTGAGTTAGCACTTCACCGATTTTACTTAGTGTTTCACTAAGAGTTGGTAAAATATAACAATATAATATCTTTATTTTCTGTATAGTAATAAATTTTTAGTAATTTATTTCTATTCATAGATAGTATCGAAATTTATAATTATAGTGCAACACCGCTTTCTTCTCCTAGTCCTATTCTTTCATGGATTAAACAGCTATAGAAGCGTATTACGCTATTGAGTATCGGGTTGCTTAGCAGTTTAAATATGATGTGTTGTGAAATTTTCAGAGCTTTTTGTTTCTTTACGGATTTTATTCATAAACCTTGAAAAACGGTGCATCAGTGTCAAGTATGCGAAAAATTGAACTCTTCATATCCGGAACTGTCTTTTAACAGGTTTGCTCGGTTAGATACAGGCGGGTCGGAAAGTCATAGCGACGGCCCGCGAAGTCGGTTGTTTAGCGTTACCTCTCTCCTCTTTCTTTATCCTACCCACTTGCAATGTATGAAAGAAAACAAAAAGGTTAGCTTTGAATAAATGGTTTCATCACCTCTTGCTGATAAGTCCATGAGCGCTGGTCTTTTTAGACAAATGCCATACTGAAACTGTCTATCGGAGAGATGGTCTCCATTCTAAATATATAAACAGTTTTAAAAACAGAACACATCTATTTTTTGATAAAAATTGGACGGATTGGATGGCAAGTGACACGCTTTATTTAAAGAACATTTATTAAATAATAGTTGCTATTTTTACGAAATACACCTAAGTAGACCTATTATTTTTGCAAAATCAAATTTTATCTATGCGCATGATTAAATTTTGTATTTATTTATTACGTTGACGAGAACTAAAAAAACAAATATTTGAAATTAGAAAAGAAGCTTAGCTAACAGAAGACCTAGTTGCATAAATTTATTAGAAATTCAGTTTTCATATCGATTTAAAAAATTACTTACTTTTGGAGAAAATAAACACGTTAAGGTTACTGTTGCTGATAAGCTAATTGTAACTGACATACTTGTAATCCTCAAGGCCACATGATTTGCAGTACCAAAATAAAGTGGTACAAAAGCTAGCCATATTACACATGTCGTGTACATTGTAAACCCTGGAACCAAGAAAAAAAAAGAATTATTTTAGTCTAATAATTTCTGCATTACCTTTATTCAATCAGTTCATTATTCAATATAAGATAATTTTTATTGGACACATATACTGTACGCACTTGTAAAAAAAAATTACCTCTCTTTCACCGCATTTTAAAAACAACCTAGCTGTGTTTTCTAATTTAGTATCCATTTAGGCAAAGGTTATGAATGAATGAATGATGCTAAGCCATGAATGAATGAATGATGCTAAGCCAGAGGTATACGTATTACTACTATATTGTTAGCATCCAATCTACCCGTTGTTAAAATTTGAAGCAAAGATAAAATCGTCTTTTCTTTGGGTTTGTACCACGTGATGTATCAGCACTTTTGAAGTTTTGACGGAACTGTCACTGTCAGTTCTGACAGCAGTTTAAAATGTGAGCTTGTCGGTTTCCTTTTCGTCTTTTTACCTTTCAAAAGTAAAGATTAATTTGTTTTTATTTGTGAAAAGTGGATTAAAAGTTAATTATTATTCTATTTACGATAATGACATAGCTAATGTACCGATAATGCCAGTTTTAAGCAGCAAGAACTGAAAAACTACTTGTAGTTTCAGCGACGGATAGTCTTCATAAGAATGTAAACTGAAGATTGAATACATCATTTTTAATTTTTAATAAAGCGAGGCATCATTTCAGCTTGATTAGCTGGGCAAATCAAGTGGTTGTTTAGGAGGGATGTTCAATACGTCATGTGACCGGTTAGCAATTGTTTCCGAAGGCTACGTCTTTGCTTCATCATTTTGTCGTCGTTGGCTGCAAAAACCCCCTTCAGTACATCACGTGACTGGTTAGCAATTGTTTCCAAAGGCTACGTCTTTGCTTCAACATTTATTCGTCGTTCGCTATTATATAGTAGTAATACGTATATGTGCTAAGCTTAATACGTCACACTTAAAAAAAATTTGAAATGAGGGCATTTAAAAAAAATTGCTAACCTTTTCACCCTCCTGAGGGTGAAAAATAACGGTAAACCACGTTTTAGCTAACCGAGATTAAGCGAAGCTATTAAGCTTTTTCGTAAGCTATCTACAATATAGAACTTTACCACAAGAAAGTTTAGGTTGGCCCTTTCTTGATAATCATATTAAAGGCCCCATTGTCATGTATTTTGCTACTGAAATAAGGAAGAGGCACATTATTTAATTTTTAAACGGATTAAAAGAAAGAGTTTAAATACGATCTGTATGCGTCTTGATACAGTCCAATCCCAATAACTAAATAATGTCAATACCCAAATAACTGGATCTCCGGTGACCGAGTTGGTACGGCGCCAGCTTTGCAATCGAGAGGCGCGGGTTCGAATCCCGCTTCGACCATGGATATTTTGTGATTGTTAATTGTTGGAAGGTGGTAGAGGAATTCTTCCTCGGCCGAGGTAGTACCCCACACATCCTCTTAAAAGGCTGGTGAAATTCCTACGGATGTTTCCAGCTCTGGTTGTGTGAGTCGACCCCCCAGTACACCCACGGTACATAGTACTTAGACTTCGGTCTTCGTGGGCTGCCAGAAGATAAAAAAACTAAAATACTGTCAGATTTTTCGTTCATTTGCTTATGACTACACTTACCAATATGTTTTGATTCGTTAAAAGCTTCTGGTATTTTTCTTGTGAGAACAGCATAAATTGTACATACTACAATCAGAAATATTGGATATGTAAAGGCGATCATGTAGGAGGCATCAATATAGGATGAACAAACCAACAGATTATCTTCTCGTGTCGGATAATGGTAAATAGCTCTTGGGGGTGATATAATCATCCAAATGCCGTTAATAAGCACCTGGAAAACCATACAGATAATAAGTCTTTATGATTACGTTCATATATCTAATGTGTACGTATACGAAATAACCAAGATAAGTTTAAAATATGTCTAGTTTCTGTGGATCACATCTGATTTCTTTGTATAACTATGCCGTCTAAGTAGTATATTATTTCATAAACGGGTTCTTCTAAAAATATGCAGCCAATATGGTCTGTTTCAATTATTTATGTCATTACCAAAAATTTCCGGTAATTCTAAAGCTTTACGAATATTGCTTTTAAGATATTAAATTACTAATCGGTGGTTTTCATTTTTGCTTTTAAATTTCCCCAAGAAACAATGGAAAATAAAATAAGCGAGTTTTGACCTCTCCTTAAGTTTTTTCAGATGGTTCACCAGGCGCGGCCCGTCCATAAGGTCAATGACCCACCTAAAATTTTCAGTGATCTACCTAATAATTTATTTTTTAATTTTTTAAAACCAAAAAAGAATCTTTTGTTTCAAAGTTCCATGCGAAAACGCCCCAAGAAAAAATCAAGCCAAGCCATCGTCAAAGGATATCCAAGCTTGTTCCGGGCTGGGTAATATTTTAAATTGATCTTATATGTTTATATGGACGATATAAATTCATTAAAAGCAAGAGAGAAACAGACGTACGCGCTTTAGGAAGTTAAAAAAAGACACAATTGGTCGACGGCCCACCATAATATCTGGCCACTCCCACTATGGAAATACTCTCAAACCGCTCCCTAAAATATACTATTTCAAAACATTTGGTTCGGAAAAAGAAAAACTAATTAGGTACCTAATATGCGCATTGTATTTGCATCGTATTAATAATATTAATTAGTGGTTCAACATAAAAAATTATAAATACGATTTCTGTCAAGCCAGCGCTAGGCATCAAATTTAACGGTATCGGACCGATTTTCTTACATACCCAGGGTAGTCTAAGAGGTACAATCTCAGGGAGTTCATCAGACTCTCGCTGGTTCGAATCTGTGTTGGGACAAGAATTTTTTTTTAAAATTTTTTGTTATTTAAAAAACTAGATCGGCTCTAAACGGTGTGTGTTTTTGCAGTGTTTATTTGTAGGTAAATAATTTCTTGGCACATTATTTAAAAACCTTTCTTAATCAAAAAGGTATATTTTGCTTGTTGCGTTGATATCACTAGTTGCCCACAAAATTTTGACCCACCTGTAAAAAAACTCACGGGCCGCGCCTGTGGTTCACCACTATATGTTTTTTTTGTTTTTTAAATTGTACTTGCTAAGTTTTATATTTTATTACACATTTTAATATTACAAATTAGACATAGTTGCACAAAGAACATCAGTCCAGATAATGTAAAATTAGCGATATTAGAATGGTACCTAAGTAATAGAATTACTTGTAATGTACCAGAGTCCCATATCTGTTATATATTATTCTTTTTATTTATACATAAAATTGCGCGCTGATTATTTAATAATGAATAGAATAAATAATATTTATGTCAAGATTTTTTCGAAAAGTCTAAAGTTCCGTGACAAATGCCTTCTACATTCAAACTTGAATTAATTTTTACTTTGTTTAGTTTTTCTTTTTGCCGGAATCATGTTATACATTTTAGGCCCTAAGTAGGCAATGCTTTTAGATTAATGCTATTGTAGTTTACAGGGATAACCGCGTCATTATTCATTCTAGCACGAGTATGGTGTTGGTGGTTAACTGTGTATTCTCAAATGACAGATTTCCGCGAAGAAATGTTGCCACCGTAAAAAGTTCTCACATTACAAATGCCCTCTCAAAAAAGCAACTCTGTAAACGTTGCGTAACTTATAAGGTTTATATTTGAACTCTTTTAGAGTGCTTTGGATTCTGTAAAATGTAGTATTTAGTGCTTCACATACCCCGGTATAGAGTTACTCGGGTTTTCATTAAAATAAAGCAGATCATCTTGCTGAATGCGTTCGTCAAGCTGACGTGCTGACCTTCCTTTTTTTTGAAATATTGAGTTAGTTATTATTTTACTGTAGGTCCCGAGGTAGGTCCTTACAAAGGTGTTTAGACTTGGAACTTGCCGGTTCTTATACAGTCTTGCATATCATGTCCTTGCATTTTTATTGCATTTTATGTATGTTTTGAATATATCAACCTTTTCTTGCTGACTGTTGTAACGCATAATAAATAAAGTAATAATAAACTGTCTCTTTTTGAATGACTGAAGCACCTGGTTAGAGCATCTGTCACTTCACTAAATATTCTCGATGTTTCAATAAAAACCCTCTAGGTACGATTTGCATTAATCCATATACAAGGGGTATGGAGGGTTGCTTGAGTTTCGTTTTATTTTTTAAAATTGTAGGAAAAAAGTCGAACATCGTGGTAGGTAACTTAACCTAAAATGAAGCACTTAGCAAGTACAATTTAAAAAACAAAAAATTAATATGGCGAGCCCACTGAAAAAACTTAAGGTTAGTTCACAACTCGCTTTTTTGATGTTAAATTGTTTCTTTCAGTTACGTTTCCTGGTGGTTCTTGTACAAACCTACAATTTTTAAAATTTAAACATTTTTCTATTTCTTCAAATAGAAAAGTTCCAAATATAGAAATGTCCAAGTATAATCAATAACCCTGTACATCCAAAATCCTTTTTTTGAACAGACATTCCCGATGTAAAACCAAAAATTAAAAATAAAATCTATCTAAGATTGCCTTCCCTGTACGAAAGCACACCTAATTTGACTTATTTACCCACGCCACGATATAAATGCTAAATAACATTTGTCTTAGATAAATAGCGCAAAAATAGACAAAATTTAAATTATAAGTTGCCTACACTCTATCTGGAGCATCAAAAGTGCCTTTATTCTATCAAAGGTAAAAGCATTAGCTGAAAAGATATCATTTTTGCAAAATGAATCATATTTGCGTTAAAGTAACAAAACTGGAAATTCATTTTTTGAGGTACTTAGGTACTCTGTTTGGGTTACTAAAAGTGTAGCCAGTTTCGAGTCAGCGCAAAGCCCAATCTAGATTAAAAATTGAGTTTTTTTTTGAAAAAGTAGTTTAAAATTTTCTCGCCATCAGAGACAGACCGACAGATCGATGGAAATAAAAAACCATATTTATGTTTTCAGACCCCAAAACGACATTTTAAAAATCTCGATTTTTTTTTATGTACGAAAATGTACGAAAAATCTAATTATTCACCGACAGTTTCAGGTACATTAAAATGCTTTTTCTCAAACACATGTATGTACTTAAATGAAAGTAGCAATTAAAATTGCATACCCTGCATAAATGCGCACCTAATTTCTCAAAAAAAGAACGGCCTACTTATGCAAAATACAACTAGTTAATAAGTAATATTTGTTTCAAATAAAGAGTGCTTTAGTTATAGCAAAAGCCGACTAAATTCAATGTTTTTAAGTTGTCCACCCTGGAGATTCACGATCTAAATCGATATTTTGGAAAGATCGATTTTTTCCAAATGAAAATCGATTTTCAAGAATCGATCTTGTACCCTTCGATCTTGCAAGGAGATCGGCAATTTTACGCAGAATCGATTCAAATTTTGGTAGGTATTTTCATGTCTGTGAACTTTAAAATTTAATTAATAATAATTGGAAATTATTATTTATATTTTATTCTTTACAAACGATACGGTCGCTGCGCCACGATCAAAACAATCCTAGAAAGAATTAGGAAAGGAATAAGGAAATAGTTAAACTGCGCCAACTAACATTTTCTAGAAAAAAACTCAAATCTGAAATCGTACAAAGCAGTGATGCCGGTCATGTCGATCAGTCGATCGGTATCGATGGACAGTTTGTTATTTAACGGGTGTCATTTTTTCGTTGTCAATGTTTTCTATTTTATTAGATTTCAATAAATTTGTATGTTTTTCATGATAGCATTTTGAATCAAATATTTTTCCCTCCATGCCCTTCTACAACTGAAAAATAAACATGAAAAAATATATAATTTAAATATTTTTCTTTTTTTTAACCACTACTGTACAACTTATACTTAAAGGGATTTAAATAGCATTGGTTTGGAATGGACACTATTTTATCTCTCGGCTCCCCTCTCCCACGCCCAAATTTTTCCAAAGATCGATTTTTTGAAAGATCGATCTCTTAAGGCGATTTAAATAGTGAATTGATTTCCATGATCACGATCTGAGATCGATTCGAAATATCGATTTTTTTGAGATTTGGTGAATCCCTAGTCCACCCTATATCTGGAAGATCGGAAGGGCACTTATTAATACTATTGGTACTATCCTTATCTATATACGAAATATGACTTTTGTAAAATGCATCGTCATTGAGTTATAAAACAACAAAAAATAAAAATAAAAAGTTGAATTACAATCAAAATTAAGTTTTAAAATATGACTTCTGTAAAATATATCGTGTTTCAGTGAAAATAAAATAAAAATTAACTATTAATAAAACTAAAAATAATTTTTTTAAGGTGCCCATCAATATTCACTGGTAGTTTAGTCGTTCTCGAGCCTGGATAGGGTGCAAAATTTTATTTCTTTTGGTAAAGTAATTTTTCAGTTTTCGCGAGGATGGGCAGACAGACAAATTGACCGAAATGAGAAACCACGTTTCCTTCGTGATCTAGAGACCTCAAAAAGTGGAGACCTAAAAAAATCTCGAGAAGTGATTTTTTAACGAACACAATACTTCGTTTAGCGAGGGAAGTAAAAAACTAGAACAAACATTTTTCCAGTTCAAGCAAAATGTCAGTCGTACTAGATGCGATTATATTGTTCCTTAACATGTTTGTTGTTTGCTCAAATCTTTACTTGTAAATATTAAAACCTCTTGTGGGCGAGCATAATTGACATCATCATCACTATTACTGAACCACAAATCACAGTGAACACTCGACCAAAATGTTCATTTTCTTAAAAATGATATATTTTTATATAAGGAGGTCATATCATAGAAATACTAATGCAGATCCACTGTGGGATATACTGTATATTCTATTTTAATCATCAAGTTTTTTTTTATATTATACAGAATTAAGGATTTTTCTAAAATATAAATCGATCAAAACATAATTTAAGCATTAAACTTACTGTTCCCTTATAAAATAAAGCAAATGTTGTCATAACCCATTGCTTCGTCATATAATATAATAAATTTTTATTGTGGTTTCTTCGACCTAATAAAAGTTTATTTGGTTCGATAACATACCTGAACTCCAACCAGTCCTGTGCAAATAATCAGTTGAGACCTGGGGGATATGAAATTTGGCCTTTTCGCCGAATGTTTTCCTGCTTTAAAAATGCGAGATATCCGATTGGTTTTCGTCAAAAGAGCAGCGTAAACAACAGTAAAGCAAAATCCCGCTCCAAATCTAAAAAAACAAAACAAAAGGAAAAAATATTAACTTTTCAAAAATATTTTTCTGAGGTATTGTAAGTGTTATAAGCGTAGCGTAAAGTCTTTTTTGGTATAAAACGTATAAGTAAAAAATGTACAACCATTGCAAAATTATTGTCTGGATTTTTTGTTTCTCGGTGATTAATAAACTTCAGATTTCAAGTTCGGTTCAGCTGACGTCTACAGATTCAAAAACTAATTGTGCCAACCAAATTACCGCCTAATACCCTGTCCCGAGTTTTGTTCCTTGTTTGCTGTTGTTTTCCAAAGTTATCCAAAAATGACTTATTCGGATATTGATTGATCATCATCAGAGTCTGTATTACAGTCAGCAGTATTGGGACGCAGAAATGTAGCATAAAGAAGATTTTCAAAAAAGTGCAGAGGTCTCAATGATTTAGGGTGAATTAGTGTTTTTGTACATTATAGCAACCTATTTAACGAAATTTGCTTTGTCAAGTTCACTTAGATTTCGACCTAAAGCTCATATAGAATGATTTTATTCGTAACTTGGCATTATGCATTTTCATATTAGGTATGTATAAAACTCGACAAGGTTTGTGACGGATATGTGGCAAAGTATAATGTGCGAAAGGTACACAAATAAATCGAAAAAAAGCCGCATCATCCACGAACAAATAGTAGTCTCGTCTTCTTATTAGATGTATTCGGTTTCTACAGGGTGTTACAAATTCGAATGGTTTGCACTGACACCTCGGTAGGAGATAGAGTTTGATTGGGTTTTTATTTGTTGGCATTTTGTAAGCTCTAATTTTTTATATACAGACATATATTGTTTGCATTTTTTGAAGGTATTTTGAGTCCATTGAGTGAATACAATCATGTTTTATATTTTTTGCAGGAAAACGTAGCGTTCTTCCCACGCTCTCATAAAGTAAGTGACCTTCACCAGAAAGATAAAATTTTACATATTTATAGACGAGGTAGATACAAAGCAAAAGAAAAGTAGATTTCCTCGTTGGATGACAAAGGGAACTGTTTTTCAGGACCCCGGGTATTTAGTAGTATATTTTTTCCTAGAACGTAATGAGTAAGAGAAAGATAGGTGGATCATTTCTTAATTCTTCAGTAAAAATAAAATAAATAGTAAAAGCAAAAAATACAAAATACGTGGTTGTATTCAGGACTGGAGCAAGAAAATAAAAATACAGGTTTGTATTAAAAAAATTAGACTTGATGTAAAAAAGTAAAACATAAAATATAAAATTTTGAGACTAATATTGTCATTTTCAAGAGCTAAGAGTGGCTATATCCAAGTGCTGGCAAAGTTACCAGCAAGATAAATGACAAGGATTTATTTATTTATTTATTTATTTATTAACGGTAAAATACCCAATAAAGGATGCCTCTAGAAATAGAATTGGCAAGAACAATATGTATAGGCATAAAATTTATCAGGCTGGCAACTTTGCTAGCACTTGGATATAGCCGCTCTTAAACAAGTGCATTAAAAACCATCCAGTTCCATCCTGAAACCACCCCACACACCCTCTTGAAGGACTGGTGAGATCATTAGGGATCTTTCCAGCACTGGGGGTATGAGTCTGCTGTGCGATATACAAACCACGGTACCTTAGTACTTAGGCTTGCTGCCTTCGTGGGTTGTAAGATAAAAAAACGAAGTGCTTTTCAGTTTTTTGTAAGTTCAAAAACAAAGGCGAAAAAGTAAACACAAAAATATGAAATTCCGTTACTTTGGATGAACCAACATTAATCGAATTATAATTCAGCATCAAATAGTGCAACTTTATCCCAATTTAACCAACTCTCTATCTCTTATGGTTACTGAGAGATGCCAATTCTAAGGTATCAAATTTGTAAAACCCTATATAGGGCATCTATCAATAATTTAAATTTTCAGGTAGGTATGCAGTGTATGACTTAAAAGCTTAAATTGTCAATGGTGATACAGAATTCTGCTGTTTCCTTCTTTTGTAAGAGTTGAGAACAAACCATTATGACAAAATGAAACGGCAGTGCAAAGAAAGGGCAAAAATCTTATTATTTGTCAGTGTTTATTTGCACGTTATTAGTAGAAAAGTTGATTAATTTTAAAGTAGAACGTGCCGGATGTGAGAACTGACAGATTAAAATTTTAATCTAAAAGAGTTTTAACTGCTTTGCAACAAAGAACTTTTTGAAATGCTGTAAGCTATGCATAGTAATAGAGAACTTGTAAAAATTTGCTAAATTTTTATAGCTGACGTTTACCACAAGAACAAGTTGTTTTGTTACATTTTAAGCAAGCCCTCCCTTTTGGGAACATAAAAAGGGATTTTATTAACTGCTAAAATACGCTTCTTAATATACAGTACCTTTTGTAACTATCGTTATTTTTATGGTACATTATATAGGGAAAGAAAATGCTTGCCTGTAAATATCAGTGATATTTATATTTAACTAGCTTTTACCCGCGGCTTCGCTGACTTTTAAATTATACAGGGTGTTATGGAAATGATTTAATATATTGGAATGGGTAACTCCTGATATGAATTCAGATTGAATAAAAATATTCATAAATGGCGCTTCACTATAAAAAAAAGGTTGATATCGGCCCTCAAAATTTTTTTTTAAGTAATTGCGCACCACTGGTAATAAACACATGGTCATATAAAATACAACGAGCAATGTCAGTTACAGAAAAAAAACTTTTGTTTCGACGTCAAACGTTGCCAAGTCTCTCCTGTGTAACCAGTTTAAAAATATTTTTGTGATCTTTAACTACAGATATCCTACTACTTAACTCTTTGAAAACACTCAATTTCAAAAAGTTAAAATACTACAACACAAAAAATCCAGAGAACAGCTGTTCAAACAAAGATTACAATAATAATTTTCAACTAAGTCAACCAGAAATTTTTAGAGAAAAGACTACCTATCCAAAATTTACCTTAGCTTCAAACAAAAAAATTCTAATAGCTCAATAAAACTAGCAACAGTTTAGCAAAAGTAATTCAGAAGAATTATTGTATGAAGCTAACGTATACAAAAAAGTGAGAAAAAACTAACTTTTGTACTTTTCAGTAACTAAAACTAACCAAGACCTAAACGAAAAAGAGATTAGGTGGACAACTTCTCACCCTTATTAATCCGCTTCTCAACATTTTGATACAGATCAAAGGATATATCTATTCTTATCAGCTTATTATCACTCTCGCTACATTTTATTACGGTTAAAAAAAGTAATAAAATACAATAAAAGCATTGTAAAGAAATAAACCTCATAATATGCCACGAAAAATACTGCATTTTTTAAACAGGTGAAATGATATGACTAACTATAACTAACTCAAAACGCTAAATTTCAAAAAGTTAAAATACCTACAATAATCCAGGGATCAGCTGTTCAAACGAAAGCTACCACCAAACTAAACATCCAGAAATGTATTTTGCTAACTTAATATTCCACAACACTCAGTGCATACGATAATTTATTAAATAGCACTAATAAATAATTAAATGTGTTAGGATTATTTAATAAACACTGCAAAATATAAAACTTTGTTTTAACGAACAAAATAAAATATTCCAACAAACAATGACCGCAACCCGCAACTTGCTGAAAATGTTGAAAATACTACTCAAAGAGAATAAATAGGTAAAAAGGTACTACTGTACTTAAAAATATCGAGGATCTTAGAACATGCAACCCATCATACACATAGGTGTATAAGTGGTTGCATTGACGTAGATCATATTACCTAGTAACAAAAGTATTTCAAATAAAGATATTTCAACAAAATTTAATACCTAAAATTTTTTAAGTGTTACGTTTTGTATGTATAGTATTTTATATTTTAACTGCCCAGTAAGAGTTTTTACAGCTTATTATTAGAAAAACGCGATCTAAAGTATAAATTACTCAGTATTTCAAAAACGCCGCCGCTATAACTTATGATGAATGAGAACGCGGTTAATTCTAAAAGGTCTCTCGTCCTCCCATGTTGCCGATTCGGCACAAAACGATTAGTGTTGATTGCATTATTTAAAAAAAATATATTATAAAAGGAGAGCTTTTTCTAATTTTTAATGTAATAAAATTGTACGTATGTATTTTTGTATGTACATCGATATTCGCGTGGCATGGCCAATGCTGTATTTCTTCTGCACTGCTTCTATAATTTGGCAACTGCGTTGGAAAATAATTTGTCTGAGGTGACGCTATCCACTGAATCACGATACACTTACAACGGTATGCTACGTTGTGACGTCACTTCGAGAAAAAATCTTAAATTGACTAGGCGCTTACCTGAGCAAATGAAATATGACAATGATATTTTAATAAACGTCAACTCAACACAGTACCCAACAATAAACTGACCTGTTCTTATGTACAAGCGTCTAGTCAATTTAGGATTTTCCCTCGAAGTGACGTCATATCGTAGCATACCGTTGTAAGTGTAACGTGCACTGAATAGTATTTTTGCATCTAGAAAAATAAAATGTTCTTTTTGCCGCCAGTTCGTATAAGTTTTAGATAGAGATTTTAATCGATTTCTAATCTGTTTCTTAATCCAAGATGCCGAGATGCTTAGCTTACGGATATCGTTTTACGGGGTACGATGAAGGAAATAGTGTATAGTAAGTAGGTATGCCAATTGAAAAAGTGAATTAACTGCGAAATCGTGTTGAGTGACGAATGGAGAACATCTTTCAATGGGGCGGGACCAAAGAAAATGAAAGGGGACAATAGTGAGGACAATATGCTACGAATCATGCTTGTTTGGGAACAAATTGGAGACATTTTCAATACATTCCCTGCTAGATAAGTATCATTCTTTGCAACTTACTTTTAGTTTTATATATTGATATTTAAATTATGTTAGACAACTACTGGTTAAAACTAAGGCTGCTGACAAAAAGATTGATTTTGCAGTGGTCTTTTTACTATTTGTTTTTTTGCTTTTTCTTCGAAAACGGTTTAAATTTGTTTTACCTTTGTCTTAAATTACGGTTAATAACAGAAAATAAATTATTCTTAAAGATTTATAATATGTCTGGCAACGTTACAACAAATTCAATTGTTTTAAGTTTTTCGCGCGTAATTTCCTGTCAAGCGCTATGTCGGACCATGTGCTCGCTTAGCCAGGTGCGGCGAATATAGACGGTTTTAGGGTATTTTTGAGAATTTTCAAAATGTTCGATTTATGAAAAAAAAAGTATTGGATATGTCTGTAGACTATCCCAGGAGTCACCCATTCCAATATATTAAATCACTTCCATAACACCCTTTATATTTCATGTATTATTGAATACTGGCATTTGTGGCGTACTCTGGTTGGGTTGGGTCCGCGCCAGTGCAGTGTGAAATTTGTTTGAAAATTGTCGTTTAATTTTGGGCGGGCTGTATTTTGCGATAACGAATAGTTAAATTTCATATGCTGTTAGTTGTATAAAGGTAGATATAAATTTGTATATAATAATATGCTCTAGTATATTCAATTATTATTGTATTTAAAATTACTCATAACAGAACAAATATGTCTTTGTGGCCATTTTAATCATTATATAATGTTAAATTAGGTTGCTCAGTCTAAAAATGTAATTCAAAATAATAAAATATGTTAAGGTTAAGTGATTCGCAGATGTTCCGGACAAGCACGTTCACCAAAAACGTACGCGGAGATTTGTCAATTCCTGATCGGTTTCGAATCGCACATGCGCATTATAATAATTATCCTCTTTCTTTAAAAAAAAATTAAAATCGGTTTAATGATATTTTAGTAGGCATCGTACAGCATATAGCCGTATGTGATTAATACACCATAATAGTGTAAACTGTTACTATTTTCGTACAGTGAATAAACCTTGTAAAAGGAAATATTTTTGCGCCTCCATCGCATGTTGTCCTTATCGTGACACACCCTATATATAAAATACTGCTAGAGAACGCTATCATACTTTAAATTTCTCCTAAGAAAGAATTTTTAATTCCGTTCATGCGTGTCACAAGAGTCTAGGGGATGGGTGCAACTTTTTATCCCGGGCTTCCGCATGCGCAGAGGAAGGAACAGAGTGGACAATGAGCATGCACCAACTTTCAAATGCGATTAGTTTTTTGCTCGGAACATTTAAAAAGAACCAAAAAAGATCCTAAGCAACCCTAGAACTGAGCAAACCTGTCCAAGAACGTATTTTAATTCTCAAACATAATTTTTAGGTTAAGGTAGGTACCTAGACACGATTAATTTTTTGCTCGGGACCTTTAAAAAAAGACAAAACAAAATTTTTATCGAGGAAGGAATACTAACCCGCTTCCAATACACCTTTTAGAGCCGATTTGCTAATTTTTTATAATATTTTAAATGTCAAAAATTAAAAAAAGATGCAGCCGAGCACGGATTCAAACCAATACACAATAAGCGTACTTAAAGGTATTTATTATTGGTAAATATTTTCTAGCTACAATGGTGTACATAAGTTGTAAATAAAAAGCAAAAGTAAAATGATCGCATTGAGAATTGGCCAATGGCCCTCCTCCCAGCCGGTAGACCGGCAAGCCGGGAGCTGGTGACAGCTCTGGGAACACCATATGCAGCGCAGAGGGTAGTCATGGGACCGTTGTTCAGGCGAACCCTTACAAAGTATTATATTTGGGAATTGCATACGCTTAAAACAGTTAAATTACTAGTACGATAGGCTATTTACATGTGATTGTAAGTTAGTTATTAGTAAGTCAATATAAGCAATTTTAAAACCTGTTAAGACGCTACTCTCAAGTTTCAGAAAGACCTACTAAACCGATATATAAACTATATAACATCAGTAAGTTTTGCTAAAAAAAAATACATTCAATCATATTTTTTTTGCAGATCGAAGATCACACAAAAAAGACTATATTAGAAAAAGACTGGACACCAAAGAATGACTATAAATTTAAGACTTCTGGCCCTAGAAACTTAAAATGCCAGTTAAAGGGGCTGACATAATGGAAATGGTTGATATATTCACCTACTTACGATAAAACTTACTGCAAATATTGTGCCTTTTTTTGTACCACTGTTGGTCATCAGTCGTCAAACCCGGGGCAGTTAACGGCCCAACATTTTAGAAACTGGAAAAAAGCTAAGGAAGAATTTTCTAAGCATGAAAAGGTGAAATATCATGCTAGGTGTATGGAAAGGGCATCCAATTTCTTATTAAATTATACTGGAACTACTGATAGTATTGACAAACAAACTGACAAAGGATGCAAAGTACAAATTGATACCAACAATCTCAATACCAAGTCCGTAATGTTTTTTGCAAGACTTGGTCTTGCATTTAGAGGACACCGCGACTCAGGGCCAATAAATTTAAAAGAACCCATAAAAAAGGGCGAAGGAAATTTCAGGGAGTGGCATCATTTTAAAGGTCTTATACTTATATTTCTAAATAACTGAGAAAATCTGGAAGGGATTATTTTTGAGGTAATTTTAAGCATAAATGTTCATATAAACATATATCCGATAATGCTTAGTTCTTAAGATACAGGGTGTTGAATTTTTTGTGTGTTGAGTTTTTTTAATTCTCTTAATTTTATTTGCTTTTAAAGATAATGAAGTAAAATTTAGTACACGTAACAATTTTTGCAGTTCCCATAAAACAAATTTATTATTATGTAAATTAATCTACAGAGTGATACTTGTTTTGGGGGCGCCACTGACTCAAGTTGATCACTCAGTTTTCCCATCTTATTGTGAAATTTTTTGTCTCCTGAGTTTTCCTCGAAAAGTCGACAGTTTCCCTACAAAAAAATAAAATATGTGCAGATGCGTTTTCAAATAAGTTCTGCGGGGTGGGTTATTAATGGACGAAAAGATATAGTGGGCTGTTTTAAGTTCACGTCTAATACGTCAAATTGTTTTTCTGTCTTTTCTGTTAGTGAAAATAGTTGATCTTACGAGTGCTGAAATGGCAGATATGCATTTTGTTTATTGTCATGCTAATGGAAATGCATTAGGAGCTCAACGGATTTATGCCGAGTTATATCCACAACGTAGGTTACCTCATCATACCACATTTGCTAGTATTCATCAACGTTTACGAGAAAATGGTACTTTTCTGAAGCGAACTACTGATTGCAGCCGTCCTCGGGAATTAAGAAATGTAGCGCTAGAGGGAGCTGTTCTTAATTTAGTTGAATAATCTCCTGAAACAAGTACGAGAAAAATTGCCAGTATATTAAATGTAAGCAATTCTACAGTCCGAATTTTAAAAGAACAGCAGTTATATCCCAAACATATCCAACGAGTGCAGGCGCTTTAACCTCGAGACATTTTGCCGCGTGTAGTTTTTTGCCAGTGGATACTTGAAATGATCGCGCAAACGCCTCTGTTTTTATCTCGTATTTTGTTTACAGATGAGGCAAACTTTTAAAGAGAATCCATAAGAAATTTTCATAATAATCACATTTCGGCTGAAGAAAATCCACAAGCAATTCTTGAAGCCAATTTTCAACATCAGTTCTCATTAAACGTATGACTTGGTATCATAGGTGATTATTTAGTTGGCCCATGTTTCCTTCCATTAAGATTAAATGACGACTCATACAGTCACTTTCTTGAGGTAGAGTTACCTGTCCTTCTTAAAGAGGTTCCTCTTCAAATTAGACAAGAATTATGGTTTATGCACGATGACACTTTAGCACATCTAAGTATCAATGCACGCCGTCACACGCAGTATATTATCCAAATCGTTGGATAGGTCGAGGAGGCAATCAACACTGGCCTGCCCGATCTCCAGATTTAAACCCTTTGGATTTTTGCTTAGGTTTCCTTAAGCCCTAAATCTTTAGGTTCTCCGTTGAAGATGAAGAAGTAGAAGAATGATGAAGAGATGTAGAAGATTTGAGAAATCGCATTGTGGCATCGTGCTAAAGGATAAGAAATATTCCCGGAATACTTCAACCAGAGACTATAAAGAATATAGACAAATCCTCGAATACACCGAAATGGGACCGAAAGCGGGCATCCTTTGAAACATTTATGTGAATTTACTGGTTTATGGTTTAGGAATTTGTTTGTTCACCATTATATTTTAGTACATATAAACGCATGGATATATAATTGTGGACAAACAAATCTCTAAGCCATAAACCAGTAAACCCTCAAAATGTCACAATGGATGCCCGCTTTTTGGTCCATTGTTGTTACACGCCAGTGTTTGGCTATGTATTATTTAGTCTATGCTTCAACGAATACGCAGTTCAATGAGGCGAAAATCAGATTTTTACATAATTTTTACATATTCAACATTTGTTGTAATGTATGTTATTACTATTTTGTTACTGTTGCTAAGATTCTGTTGTTATTATGTTCTATGTTTTTTTTTTTCAGTCCCTGTTCATTAAAAGAAATACATTATGATTTTTTACATATTTTATTTTTTTGTCGAAAAGCTGTCGATTTTTAGAGAAAAACTCAGGAGACAAAAATTTTCACAATAAGATGGGAAAACTAGCTGTATGATCAAATTGAGTCAGTGGCGCCCCAAAAAAAAAGTTTTAGGGGGTAAAATGTAACATGGCCCGGGAAAAAGTATCACTCTGTAGATTATTTCACATAATAAATTTGTTTTATGGGAACTGCAACAAAATTGTTACGTGTACCAAATTTCACTTAATTACCTTTAAAAACAAGTTAGATATATATTTTAAAAAACCGAAAAAAAATAATAAATTTTAACACCCTGTATCTTAAAAATTAAACCTTAGTAGATAATATATGTTTATATGAACTTTCATGCTTAAAATTAGCTCAAGAATATCCCCTTAAAATTTTTCGGAATTTGGAAATACCCTGTATATTGAGTAGGGGAGGGTGGGCCACAGTGAGACAAAAAAATGTTTTTAATTTTTATTTAATAGCCAACTCTGACAAATCAACAAGTGAGTATTGCTAATGAAACTTTAACACATTACAAAAGTAATCCCATTTGCAAATTATAAAAACATACAAAATAAGTACTAAAAATGAATAGACAAAAAAATGTTACATCTGTTTCATTGTGGCCCACTAATGGGCCACAATAAAACAGCCAGTAGGCCACAATGAAACAACGTATTTTTCTTAACGCGTGTTCAATAATGAGAAATCTAGTTCAAATTTGAAGGATGACTGGAGCCTTTTTGTTTTTCCCAAGCAAGTAGGTGCTGGTAGGATCATTTTTATGTCGTTTAGTGACACCAATGCCACATCCGGAACAACAGGAAACACAAAGTGGCGTTCATCTTTCAAACTTCTTCTCATGAAATTAATTTCTACATCGTTTTCAAGATCATTCTCTTTAGTAACTTGTCCTATATAAAACACTGATATTTTTGTTTTGAAATGCACTAGCACGAAATCGCCAAGTATGGGTTCTCTATCCAGTTCCTCAGAAGGATCCAATGCGGGTGGCCATTCTATATCCTCATCCGAATCTCCCTCTATAGAGCTTGAAGCTGCAACTTCATCTTCAGACGATGATACGTCATTTATTATTGTTTTTTTCTTACGTAAAAGTGAACTTTTCTTTAAGGAAATTTTTCGTTGCTTTTCAGTTTCTTTAGCCTCAAAGAAACTCTTTTCAGGAGTGTCCGTTGCAATACAACTACGTCCTTTGGTACGTGGCTTTTTAGACTTCCTTGTCCCCGCTTTCGGAAAACCTTTGTACTGTTCTGGAGAAATAAACAGGTTGATTGGTATTGCATTAATGTCTTGTGTAGAAGTATGAGCAACATTTTGTATTGGCGATTCTTCCACGTTAAGTGGCGTTAATCCTCTTGATGTTTGTAGAACTTCTTTTGGAGGTGTCCGCAATTCTTCCTCTCTCGCTGTATTTTCAGTTCCTGTATGTTCTGTTTCCATCAGTTCACCAGCTTCGGTGGGCAAGTCACGGTCGGTTACGTAGCTAACAAGAAAATCATCATCCGAAAAAACATTACGGTCGAACGGGTAAATACCCGTTTTCTTGAATCCCGACATGATATTCGCAGGCGTCATAGCTCTTTGGTGGGCAACGCCTACACAGCTGGCAACTTCATAAATAGTCATTGGAGTCCCAGGGTTGTGAAGCAACCAAGAATCAACTGCTGCGTTATAATGAGACTTGAAGGAATAAAATACAGAGACGTCAAGGGGTTGTAGCTTATTACTACAATGAGGCGGTAATGTGACTATAGTGACTCCATTGTCTTTAGCTAAGTTTAAGGTTTCGATTGTCAAATGACTTTCATGGTTGTCATATATAAGGACACTTGGATTATCCTTTGATGAATTGCTATGACTTATGAAATGCCTCATAACTGAGGGAAACAGCTCACTAGTCATCCACCCACTTATAGAGACTAAACCTAAAGTCCCTGGGGGAGCGCCGTTAATCATATGCGTTTTAAAGTGTTTCCGGGGAAAAATCATAGCTGGAGGTAAACTGTTTCCACTTGCACTAATTATGCAACATGTTGTGACAAGCGTTCCGCGTTCACCACTTGTACACTGACTGACTTGTTTTTGACCTCTAGGTGCCAATATTTTTTTTGGTTTCTGTACCGTGGTTGTTGCCGTTTCGTCGAGATTAAATATACGACATCCATCGGCAAATTTGTCGGAACGTCTGAAGATCTCTTCTAAATTGTCAAAAAATTTGGAAACATTGTGCCTATTGAATGAGGTTGCTCTAGATATACTGCATCCTTCTGGTTGACGCATGCTAATCTGTGGATGACGTTTCAAGAATCCCTGCATCCAGTCAATACCTGCTCTCTTTTTATCTTCCCAACTGTCTGGCATCTTAATTTTATTAATACTTGCCATTTCGTATGCTAGTTCGCGGAAGTCCTTTGTTGATTTTCCATAACACATTTTGGAGCAGGTTATCATATATTCCTTTAAAGATGTTTCCTGTTCGTGTGAAAATACCAGGCGACATTGATAGTTCGGAGTCATACGAATAGGCACATTTGGGTTCTCACGTGCTTTTTTTACGTATCTAAAGAGCGTCTGATACTTAACGTGATATTGTAAAGCCGCTTCTCTAAGTGAAACTTTACGTCCATTTATATCACCTTTCAAAACTGCTTCAACAGCCTGTCTCATTGAGTCTTCTGAAAACGTTCCCTTATCGGTCTTCCTCTTTCGCCCCCTTGACATTGTTCTGCCTAAAACGAGATTGAAGAGTTAGGCATAAAATAAGTTGTAATAAGTTTAGTTCAGTTTTTAAAAAACAAAAGTTATTGCAGACAGTTATTTGCTAGTTGAAAAATTACGTATGGGCCACAATGAGACATGTTTCATTGTGGCCCATAAATTTTGTCTCAAGTTGGCCCAAAGCACATGCCGAATTAATTTTGTAGGTTAAATAAAAACAAATTAAAGCAGAACAAATCTCTCTATAGTATAGTTTACCTTAATGGTGATACTAATTAATAGAAAAAAAGTACTTACTAATTTCAGCGTTCCTAAGTCCTAAATTCACAGTAGAATGTACGCAAAATATTTACTTTTGGTAGCTGAGCAACGACACGTCACTGAAGCGTCCAAACGAATAACTGAAATAAAATGCTGCCGGTATAAAAATGTGAAGGTGTAACTCTTCTTTCATTGTATAGATGGCAGCACAAATACGATTATATTTAAAAGATAAAAATGGAATGTTTCATTGTGGCCCATGTTTCACTGTGGCCCACCCTCCCCTACTTTATGATCCTAGAATATTACGTCATTAAACATATCCAGAGCAAAATGGCGACATCTTAAGGTTTATTTAAATAAAATTAGTCACTTAAAATAACTGACCCTTTTACTGCAAAAAATGCTGAAAATGATTACCCTGTACTTTCTAACAGTTAACACCATGTATTGGTTTACAATAATTTCAGATCTAATTTTTAACACAAATTATATTGTTTTTAAATTAGTGGGGGTAGGGGAGGGCTTAAACATATTTTTTTAACCTCTTGCTATCATCGGAAGCATATTTTGAAACCGCCAATTAAAAAACTTCAGCAATATTCATTACATTTTATTTTTAAAATATTTGCTTCAACAAGCCGCCATTTTATCTCAGGGCGACTAATGACCTAATATTCTAGGATAATAAAGTACTCAATGAGATATTTAAAATGATGTATCGCAGGACCCCTCTTTCTATTTAAATTGTTTTTCCAAGATGGCGTCCAGCAGCCATTTTGATTCTTCTGAGAGTCACTTGTGCACCAAAACATTGTACTTCTGTACTTATTACCCCATGCCAACTTTCAATTTTCTAAATTACCGTTTTCAAAAATTAAAAGGGGGATATTAAAGAGCCGCACTGTATTTATAGCTAATAATCTTTATTATGGCATATTCTGTATATAAAATACTGCTAAGAAAAGGTTGACACAATCTGAAAGAGTCTTTTAAATCCGTCTATTGATTATCTAGTTGTTGAGTAATAAATCTAAGGCTCACTTTCGTGAAATTTGGTGAATGTGCCAGGTTTCATCCCGGATTATATAAGCTTTGTTCGCGGAGACGATCCGGAACTAGTCCGTGACAAGTGCGCGTGCGCTTTGCGATTATTTGCGTTCGCGGTGCAGAAAATCACTGATTTTGACAATAAATTTGGCGTTCGCGGTGATGCGAGAACAAGTTCAGGACACATTCGTAACCAGTTAAAACGATCCGAGGATTATGGCATGAATTATTTGTCCGCGCAAGTGCAGTGTGAAATTTGTTTGAAAATTGTCGTTTAATTTTGGGCGGGCTGTATTTTGCGATAACGAACAGTTAAATTTCATATGCTGTTAGTTGTATAAAGGTAGATATAAATTTGTATATAATAATATGCTCTAGTATATTCAATTATTATTGTATTTAAAATTACTCATAACAGAACAAATATGTCTTTGTGGCCATTTTAATCATTATATAATGTTAAATTAGGTTGCTCAGTCTAAAAATTTAATTCAAAATAATAAAATATGTTAAGGTTAAGTGATTCGCAGATGTTCCGGACAAGCACGTTCACCAAAAACGTTCGCGGAGATTTGTCAATTCCTGATCGGTTTCGAATCGCACATGCGCATAAATGTTTGGGATTATTTAATTTGTACAGGTTACGGACTGGTCACGGATCGTCTCCGCGAACAAAGCTATATACTGAAGGACCTACCTGTCCAGTCGAGATAAACGTCGACATTCTTTTCCGAGACATGTTTTCTTTATGCTAGGTTTCAAGATCTGTTGCTTGGTTGTCTTCGCAGAGTGCTCAAATGTAAGCTAAATCCAGTATTTTAATCATAGTTTTGGTTCATTGTCTAAATGTACAACACATATTTCAAGTTCAGTTTCCAAATATAAGTTCCCAATAAACAAGGACAGATTTGACGTGGAGCCAACTATCATGATTTAAAATTATGAGGATTATTTTTCTTGGCCTTGCATGTAAGTGCCGATGCTGTGCCGGTACCGTAATTTACTCTTCACCAACACTCCTAACAACCGAAATAATTTTATGAGTTTGAACTAGATAATGGAAAAGTGCTTGATAATTGAAAGGGATTGCAAGTCTTTAAAAGGACTTTGTTCTCCAGTCGATTAGTTTTGTTGTATCGGTGGCACATTTTGCTTCACGAACAATTTGCTAATTTTCATTTTCCGGTGGTTATAGGAACTTTTATGTTTTTTTTTTCGGAACTTCGCGAGACCGTACTTAAAATCATTTTTTCCTAAATCACCCTGTATATTTAGTTCTTAGGAATTGCAATGTTGCTTAAAAAAAAGATGATTATGTAATATGTTTGTAAAATTGAAAATTAGAGTAGAATTCAATAAATTACCAGTACCGGCAGAGAAACAAAATAAATATATTTTAATTAACAGGTGCATTTAAACCCTGCCAATTGTTGTGCTAACTTATACGAAAACACATAATAATATACCGACGAAATATTAAATGCACATTTCCATTAAATTATTAATAGCTATAATAGAGAGTTTGTTTATATGATGTATACACGTACGTAATGGAAAGGAAATGAAAACAAAGTTTGAACTAATTTTGTTATTAACGGAAGTTTACCCAGTGGGTTAATTTCGCTGAGTTATTCGCAGATCGCAAAACTGCAACATTTTGGGAAAATTAGCAAGTTTCATTTGAAAATTTTAAACTGACTGAATTTTGCTGAAAAGTAATTAATGTTTTGTAGAGAAATACGCAAACAATAAACTAAAGATACTTTTTGAAATTCGCGACAAACAACTAACAAAGTGGCCCAGGATGTGTAGACACCTCGTGGACAATATGCAAATTGAATCCGCAGTTAAATTCCTTCTTGGCGACCAACCAGTTCCCAGCTGGTCCAGAGTTGGCTTTGTTATTAATATCAACTATAATTTGTATATGACGATAACATTTGACGTTAAATATTTTTTATATGTAATAATGACTACTAAACAATAGTAGGTACATCTTTAATAACTATGGTATTTAATATTGAAATGACAATTATGAAATTATAAATAAAACAACAAACCTGAGCCCCTATCAGCGTTATTCGTTTGATTCTTTAATTTTTCGGAATGGTTTTATTTTGTTTTTTTCTTTCTTTTACCTGCCTAATATTTATTTTTTCTCCAAATGACATTAAAAGCGGCCTTTTAATGACACTTGGCAGGCTTAGAAGTTGTACTTTTAATGCCTAGGCAGAAAAAGTCCAATTTTACTGCCTAGGCAGAAAAAGTTCGTTGCTAGGCAACCTTCCAAGTAATAATTTAAATCAAACTGCTGTATGTGAGTTCATATACAGTTCTTGATTTTTTTGGTAAAAGGTTAAATTCCACATCTCGCGCCTGGTCTCTTATCTCAGGTGGTGTTAATTGCATCAATTCATCCTCACTTTGCAGTAAATCCATTTCTAACATGACAACTTTTCAAAATTGACAATGACAAAGTAAACAATAAACAAACATATTCAACAAACATCATCAGCGGTAAACATAGTAACGCAGGGCCCGGTTACTTTTGATAAAATAATTTAGTTATTTGGATATTGATAATGAAACGCAATTTAAATATGGAAAAGTCGATTTTGCGTGGAATTGGAACAAATTTGAAGAAAAAATTATATGTTTCACACGGCAGAAAAGCAGATTTAATGCCTTGGCTGGTTTCATAGCCGAGCGTAGCCAGCCGCGGCATTAAATCTTGTGCTTTTATGCCTAGTAAAACAAATAACTATTTATGTAAAAACGCACGAGCAGCATAGTGAAACAAGGTAATTAACAACCTATCAAAATAATAAACTAAATTAACGTACATATATTAATACCTTTATAAGGATAACTTTATCAATCCCGTATTTCAGATTATACCTAATTATTGTAAATGCAGAGGCTGCCTGCTGATTTCGGTTCTGGACGTTGCGCCGACATCATCTAGTGTGGCTAAACTTCATGACGCAGAAACCTAATGCACGTCCACCCTAGACCGGATTACTGAATTCTCTATCCTCCGCATCTAACCTATTCCATGCATCCATATAAATTGTATGAATTGATACACCTGATTTACTTTATCACAGAACTTCATGAAAAAATTTGGGTGCCTTTTGATGTAAATTTTGCATATACTAAAGGTTAATAGAGAGCAAGTAATATAAGGCAAAATAATCTCGTATTACGTAAGTAGTTGTCAAGGAATATATTAACAGGAGACCTAAACTTAAGTACCACATTCTGCCGACTTTTAGATCATAAGATCATATATAATAAAATGTTATTTTATGAAGCTGCATTACCTGATTGCATTCTTATGTTCTTATTGAATTCTTATTCATGCTAGCACTGCCATGCTCTTTTCGCAATGAAGAACAATTTAATATATTTCCACTTACCCTTTAGAACTAGAATTCAAAGTTTAAAAAAAAATCAAAATTCAAAAGTACTTAATGAAAATTCAAAATTTTAAAAGGGAACGCGTCGAGCTGAATGCGAGGAGCTTGCGCATGCATGCCAAAGAATGTCCTAGCTGAAATGCCAGAGAGGTAGGGAGAGTTTAAAAGGGTGCCACTGATTTCGAAGCCGCGTGAAAGGCGTAAACCCTCCTAGATAGCATTGGAACCTCGCTTTCAACTCATTCAGCAACTAAAGAAAACTAAGTTTTAACTTTTTAAAAGAAAGTATTAAATTACGAATAGATTCGCTAGGTAAACATCTTATTACAAGGTTTATGTCCTTAGGCGCAAAAGAAATTATCAGGAAGTTGCTAAGCAACCTCGAAGCAGAATGCACGGCTACAGAGCAACGCAAAACAAAATTGAGCTTCTCGTATAGCTAACTGAACATACTTATCATAAGTACCTTTAAATTAAATTACTATTAAAACTAAAAGTCCATAGAGGAAAAAAAGACAAAGTGACTATGATCAGTCAGCTAAAGCGAGAGAAAGATATTACAGTAAAGGGTCCCCAACATAACTTGGCCAGTAGCCGCAAAGTTTTAACAAAAGAAACAAAATAATAACAAAAAAGTTGCCTGAAGGGGTTCTCCTGTCCCCAGATGATGGTGTCCAGGCCCAAGGCTATTACGACCTAGGCAGTAGAGGTCCCTCTAATTGAGATACAGATGAGACACGTAACGTCCATAGGACGTAAAGTTGACGAATGTCCCCAAGTTGAGGTTCTCCCGGTAGAAAAGAAGAAAGATGTCTCCCGGTGAGAAAGAATGTCTCCCAGTGAAAAGATACGTCTCCAAGTGAAAAAAAGAACCTATATGATATTGGGTGGGTCCATACGTGTGCCTGCTAGCCCCTACAGCAAAAATCCATTTAAAAATGTGATTCGTCCAGGAACAAAACGGTACCAAACGGCACTAATAGCCAAACAAGCCCCAAATGAAAAATTCGGGGTGGAGTTCCCAAATCCGTGAGGGCCCCCAACAGGGCAAAAGGGAATGTCCACCCTTCACCGTTCCAGGCTAGCAGCAAGATCCAATGGCCGTCATTTTCGGTACCTACCTTCACGAACCCACAATTCATTCTAAACCGTCGCGCGCAACATTCGGCCCAAGTCGTACCTAATACACGAGTTGCATATTTCACTAGAACCATCACGCGCGATCTCTCTCTGCTAACACTTAAACTCAAATCATCTATTCAGTTTGAAAACTACCGAGAACAGAAGTACACCTAATCCCGGAAACCAAAGATGGCACTAGCTATTCTACGGCAATAATAAAAATATAATTTAATTCGGGATGGCAAAAACTGACCAAGATGAAAATCATTTGGGACAAAGCAAATCGCTGAAATATTAGAATAACTACTACGTTTTTGGTGACGACTTCTTAACAATGGCAGGACAAAAACCTGTCAAAACCTAACTGATCAACTAGAAGATCTTAATTTAAACCAGTGGTAAGTCTTAAACCTTTTTAGTGAATCTGAACGCATAAGTTTTTAATGACAGCCTATTAACAATGACAAGATAAAAACCTGCCAAAACCTAACTGAATAACATGTTATTTTATGAACTACATTAGTTGATTGCATTCTTGTGTGATTTATTAACCAAAAACAAACTTGATTTTAACCCAGTTTTGATGTAGTTTTTCTAGGAAGTTCTGAAAATGATAACCATGTCTCTATAGTATAAAAAATTCCACCTTTAGCAGTGTTGTTTAATCTTCATAATTAAAGACTAGAGTGCCACTTTTAATACCTCAGGGATTAAGTGGAAAGGCAACAAATGTTATAATGGTAGTCAACTCATTTATGCCTCAGCAACCATTATAACTACAATATATTACTTAGGTTACTTGCTTAAACGTTTCATTATAATTAAGCACATTCAGCACATCGCAAAAATACACTCATTTCTTAGGAAAATAGTGACAAAGTGAAATAATTTAATATCTTCACTACATTGGTGAGCAGAATATATAATATACCAATATTCTCGAAATTTCGTATATATTTGCATAGTTTGCTTCAACAAAGCTTTGCATCGATGGGTCTCGTGCAAGACAGAGATCGCGACTAATATTACTGCCGTAGCAGATGTAAACCAAGAACAACATGATGGAAGGATTACAGGCTTTATCGCTTGTCAAATCACGTCTTTCTCGTAGATCCTTCTTTGCTCTTTGTCCTGCATAGCCTTACCAATGAAAAGTTCTCAATTGGCAAATTGTGTATAATATTTATGTTGTTTTATTTTAGATGCCAGATTCGCCAGGCTGATCTAATTTGACAACCAAAAGTTTTAAAATATCAAGTGTAAGAATAAGGCTGCTCAGTTTCATACTATGAATTTGTTTCTGTTTTCTATCTGTTGTTAGTACGTACTTTCCACAAAATGGAGCTACATTCATTGCAGCAACACGTTTCAAGACGAAAATCATTTGGAAACCAAGCAAATCGCTAAATATTAGAATAACTCATAATCTGTTAAAACTAAACCAGAAGATCTTAATAATTTAAATCGGTACTGAATTTTAAACCTTAAACCAAATTTAATTACACCTCGTTAGTAAAAATTTCGAGCAAAGTGGTGAATAAGCTAATATGTGACATTAAATCACAATCGTTTCTTTGCTTGTGGCTTTACAGTAGTCCGGTAAAAATATACTGCCTGATTTATTACTGCTAAAACCTTATTTGGCAGTTAACGTTTTAAATTGACAAATGTAAGAATAAGACAACTAAATTGTACTCTATGAATTTATTTCTAAGCTTTTTCGCATATTTTTGAAAAAACATATAAATGTATATTTTCTGCGATACCAGGGGCTCTCCAGTTTTCCTTTCGTCCAGCGCACGGTGGTTCAAAAGCAAAAAAGACGATCGAAATGAATATTTTTAATTTTTTTATATCACGCTAAACATAAAAGAGAATCGTTCTTCTAGTACCTGGTCAACTTCTGAAATATATAATTGCAAAATGAAAGTATGTAGAAAGACAATATTACTTATTAAAATTGAATTCTCTTAAATGCGGCCTTCTCTGTGATCTATGCAAAATTTTCCTTACGAAATTTCTGAGAAAAATGAACATACGGGGAAAACGTGGAGCTTTAGCTATCATCTGACCGTATTAATTTGCCATGAAATTTTACCTGCCTCCAAATTACCTAGTATCTAAAATACCCGCCATATTCGACTAATTTTCATACTTATCCTTTTCTACGAAACAGACGACGCAAGACGACAAGGTAATTCTTATTTTAAATTAATGGGTAGGGTCCCAGGTAAACAGGAACGCCTAATAATTAGTTTGGATCCCCCCTTCAGCGGCGTCAGATAATCCCTTCACCTGCATATTGAAAAGAGCCGCTGGTAATGACATGTAAATTCGTCGCCGGCGCGCGGTTTCTTGATTACCTACCTGCATCGGTAGGTACGGAACAATAGGTTAATGGTTATTGGGCATATACACCTCAAATCTGAAATCTATAGTTGTTTTTAGATTATTGTCAATTTGGTATCATTCATTACTGTTTCTAGCTTCGAGCGAAGTGAATCATAGTGAAAAATGTCGGTGTCAGTTATTGAAAGTGAACGTGGGAGAAGTTTAATTTTGTGCGAAAATTTTACGTTTTCCAAAGACAAGGTCTTGAAAAGTGGAGAAACATCATGGAGGTGTTGCCAAAGGAAGCTGCATTGTAAAGCAAGGCTTTGCACTATTGGAACGGAGAACCTGATATCCAGGAGGGAAGATGTGCACAATCACGAAGCATTCGAAAAGGAAGTGAGCAGAAAAGCTATTTCAAATGCATGCAAGAGGAAGGCAAGAGAAGATATCACTGAAAGGCCTTCAAAAATTATTTGTAGAGCTTGAGCAACAAATTTGCCACCGTCTCTTACAACTACTGATGTTGGCTGCATTAGAAGAAATATCTATAACAGTCGCCGCAAAATCCTTCCAGGTTCGATTCCTACGAACATAGAAGAAGTGCATGGAGTTCTGAGCAGCGCATACGGCGAAACGCTGTTAACCAATAAAGGTGAACAATTTTTGTTTATTAACAATATGGAAAAAAATATCATTGTGTTTACATGTGAAAGCAACATACGTGTTTTGACCGATATGGATATACTCTATATGGACGGAACGTTCTCATTCTGCGCAAAGCTCTTCTTACAGTTTTTTACTATTCACGGACTCCAAAATGGCCATTATGTTCCATTAGTTTATTGTTTGCTACCAAGTAAGACAACTGACTGCTATAAAACATGCTTATACCTACTAAAATGCAAGATTTATGAAAAGTATCGTCTTACTTTTGATCCACGGCAAATTTTCGTTGATTTTGAAAAGGCTATCCACCTAGCATTAACGTGGGTTTGGCCAGATGTAAAAGTAAGCGGTTGCCGATTACATTTATATCAAGCATGATATCGAAAGATCAAATCAATCGGATTAAGTTCTGATTATGAATCAAAGACCGAAATAGGGATCTGGCTCAAAAACACTCTCGGGCTGACTTATCTGAATCCAAATGAAGTGGAGGACTGTTTCGTCTTCGATTTAATGTCGTTCAAACCAAAAAGGTAACGCTTGGATAAATTTTCTGACTATTTGTTAGAGACATATATCATCAAAAACGCAACTTTTCCTTCTACTATGTGGGCGGAAGAAGGTGGCTCGGTTACAAGAACAACTAATTGTTGCGAATCGTTTCATGCCAAATTTAATTCTTCCTTTTACGCAACACATCCCTCCATATATGTCTTCCTTGAAAAGTTAAAAGAATGTCAAATTGAAACGTATGTGAAAATACAAAGTTTTCATGTTAGTACCAATTTCAAAGATAAAAATGTTAAAGCTAAGTTAGCATCACTTGAAAATTTGGTCAGAAGATATAGATCAGGGGAAATAAATCGACTGCTTACGTAAAATGTACATCTTACTTATAAGAACTATAATGTACATAACATGCGCCTTTTTAAAATTGTTTACTAAAAACGTAATTTGTATTTTTATTGTGTTCTATTATATACAGGGAGCACGTTTCAAAATTCGTGCGTCAAAGAAAAGTTGTTCCATTTAAATTTTTATAACTTTGGTATGTAACTTTTTTTTGAAGCACCCTGTATAATTCAAAATAATTTTGAAACGTGCTCCTAACGGACCTGTATACGCTACAACTAAAATATTTTAAAATAATTGTATGGCTTTTGGTAAACAGACCAACGCGAATAGAGCGCGCCACCCTGTATATGTAGATTCTAGTATTGATGTATATGTAATGAATGAATAATAAACTAGTAAAAGTGAAGTGCACCATTTGTTTTTCTTTTTGGTTCCGATATATAAAAGCCCGGCGACCAATTTACCTATAGGGATTAAATGAACCCTTAAATTCCGGCGACCAATTTACATGTCGGATTAGTGGAGCAGGTAATCTTGGCGACGAGTTTACCGCCGCCGTTAAAAACATAAAAGTTTCTCTTTTACAAGTAAATCTTTTTAGTCAGATGCGTAGTATGAATGTTTTCAAATATAATTTTTTTATCTAATAATAAGTGGCAAAATGGCTCTGAGAACTTAAAATTCCTGCTTTAACTACGATTGTATCTGTAAAGAGTAAGTAAAGCTTATACACATTTGAATGCAAACATATTACGTCCTCCGGTGAGACACGGCGTTCCTATTCGGTCACCCATCCAAATACTGACCGTACCGGACATCGTTTAACGTCAGTGATCGGGTGGAGAATGGTCCGACCAGCGAAGTTAAACGATGTGGTGATGATCGAATAAATTACCAAGTAAAATAAATTAACTGTAGGTAACACAGCCCAATTATTACGATCTTACTAGATCTGCTAATTACCTCGTAAAGCTACGAAGCTAAATGCATTTCCCGAGTCCAATTTATATTTACTCTTTGAGAACTTTGAGCCGTTTCAAACGCCAAAATTAATTAAAGTTCCAACTATCGTCTCAAATAAATTTTGCTCAGCAATTTTAATTATCTGTGATGTGCGCTAGACGATAATTATTATAGGATAAATGTGTAGGATTATTTGCTTTTATATGGGCCGTGGAGAAAATATAAGTTTATTATTAGAGTAAAACATAAACCGGCTACGTTTAGAAATACGTCCAGCTTATAAGAATGTACGCATAATTACTTAACCGTAAACACTTAAACGATGGCATGAACATAATTATGGAACATAATAATTAAGGGAGGCACCTTTTGGCTTGCTCTCAGTGGCGCCAAAAAGCGAGGCAACTCGGGCGACCGCGAGACCGCAAAGCAAACAGTTCCTCTCTTGACGCGGTATCCCAGATAAAACGCGATGTTAGTATATTGTACGCCGCGTTTATCTAGTAATCATTAGGTACTTTAAAATATTTTATTTTGAGTTAACCAGTGTGATGGATGGTCAAAACTTGATACAACTACTAATTAATTATGATGCAAATACTATCTTTTAACATAATAGCTATTTGTGTATTAAGAGCGCAAAGTGATATATTGCCGCTCTGAGCGAGAAGTTAGACGCGCGACGCGTAGCGGAGCGCGGCTATCTCGCGAGAGCGGCAATGTCACTTTGCGCTCGAATTACACACATGATTTTTTTTCTACGAATGTTAATAAAAACCTTTATTGTATGTTCAATAGTAATTTCGGAACATGGTGCATTGTGTTTTACACATTTTCATTGTGCTTCAATCACCATGGTGATTGAACTACAAAGTTCCCATTGTGCACGGGTATTTTTTACAAAGGTGGCGTTAACCGGTGCCACGTCAAAATCTTTATAATTTCATTGACATTTTTTGACATCTTAAAAAGAAAAATATTACTAATCCCATTTTATTAACAGTAACATTCGTAGAAAAAGTATAGTGTAAAACTCGCATGGAATGACCATTTCCTACTCGTATGATTTGCAGCACTCGCCTGCGGCATCGTGCTGCAAACGTCATACTCGTAGGAAATGCATGTCATTCCATGCTCGTTGTACAATATACTATTCTACAACCGGTGTTTTTATAAAAATGTTTGGTAATGTAATTAATAATTATTGATATCAAATTTGACAGTTTATATTTTGTGTCAAAAGTCGCAGATACGCTGGACGTTTCTTTATTATTATTAAGGTGTCCATGGTAACTAAGCGAGCGACAAAGTAACTTTGTCGCTCGGCGAGCGACAAAGTAAAACAAACGATTGTTCCTCGAAAATGTCCAACTTTGCGCTTTCTTTTGAAAGCGCAAATTTGTACTTTTCGCTCGGTTGTAGAAAAATATTATTGTTTACAAATCAAGAGGACGCGCGGCCCGGCGGGCGGCGCTGAGTGCCGTAGTTTTGAATATTTTTTTATGGACTAGTGTTGCAACATATGTAAAAAAGGTCAAAATGGTACACAATTTTACCGTCCGGGCGGGGCATTAGTCGGCAACCGGTAGTGCGACCTATTGTGCGATACAGTACCAGCCTACGCAATCCATGAATCCATGCGCGCGCGGCAAAGGGTGCGCGTACATTTATTTTTTGTTTTTGTGAGGAACTTTTTTTTCTAACTTTTTCGTCGTTTTTTATATTTTTCGTTTTTTGACATCTGCGCAGTAGACCAAAATGCCTACCTACCACGCGCAAACCGAGCGTGCTAGACATGCGCACGGAATTTTAGGGTATGTACTTCAGTGTGTATATTCGAATACACCCACTTTTAAAAATATATTTCGAAGAGTAAAGGTTCAACTACGTATTACCCTTTTTAACTTTTTTCCCAGCTTTTTCCAACTTTTGTTTCAACTTTCAACCCAAGTAAACCGAGCATGCCAGACATGCGGACGGAATTTCAGGAGATGTAGTTTGAGTCTACATTCGAACCCATCCCATTTTAAAAATATATCTCCACTAGTAAAGGTGCAACTATGTATTGAACTTTTTAACTTTTTTTCTCAGCGTTTTCAATCTTTTTTTTTTCGACTTCTTTATTTGTCGGTTTTTATATTTTTCGTTTTTCGACATCTGCGCAGTAGACCAAAATGCGTACCACGCGCAGCCTACTAGACATACGCACGAAATATTACGGGATGTAGTTTGGTGTCTACATTTCAACCAATTTACTTTTAAGAATATATCTCCAATAGTAAAACTACAACTGCGTGTTTAATATTTATTTCTACGATTTTTGTGATGTCTTACTTTTTCCAACATTCTTAACTATGAGGCTTTTTAACACCGCCCAACAAAAATATGGGATAAAACATCAGGAACTTTATTTATAACAATATAAACACTATCTTACGGCGGTGCGGAACCCTCCATGCGCGAGCTGAACTCGGCCTTGACTGTCTTTTTTTCATTTCACACAATCACAGCAACGCCCATAAATTCAATTATTTGTGTCGCATACCGTATACGTCCGTACCTATTTTCGGAATCGACTCCTCTGGTAACAGACCAACCGTGCCAGCCGTACACACAATCACGGCAACGCCCATAAATAAAATTATTTTTGTTAAGTACCGTATACGTACGTACTTATATACGGCGTGGATGCCTCTGGTAACCAACCAAGCCTTAATAATAATAGAACGAACCAAGTTAAGTTGATAATTTTGTCACCAAATAATTTTTTCCATCACTCCCGGGTCAACCCTTCCTGCTTGGTAAGCGGAGTTCGGTCGCGACGACGCGCGTCGGCAGATCGGGCCGGCGGTGGGGCGGCAGGGGTTGACTTGGGAGGTGAAAGAGCTGAACACGCCGAACACGGGAGTCGACTTCTCGAGCCAAGCGAGACCGTTGCGAAGCTAGAGCACGTCCCGACGACTTTCCTTCCAATAAAGATCCCGTGAGACTATTATAAAATACGAGTAGTACCGTCAACAAGACACATATCAGCGCTCAGCCCAAGTCGCTGAACCAGCGAACGTAAAAATTGGAAAGTTTACTTCTCTTATAGGGCAGGCAATGAACACAAAAGAAATTCTTAAATTTCGAACCCTGAGGGGGTAAATAAGAAGAGGGTAAAGTTTTTATTTAATGTTTGTGTCTTAAAAAGGGCTAAAAAATGCTAAATTTAGCCCATAAAAGCCTCATAAAACAAGCAAACACATACCTATCCGTTTTAAAATTTAGATCCCTCAAAAAGTAAAAAGTAGGTGTCAACTTTTAAGAGAATATCTATATCCTACATACCGCATAAGGTGAGCTTAACATAGAAAGTCCTTATAAGAAATAAGCAAACACGTGTCAGTGCGTTTTTGGAATTTCAGTCCTTAAAAGGACAAAAAGGGTGCAAACTTTTTTTCCTAAAAACCTATGTCAAAAATCGCTATAGGTGAGGATATTAAATTCAGCGAATAAACTCCTCTTTAGAAATAAGGAGATAACTGTTTGGCGTTTTTTAGATATAATCATAAGAGAGAAAACTTTGTTAAACATTTTTTTCGATTGTTATGAAAGTTAGTTGCTTGGCATTTACGAGAATGACATTTTTAACAAAGCCACGAGACGTTAGTCGAGTGGTTTTGAATAAAATGTCATGAGCGAAATTGCTAAAAAGCAACAAACTTCAAAATACAAGAGAAATATTTTGTCTACAAAATTTTATTTCGAATGGTATTCGACATGACTATTTCGCGAAAAAAAAACAATTTTAGGTAAACAGAGTTATTTATTTAACAAAAAACTGTCAGCTGACAGATTAAAGTGATAGTGATTGTTAATTTGTTGACAAAGCAATAAGACTTTTCTTTAATTAACAGGTACACGTAACCAATTTTTTTGAGTAAAGAACCTTGCCGCTGAATAACCATGTAGGTTGCTCGAGTTTGTAATACGAGTGGTTCAGGAAGAGGGGAAGAAACTGCAAGGTACCATTGCGTCCAAAAAAAACTAGGACAACAAAATTTGCTGAAATTTACTGTGATCTCCTAGACTATTACGTAGTACCTTAGGTTGAACCTCATACAGGTATCATGTGACAGTTGTCAGTTTGATTTATTTAAATAATTGACTTTACATTTACTTCCTAAATATGCCTCAGTTCAGTTAACCCCCCAGCAAAAATCAATTATCTACAGTCGATTGCGAGACGGTGTCAATATAAGAAACATAACAGATGAAGTAGAAGTCGACAAAAATACCGTGCTCCTGGCAAAGCAAAAAATTGCAGAGCATGGAACTATTATTAGAAAAGCAGGTTCTGGTCGCCTCAAACTTTCGATGCAAGATCAAAATAAAGACTTAGTTGATTTTTTAAGAGATCACCCCCTTTGAAACCGCCATAAAGGCCAAAGAACAGACCAATTTCCCAGGGTCAGGTAATACGGCTCTTAGGAGAATTCGCAATTCTGATATAAGGAATCGATGTGCCGCTAATAAAATATTTTTAACGGACAGAAACAAACAAATCAGGTTAGATTTTGCCCATAAATACCTCAACCAGAATAATTTGTGGGAAACAGTGGTGTTTTCAGACGGAAAAACATTTCAGTCCTGTAATAATGGGAGATTTCGTGTTTATAGGCCATCTGGTGCGCGATATGATGAAAGATATACTCACAAAACAAATATAGAAGTGGACGTTTCTCTGTAAACGTTTGGGCTTGGATTAGTGCTAGGGGTCCAGGAGCGTGTCAGATCGTGGAGGGGAGACTTACTGCAGCGCTATACTGCGATATTCTCCACCAAGTAATGGTTTCCCTCGGTTGGCGCAGTTTGTGACCAAGATTATATATTCCAGCACGATAATGCTCCGATACACAAGCCCGTTTTACTCAAAATTTCATTGAGGAAAATAATATTCGTGTTTTACCATGGGAGGAGCCCCGATCTCATCCCGATCGAAAACGTTTGTGGTTTAATGATAAAGGCTATAAATAAGCATAATTTCCAGCCATGACATCAATATGAACTCCGCGAAAGAATAAACCAAGCTTGGGGTGAAGTCAACGTAAATACTACTAGAAACTTAGTTTTAAGTATGCCGCGAAGGTTGCAAGATGTTATCGTCAAAAATGGTGCAATGACCAAATATTAAAAATATGTAAAATGTGTTTTAATTTAGATTTTTTAGATTTATGAAATTTAGAAATGACTTAATATTTATACCTATTAATTAATTTTGATTTAATTTTTAAGGTTTGATTGCTTTTTGATTTTTCATTCATGTTTAATATACGCTTAAAATATGTTGTTTTGATGAATTGAAAAAAAAATATAATTCAGAATTATAACTTTGGGGTTCCTATATCTACATCTGTTTTATCTATATCAACCATAAAATTCAGACAAAATAAAAACATACTTTTGATTTCACCTCGTATCACAAACTACAAAAGGTAACAATCTTGTAACCAAGGTTACTTTTTAAGGGTAAGGTGTTAATATTTACACCTTCAGAGTACCTCCTTATAGTCGGGGAGCTACAACTCAGCTGTCCCAGTATTACAATTTTGTTGTCCTAGTTTTTTTTGGGCGCAATGGTACATGTTTTTTATTTATTAAAACAGGTCGTTGCTATGTAATTTTTTCTGTGTAAAATACATAAGTGAAATAGTCAAAATAAAACCCCAAAGGAGATAAAAAGGGTGTATATTTTAAAAAAATTCCTATATATCACAAATCACTAAAATATAAAGTATTAAATTCAGCATTTACTAATAAAAACGAACAACGTTAGGGAAAACCCGCGAAAGGGTTGTTAGTTTTATATAAATACAAAATAATTGTTTTTTAAATATAAATTTTCTTTTAAATATTTTCTCGTTTTACAAGTGGATCTAATTTTTTGAAGAAATTCCAAAAAACGGGAATACAAACCAAATTAAATTTTTGTTTTGTTAACCATGCCATAAGTACTGGTGGCTATAGAAAATCCGAGTAGAAGATAGAGATTTTTGTCACCTACACAAATACCATTGTTAAAACAATTAGCCACGAATTAGATGCATGAATGGCATTTGATAAGACTATTTTCTGATTAAATAGTACACAACATAGGTACCTGCTGTTACTGTTCTGTATTTTTTTTGACATCTGCTTGTCAAATTTTTCGGCCGGTAAAAACAATATTTCCACTTAATAAACATTTTTGACACCGAAATTGTCGCTTGTAATTTGTTACAACAAAGGAAGTGGTCGAAAAAAAAACAGAGAAGAGACAAGAAATTATATTTTAGGTTTCAAAAAATTCAAATGACTATAACTTTCTACTAGCACATATTTTTCTCTTAAAATGTGAGAATTGTCGACAAAATGATGTAAAATTTGTTTAGAAAAAATAATAAATAAAATACCTAAGCGTGTTAATTTTTTTCCCAAGTGAAAAAATTCAACTTTTTTTCGCAAATTAATAGTTATTTATGATATAAGTGCTAAAAGTATAATTTTACGGCACGAATTTGAAAGTTTGCAGAATGAGCGAAGCGCATTCTGCAATTCAAATGAGTGCCTTAAAAGTACTTTTAACACAAATATCATACAAAATTTTTTCTACAAACGACAATAAAAAACAAAAATACAATTACAATTTTTAGAAAGTTTAACATATTCGAAACACATAGTTTTAAGTAGCATCGTAGATATAATATAAAATTATGAAGTTGACATTTGTCAATAAATCTAACAACCATTGTTGGCGTCGTAGTTGCCATAGTAGAACTTTTAACACTAGTGCTATAAAGTACTTTTAACACTAGTGCCATAAAGTAACATTTTTAAGGCGTCTGCGGCGTGTTAAAATAGTTATTTTTGTATTAAGTGCGTGAAGTGAGTGTTTTTTTAATGGCATATGAGAGTGTCAATTTTTTGCCGAGACCGCAGGTCGAGGCGAAAAATTCTCTCGAATGTGCCATTAAAACACGAATTTCACAAACGAAATACAAACAACATTTTTTGTACAACTGAAAGTTTGAATTAATCGGTAAAATTGTATATTATAATAAAAATTTTACCATATAATTTCACATAATCAAGTTAACAGCCCTGTCGTTACTATAGAAATGGTTTGTTGGCACGTTGCTTGTTTTGTTGTCATACGTTGATAGCTGTTCATATTTATTGCAATTTTTTAAATAAATAGTATAAGTACTTAAAATGGATGTAGATTACGATAGTGATAGCGAGATTCCTTCAGATATAGCCGATATAGCAAATTCGGCTATAGCTAACATGTTACCGGCGAAATCAAAATTTATATACGAGAAAAATTATAACCAATTCCGTGAATGGTGCGGCAAGAAAAATATACAAAAAGTGTCTGAAAAGGTACTTATATGCTATTTTGAGGAGAAATCAAAAACTGTAAAACCTTCTACTTTATGGAGTGTCTACTCAATGTTGAAGAGTATGTTGAATGTTAAAGAAAATATTGATATAAAGAAGTTTTCAAAATTGGTGCCTTTTATTAAGAACAAAAACGTCGGATACCGAGGGAAGAAATCTAAAGTTTTATCGAGAGACGATATTAATAAATTCATTCAAGAAGCTGATGATGAGACAAATTTACTTTATAAGGTACAGATGATCAAAATTTTGTATTATTTCAGTAATTTCAATATTTTTTTAATTGTAGGTTGCGTTAATTTTGGGAATCAGCGGTGCTTGCCGCCGTGAAGAATTATTGAAGGTAACTATTGATGACATTGAAGATACCGGGTCTATATTGATTGTTAAAATACCGGATACAAAGACCTATTGCCCAAGAATGTTTACCGTTTCAAATTCTGATTATATTGAGATATATCGCAAGTATAGAGTACTAAGGCCGTCCCATACACACAAAAAGAGATTATTTTTAAAATATTCAAGAGGAAAATGTGTTGACCAACATGTGGGAATAAATAAAATAGGGGAAATTCCTAGTTTGATTGCAAAATGGCTGGGAAAAGAATTGCATAAGAGCTACACAGGTCACTGTTTTAGGAGGAGTTCTGCAACTCTCTTAGCCAATGCAGGGGGTAACATGACATCTATAAAACGCCACGGTGGTTGGAAATCTGCCGCCATAGCAGAAGGATATATAGAAGATAGTTTGAGTAATAAAATTGATATTTCTAATAAATTAAATTGTTCCTCTACTTCCAAACAAATCAATATAACTGATACAATTGTGGACTCAACTTTTCAAGGAATATCTAGCGTTTCTGATCAGCAGCAAGGTGGACTAGCTTCGGGAATTAATATTGGAAGCAATTGTTCGAACTTCACCATCAATTATTATTGTAACAAATGAGATTTTTTGGTAGTTGGTAATTAATTAGTAAATTTGTACAAAAAAATTCAATACATTTTTTAAAAAGTAATGTTTTATCGTTTTTTTTGTAAATCATTTTTCCAGTTAAAAAAAGTCTTTTTTTCACCGTGAAAAAAAGTCTTTTTTTCACTGTTAAAAAAACAAAAGGTTTACGTATCGATAGCGATGAAAAAATGTCAACTTTTTTTGACAGTTGTACAAAATAGTTATTTTTGTATTAAGTGCGTGAAGTGAGTGTTTTTTTAATGGCATATGAGAGTGTCAATTTTTTGCCGAGACCGCAGGTCGAGGCGAAAAATTCTCTCGAATGTGCCATTAAAACACGAATTTCACAAACGAAATACAAACAACATTTTTTGTACAACTGAAAGTTTGAATTAATCGGTAAAATTGTATATTATAATAAAAATTTTACCATATAATTTCACATAATCAAGTTAACAGCCCTGTCGTTACTATAGAAATGGTTTGTTGGCACGTTGCTTGTTTTGTTGTCATACGTTGATAGCTGTTCATATTTATTGCAATTTTTTAAATAAATAGTATAAGTACTTAAAATGGATGTAGATTACGATAGTGATAGCGAGATTCCTTCAGATATAGCCGATATAGCAAATTCGGCTATAGCTAACATGTTACCGGCGAAATCAAAATTTATATACGAGAAAAATTATAACCAATTCCGTGAATGGTGCGGCAAGAAAAATATACAAAAAGTGTCTGAAAAGGTACTTATATGCTATTTTGAGGAGAAATCAAAAACTGTAAAACCTTCTACTTTATGGAGTGTCTACTCAATGTTGAAGAGTATGTTGAATGTTAAAGAAAATATTGATATAAAGAAGTTTTCAAAATTGGTGCCTTTTATTAAGAACAAAAACGTCGGATACCGAGGGAAGAAATCTAAAGTTTTATCGAGAGACGATATTAATAAATTCATTCAAGAAGCTGATGATGAGACAAATTTACTTTATAAGGTACAGATGATCAAAATTTTGTATTATTTCAGTAATTTCAATATTTTTTTAATTGTAGGTTGCGTTAATTTTGGGAATCAGCGGTGCTTGCCGCCGTGAAGAATTATTGAAGGTAACTATTGATGACATTGAAGATACCGGGTCTATATTGATTGTTAAAATACCGGATACAAAGACCTATTGCCCAAGAATGTTTACCGTTTCAAATTCTGATTATATTGAGATATATCGCAAGTATAGAGTACTAAGGCCGTCCCATACACACAAAAAGAGATTATTTTTAAAATATTCAAGAGGAAAATGTGTTGACCAACATGTGGGAATAAATAAAATAGGGGAAATTCCTAGTTTGATTGCAAAATGGCTGGGAAAAGAATTGCATAAGAGCTACACAGGTCACTGTTTTAGGAGGAGTTCTGCAACTCTCTTAGCCAATGCAGGGGGTAACATGACATCTATAAAACGCCACGGTGGTTGGAAATCTGCCGCCATAGCAGAAGGATATATAGAAGATAGTTTGAGTAATAAAATTGATATTTCTAATAAATTAAATTGTTCCTCTACTTCCAAACAAATCAATATAACTGATACAATTGTGGACTCAACTTTTCAAGGAATATCTAGCGTTTCTGATCAGCAGCAAGGTGGACTAGCTTCGGGAATTAATATTGGAAGCAATTGTTCGAACTTCACCATCAATTATTATTGTAACAAATGAGATTTTTTGGTAGTTGGTAATTAATTAGTAAATTTGTACAAAAAAATTCAATACATTTTTTAAAAAGTAATGTTTTATCGTTTTTTTTGTAAATCATTTTTCCAGTTAAAAAAAGTCTTTTTTTCACCGTGAAAAAAAGTCTTTTTTTCACTGTTAAAAAAACAAAAGGTTTACGTATCGATAGCGATGAAAAAATGTCAACTTTTTTTGACAGTTGTACAAAAAATGCATTTTTAACACGTTTGTAGAAAAAAAAATGTTTTTTTTAACAAAACACTCCTAGTGGGATCACTGTTAAAAAACCTGAACTTGGCATTGGTCCCATAAGTACAACTTTAAAATTTCATGGGCCGCGCCTGGCCGACATACCCGGCTGAACATGAGATTGGATATCTCGAAACAGGCAAATGTCTTCATACATCGATTTCATGCTAGGGATGTTTAGCAATGATCAAATTTCAGGTTATGCAAATACGAAACGCTCAATTGTAAATCAGTGTCTTTTTAATAACTTATTCTAGGATGATGAATTTTATCATCTTGATAGGGTTCCGCGATTGTGGAATACAACTGACATAAACCTATTTACCGACCCGACTTGTCCCAAATAGCATGTTATTGTATCAAAAAGTTGAACAAAAAATTCGCTATGTCTGTGTGTACGTTAGATCAAATTTGCAAAACCTGGAAAAAGAAAGCGGAAGGCAGAACCAAACACAATAAAGCAGAGCCGAAGAAAATTAAAAATAGAATGAATACCTAGGAAACGACGTGAAAATCGAAACATTTTTGCAAAAATAAGCTAAATTGTACTTGGCCGTTAAAAGCAGATTTAAGATAGTACGGCTATGTTTGACTTTATTGAAAAATATTTTGATAATGCACCTTTTTTATAAGTTAACTAAAAAATTAAACCTAAAGCTCCACTTTATTGACTGTTCATATATCTTGTCCACTGCACATTCTAAACTTATGTTTAACTAGAGATATACATTATATATTATAAGTGGTTGTGTGTGCGTGTATGTGTAAGTTAATGGCACTGATTAAGGCCAAATATTATTATAAGTGGTTAAACTCACCAATGATTGTGACGATTGATCCGTGGTATATATTAGGCGAAATGGCCAAGTTACACAGTCATTCGGTTAGAGCTTGGTTACGTTAATTTTGAGAAGAGAAAGTCCCGTTTTATGCAGTGACCGGCAGAATTCGTGCTCTATGTGGTAAGTTTTTTTAGTATTAATTTCTCAGAAAATGTTATTCTTGATTAAAGTTGCTGCCAGTCCTTAAACTAAAGGGCCGCCTACCAAAAATTAAAAAAAAATAGGATTTACGAAAGAGATGCATATTTTTAAAATTAGCGCACGTTCATTTTTCAATTGATATAAAATGTTTGTTTATAAAACTTGTTTAGAATTAAAAGCTATGTCCCAATATGAAGTCATGGCCTATTCAAAAAACGAAAATAAAACTTATATTTTTATCTTACCCTGTATAGAGACTGAATCCAGAAAAGTAAATTCTTTTAAAAGGTTCCTTTGAAAGTTTACTTTTGGAGAATGGCTCAAATTTTAAGTTTCCAGACGTTTCTAAATTTGTTCAAACCACTTAAAGAAAATAATATAAAATATTGTCTTTCCTGAAGCAATTATGCTAAAACTGAAATTATTTTTAGGTCATAATAATATTGTTAATGTTGCTTTAGTTTACTTAAATAATGTCGAATTAATTTATTTATTAAAAATAAATTGCTTTCCTGGATTCCGTCTTTATACAGGATTAGATAGAAATATAAGTTTTATTTTGGTTTTTTTTTTTAACAGCAAGCCGTGACTTCATATAGGAACATAAATAATTCTAAACAAATTTTACATATAAATATTTTAAATAAACAATTGAAAAATTAAGGTACGGTTGCGTTAATTGTGAAAAATTTGCATCTCATAATTTTTTTTTCAACAATTATTCATTCCCAAGTACCTACAACATTACTTAATGATTTTTTTCGCTTCATTTACTTTTTCCACACATAAGCGAAAAATGAATAACAGTTTACTGAAAGAAAAACTATTACTATCTAGTTAGTTGTATTATGCTAATTTATAATGTGTTGTGTTTTATTTTTTTGCTGTTTTAGAATTTATAATGGTTTATTAAAGAAAGGGTCAAAATAAATCCACTTGTTTTCGGACACTGTAAATGTGATAACAGAACAACCCAGCTATGTAATTAGCAAAACAAAGACAGGCTCGGGTTTGCTAGGTTGGCTTGCCGTGTCTCTAATATAAGTCCAGCGAATACGTGTTTTCAAAAATGTACAAAAATTTCGAAAAACTAGCTAACAAAAAATGTGATATTGAAAATTCGGTGTTGTCATTTTTCATGTTGGTAAAATCACTGTGAATCTCAAAAAATACCAGTGAAAATACAACAAATTACAGGCCAACATAATATAACGCAATTTTTCGAGAACTGGATCGGAACCAAATCAAGTTTAAAAAGTTATAGATTCTTGTACAGACGACAAAAGAGTTTAAAATGGCGTGCTTCTAAGCCCTTGGAATTTAAAGTTTTTTGAATGGTTAACGTTACCAAGTCCAAAAAACAAAATTTATGGGTTAGAGTATTTTTTTAAGAAAAAAGAAGCCCAGTGCCTTACAAGTCTTTGTTCCGATTATTTAAATTGTTGCCCTAATAGCGGGACAACGTAAATGGGAAACCGTTTTTATTTTAATCTGGAAACATCACAACGAGAAAAAATCTAAAACGGTACCTTGTTAATGACTTGCGAATACCTCCTGCTTATAAAGGAAATAAAAATGGGTCGCCACGTATTGCGTAGAACTGCTATCTGGCTGATAAATTTACATAAAAATCAGAGATTATATCCACCACCAACTTGTTGTCAATGAATTTCTTAAATTACAAGGCAATTTTCTTTTAAACGAAAAATAAATAGATTAGACGGTTTAAATATTCCACTTATTTATCTGGATGGAATTGGATATGCAGTAAATTTCCCCTGGGTGCAGCTTAAATAACGAACAATTGCGTCAAGAGATGGCAACGCGGTATGAAAACAGAGGACAGTAAAAATTTGTTTAATTAAGTTTCTTGCTAATTAACGCTGGAAAAACAGTCTATGTTGACAAGAGTAAAACGAGAGATATATAGCAAGTGTGAGATTTGAATTTAATTTTGTTTTAGCAGGGGAGGGAGGGGGGTTCCTTTATATTATATAAACTCTTGTTTTAATTCAATGTTTGAGACAAATATTTTATAATCATTTTTAATTGTTCCGTAAAGCATTAAATTGTAGTTTTTGTCTTTGAATTTCGTTAAATAAAGCAAAAGGTTATTCTGTTAAATAAAGTGTTTTTATAACGCAAAATGCTTTTTTGTTAAAAAATGATGTGGTTTTAAAACTATTCCTAAAGAATAATACTGCATTAGTTATACAATTTTTTTAACCTATCCGTAGAAGATCGAATTCATTGTAATGTTAGTGTAAATTGTATTGTATTGTATTGTATTAATTTTTAAAACAAATTTGAGTATTTAAACTCTCATAAATCAAGTATAGACTAATCTTACCTTTGTATACCACAAACCAGATCGGTTGGTTTCAACACCAAAGCGTACGTAACGCTGTAACACATTAGAATTCCAGCCAATAGGGTGTAGCTTAGTTCTCTTCCAGCTGCTCTAACGACTGGCGTAGTGTTGTGTTTAATAAAAACGCCAAAAACAAACAAAGTTATGAGAAATCCTGTTGAACTGAAGGCCATGGCTCCAATAGCCCATCCACTGTCGGGTTGGAGATATTCTTCTGGGATCGGTATACAGCGTACATGATGAAAATCTGGCAACTCACCCATGGGACAGACGACGCATTGGGTTGGATCAAAGGGCGAACGAATCTAAAAAAAAGTTGAGCAGTAAATAAGGGGCACATCACTTATCTTGTCTAACAAATTTTTATAATATTGGCACAACGTTACTTGCAAAAAGATAATACTAATACTAATCACAAAGTTACAACGCCCAGAATTAATGTACTAATCTCAGTCAAAGTTGTTTATACATACATAGTTACATACAGACATAGCTCTGCAACACCCTATGCATAGGATGAGTAAAGTTCATGTCAATTGAAAAAAAAAATAATAGACTGAATGAATCACTGTAAAATTGATTTTACCTCAGCACTATCGGCTAGACAAATTGAGTTGTTCCCTGTTGTGTTTATCACGCTAACATGTCTTCCTGTAAGAAGGAGAGCAGATTATCTAAATTGAATCGAGGTAAAATTGTGAGCTATACTTTTATTCTAGAAAATTGCTTATCGCATTGGGCCACATGTGTATGCAGCTTTAGGGTTATTGCAGGTCGTGTATCGACGACCAGTATAATCACTGGTTTATACCAGAATCTGATTATCTGATCACCACTTCCACCTTGTGTTGTTATTTGCAGCAGAGCATCGCACCCGAAATCCAATGATATCATTATTTAATATTTCCTAGGAAGATATGAATTAAGAACACAGAAACATCTGTGGAATAATCCGAGTATAAAAATCGCCGTTCAAATGAATTGCCATGACTTCTTTAAATTATAAACTAAAATTTAAAAACAAGATAAAAAGAGATTTAGAAAATCATTTATGAATTCACAAATAATAATTAGCTTAGAAATAAAAAGTTGTTCTACAATATGCATCAGAGAATCATTTGAGAAACATTATTTACCTCAAGAATGTGGAAAAAGCGTAATTGGATTCTAGAGACTTTCTACTGAAGCGCAGGCCAATATCAATAAGGCATTTTCTTTGTTTTTTTGGTCTTTTATGTTATAGAAATTTTGCAATGCAAATTTAACAAAAAGTGACCTTTGTGTATCAAACTAGAACGACATCTTACGGCCCAACAAGTTTTCTTGGAAAATATTTGTATATGTATATATATATATATATATATATATATATATATATATATATATATATATATATATATATATATATATATATATATATATATATGTATATATATATATATATATATATATATATATATATATATATATATATATATATATATATATATATATATATATATATATATATATATATATATATATATATATATATATATATATATACAGGGTGACGCGGATCTAAATGAACATACTTCAACACAAGACAAAGAATACCTTGGGGGTTCTTAATCACCCATCTTTGATGGTTCAATTGTCGATAGTTAATAAGATACAGGGTGTTTTATGAACTTCAGCAATTTTTTGTTCTTGTCATATTTTTTAATGCACTCCGTATAAAATTTTCATATTGGGTCAACATCTGTAACCTATCTGTCGCTTAAAATTGCAGTATCAGAAAATTTTAAATTCCAGGCCCGTATTAAAAAAAGTTGACATTTTCAATTTTTACATTTTTAACACCCTGTATATCAATTTTTTCAAAATATTATTTTTTTATTGGAAAGAGCATAAAGAATTGACCCTAACGGCATAATTTTCAAAGTTCCCGCACCCATCACTTGATTAGAATAAATGGTTGTTTTGTAAAAAATTTCAAAATGGTGCATATTTGGAAATTAGAAATTAAGAAAATAACAATAAAAAAGCAAAAACTGCTTCCGAAGTAAAAAAATAAATGTACTAAACGTTTAATAGTTTTAACGAGACTAAATTTTAGGGAACAACACAACAACAAATAACAAAGTAATAATAATAATAACAAAACTGCAAGATAATGATTGCTTTTTAGACATCGACAAAAAATCGTAAATTACAGTCAGAAATTTCAAACTTTGTGAAGTAGGCTTTGCCTCATTTAAAAACAAACCAAAGACTATCGAGTTACTGTTCCATAGCAACAATTCAAGTCACTATCAGATATGTGACAGTTGTCTGACCTTTGTTAGTATTCGGTTAACAATTATTGCAATTTTCTGTTGAAGATGCCTTACCAATTTTCAAATGCCGAATATGCCGACATTATTTTTGTATACGGTTTTTGTAACGGTAATGGAAGAGCTGCTGTTCGGGAATATCGTAGGCGATTTCCGGGTAGAAGATGTCCATATCACAAAACATTTGCAAATGTATTTTTATTTGCTGGAGAACATGGACATTTTCCCACCGACAATAATATTGATCAACCAATACGACATCCAGTTCAGGAGGAAGAAGATATCTTAAATCTTGTTGAAGATAATCCCAAAACATCTACTCGAAAAATTGCGACACGTCTAGGAATCCCGCAAAAAAGAGTTAATGTAACACTGCAAAAGGAAGGCTTGCATCCGTTTCATGTTCAAGAAGTTCAAAGATTGGAACCTGGCGATTATGCAAACCGGTTACTCTTTTGCCAGTGGCTCAGTAGACACCAAAGGAGTCTTTATCGAATCCTCTGGACCGATGAAGCACAATTTACCAGAGATGGTGTAAATAATTCAAGGAATTCCCATGTATGGTCGTTAGAAAATCCACATGCCATCAGACAATCGCATTCGCAGCACAAATTTTCCATAAACGTTTGGGCAGGTATAATAAATAATAAATTAATTGGGCCGCACTTTTTTGCTGAAAGATTAGATGGAAATCAATATTTAAATTTTTTACAAAACATTTTGCCAGGACTTATGCAGAATGAAAATGCTAACGTGAGAGGGCTCTTTTTTCAACATGATGGGGCCCCACCACATTTTGCAAGGGTTGTATCTGAATTTTTAAATATTACGTTTCCTAACAGATGGATAGGCCGTGGAGGGCCCCATTTATGGCCAGCCAGGTCGCCGGACTTTAATCCTATGGACTTTTTTTTCTGGGGGAATATGAAAAATTTGGTTTATTCAGAAGAAATCAACACGCGGGAGCAGCTTTTGCAACGAATTATTAATGCTTTTCAGGAAATAAAAAATAACCCAGACGCAATTAGAAAAGCAGTGTCAAATTTAAACATCAGAAGACGAAGATGTGAACAAGCCAATGGAGGGCATTTTGAACAGCTTCTTAAATAACAGTGTTCTGCTAAAGTGCTCTTAAAATTAATTCTTGCTAAAACTTTTTCTATGTATTAGATTTTAAGCAGTCGATTTTAACTTGCAGTTTTGTTATTATTATTATTACTTTGTTATTTGTTGTTGTGTTGTTCCCTAAAATTTAGTCTCGTTAAAACTATTAAACGTTTAGTACATTTATTTTTTTACTTCGAAAGCAGTTTTTGCTTTTTTATTGTTATTTTCTTAATTTCTAATTTCCAAATATGCACCATTTTGAAATTTTTTACAAAACAACCATTTATTCTAATCAAGTGATGGGTGCGGGAACTTTGAAAATTATGCCGTTAGGGTCAATTCTTTATGCTCTTTCCAATAAAAAAATAATATTTTGAAAAAATTGATATACAGGGTGTTAAAAATGTAAAAATTGAAAATGTCAACTTTTTTTAATACGGGCCTGGAATTTAAAATTTTCTGATACTGCAATTTTAAGCGACAGATAGGTTACAGATGTTGACCCAATATGAAAATTTTATACGGAGTGCATTAAAAAATATGACAAGAACAAAAAATTGCTGAAGTTCATAAAACACCCTGTATCTTATTAACTATCGACAATTGAACTATCAAAGATGGGTGATTAAGAACCCCCAAGGTATTCTTTGTCTTGTGTTGAAGTATGTTCATTTAGATCCGCGTCACCCTGTATATACAGGGTGGTCTGTAATGAATGCGCCAAAAAGCAATCCTAGATTAATCTCGTGAAAATAATGATATTGAGCCAAATATGCCTTAATAAAATGTCGCTCATTAATGAGATACAGGGTGTTAAAGTTCAGTTCTCAGAATTGTTAATTCTTTATAGCTCAAGTCGTTTTTGAGATATCGACATGAAACCTGGGAATCGGGGGTTTTCAGGGATGGGGAATACGATGGTATTCCATTTATTGACATAATATGTAGAGGGCGCTATTTACACCTTATAAACTCATTATTTCATGCCATAACTTTCTTATTAGTACCGTTCTTTTATTTTTTATTGAAAATTTTGAAAGAGTGACGTTTTTTAAGAAAAAAAGGTATACTACATTTATTTCGATTAAATAAGCCGTTTTCGAAATATTTGCATTTATTCATTCTATTGCATAGTCAAAAAATATTAAACATTAAAACTGAGATAACAGACTTGACTAACGAATAATGAATTGATCATGAACAAATAACAAAAAATCACTTCAACAAATGTGAAAAATGTCCACCATTCACTTCTATGCATATTCTTAATCCCTTCACCAAATAGCGTCGTAGATGGAATAAAGTTCCTTGCTTATTCCTGATAACATTTGTGGAACCATGAATTTTTTGCAAAAGTTTCTCACGGGTACGGATTTTTCTGTGTACACTAAGGATTTGATAAAACCCCAAAGGAAGAAATCCAAAGGATTAAGATCCGGGCTACGCGGCGGCCATGGAATTTCACTGCCACGACCAAACCATCTATGAGGCAGCCATTCATATAGATAGTTGCGAACTGCAACTGGTTACTGGTAACCAGTACTTGCAGTTTCTTCAAAATGTTTTTGCGGGATCTACTCGATGATATACCCTTAAATTTACGACAAAACATGTGATTTATGCACGATGGTGCTCCACCACAATATCCAGTTGCAGTTCGCAACACTAGCTAGATGAATGGCTGCCCCATAGATGGTTTGGTCGTGGCAGTGACATTCCATGGCCGCCGCGTAGCCCGGATCTTAATCCTTTGGATTTCTTCCTTTGGGGTTTTATCAAATCTTTAGTGTACACAGAAGAAATCCGTACCCGTGAGCAACTGTTGCAAAAAAATTCATGGTTCCACCAATGTTATCAGGAATAAGCCAGGAACTTTATTCCAAGTACGACGCTATTTGGTGAAGGGATTAAGAAAATGCATAGAAGTGAATGGTCGACATTTTTCACATTTGTTGAAGTGATTTTTTGATATTTGTGCATGATCAATTCATTATTCGTTAAGTCAAGTCTGTTATCTCAGTTTTAATGTTTAATATTTTTTGACTATGCAATAGAACGAATAAATGCAAATATTTCGAAAACGGCTTATTTAATCGAAATAAATGTTTTTCTTAAAAAACGTCACTCTTTCAAAATTTTCTATAAAAAATAAAAGAACGGTACTAATAAGAAAGTTATTTCATGAAATAATGAGTGTATAAGGTGTAAGGCCCTCTACATATTATGTCAATAAATGGAATACCATCGTATTCCCCATCCTTGAAAACCCCCGATTCCCAGTTTTCATGTCGATATCTCAAAAACGACTTGAGCTATAATGAAATAACAATTCTGAGAACTGAACTTTAACACCCTGTATCTCATTAATGAGCGACATTTTATTAAGGCATATTTGGCTCAATATCATTATTTTCACGAGATTAATCTAGGATTTATTTTTGGCGCATTCATTACGGACCACCCTGTATATATATATATATATATATATATATATATATATATATATATATATATATATATATATATATATATATATATATATATATATATATATATATATATATATATATATATATATATATGTATACAGGGTGATTCCCGGTGGATGGTACGTTAGACGTATCTGGCGAACCAGTCAACGGATCGTTCTGAAAATTTCGTAGTTGACATAAACGAACATGTTCTACCTGCCTAAAATATTTTTGACAATGCAATGTTGCCGCTTGTACTAAAAAGTAGTAGCAACTTTAATGTTTTAAATAGAACACCCTGTATATTACTTCATTTTCAAAACCACTATCAATTTCTTAACAACTTCCTCTAACATTGTTTCATACTTATCTCTTACCGTTTCTGAAATAATAATTAATTTCCAATGTTTTACTTACTATCAATTTCTTAACAACTTCCTCTAACATTGTTTCATACTTATCTCTTACCGTTTCTGAAATAATAATTAATTTCCAATGTTTTTGGCGCTAAATATGATTTAGGTATAACATATTCATCAGTTTAAAGAATTTTAGAACAGCATAAATGCATGATAATAAGTTTACCAAAGTTCAAGTCATGAAGCCTTAAGATCCTCAACAGAAAGTCAAATTTTGTGAAGTGTTGTTGGTGCGCACCCAAGAAGATCCAAATTTTTTAAATAAAATAATTTGGATTGATGAATCAAAATTTTAAAGAGAAGGGATTTTTAATAGAAGAAATAGTCAGATTTGGTCAAGAGATAATCCCCATGTCACCAAGGAAGCTGGATTTCAAGAAAAAATTAGTTTTATTGTTTTCTGCATGTTAATGGACAATCGAGTTCATAATAGGTAACAGTTGTCGAAAACTTCGTAGATAATCCGCCCCTTGAAGATTATCGAAGCTGTCAGTATCAACTTGATGGAGCTCCTGCACATTGTACAAGAGAAATTACAGTAGAACTTGATAGGATTTTTGACGACCGTTGAATAATACGTTTGGGATCTTGGAATTGGCCTCCGAGATCACCGGATCTCAATCCAGTGGATTTTTACTTGTGGGGCATGTTTAAAGAAAAAATTTACAAATCACCAGGAAATTCACAAGAAGAGTTGCCACTTCGTGTTACCCAAGCATTTAGAGATCTAAATCCAAACGAAATTAGATTGTCCACAACGAATGCAGCGAACACCCGCATTTTAAAGTGCTTGGATGCAAACGGCCAGCGTTTTGAATGTTCTGTTTAAATATTTCAGTAATTTTTTTTATTTGATTAGTTAAGTAAGGGTGTATTACACAAATAATACTCCTGAGTTAGTATAAATTTTATGAGGTTTAGTGGCGGTAGATGTGGGTACATTTCATTAAACTTTATACATGTTCTGGCGATAATTTCATTACATTGTCCAATTAAAATAAATAAATTCACAAGAACTGCATTTGAATAGTTTTCTTCCATGATTTTTAACGATATTTACCACTTGTATCAGCAATACTTAATAAAATATCAAAACGGTAACAAAAATGACATGACTTTTATATGAAACAATAGTTTGTCATGACATATTTACTAAAATCCGAATGTTTGGTTTAGTTTAGTTTAGTTTTATTTATTTGTCCATAGGCTATTTACAATAAATAGATTGAACACGTCAAAAGTTACAAAAAATAATTTAAAATATTCATGCTTATAATATCACACACAGTAAATGAAATAAAATAAAATAAGATAAGACAAAACAGAACATTTTAAAAAGGTAAAATATTTGGACCACACTATATACTACACTATATACTATTCTGGTCAAGGCACCTAGAGTTGTCAGCCAGATAAGTTTCAAACTCTGCCACAGAGTAAAAACAGTTTTGTGTTAATATATTTTTAATGTTATTTTTAAATTGGTTTACACTTGTGGCCTCCCTCAGAGCCCGAGGCAGCGCATTGAACAACCTGCTACCAAAATATAAATGTGACTTTTCATAGAAAGCATGATGGTGTTGTTTCAAATAAATGTCTTGTCTACCTCTAGTGTTGTGGTAGTGATGATCTCCGCTAGAAGCAAGATTTCCTATGTTTTTGAATGTATAAATTAAAGATTTTAATAAAAATATAGATGGAACAGTAAGTATTTTGTTGTCCCTGAAAGTCTTCCTGCAAGATTGATTATAAGGTAAGTCTAATATCAATCTTACTATCCGTTTTTGGCAACCAAAAACCCTGTTTAAATCTATTGAGTGACCCCAGACAACAATATTAGATGAGATAACAGAATATACTAGGGAATAATATATGTTGAGAATAATCCTCACGCCAAGACAGTCTTTAAGAGAATTCAGCACGTAAAAAGCCCCACTCAACTTCTTGCAAATACAGTCAATAGTGTCGCACCAGGACATGTGACAGTCCAAGACAATACCCAGATACTTTACAGACTGCTAGGATTTCTATGTTTGTTAAAAAACTCTATCAAAACGGTCTTCCCATGATTAATAACCAGTCTGTTGTGAAAGCACCAATTTTGAAAGCTGTCTAGGACAGTTTCTAATTTTCGCTGTACCTCAATAGTGTTAATATCGCTAACAATAAGAAAAATATCATCCGCGTACAGAAAAATCCTCACATAGTTAATATATTCCGTAACATCATTTATAAATAAAAGAAATATCAAGGGACCAATCACACTGCCCTGGGGCGCGCCCATGCTTAACTTAAAACTGCCAGAAACGACATCGTCGACCCTGACCAACATTTTACGATCACGCAGAAAAGATGTGACCCAGTCGTTGAGATGCCCACGAATACCGAGCGCCTCTATTTTTTTCGAAACAAAGTCAACACTTAGAGTATCGAAAGCTCTTGTAAGGTCAAATGACAGCCCGAAAACTAAGGCATTTTCATCCATTTCGTCAAAAATATATTGGGTCATTTCGGTAACTGCTGTCTCGGTGGAGCAGCCCGCCCTAAAACCGTGCTGGCTTGCAGTTAATTATTTTGATTGTGCTACAAAATTGTAAATCTGGCTAGAAACAACCTTTTCCACCATCTTGGAGAGGGAGCTTATTAAAGCAATAGGTCTGTAGTTTTCCATGTGTTGGTGGTTACCCGGTTTTGGAATTGGAACAACAATAGCGGATTTTAAACTATCAGGAAAAACCCCACTAGTAACTGACAGATTGACTAATTTAGTTAAGAATGGAGCCATTTGCCATGAGATCTGTTTCAGTAATGCAATGGGTATGTCATCCACCCCAGTCGCTTTGGTACTTTTTAATCCCTCTATAACCTCGACAATATCTTTTTCGGATATTCTAGAGAAGTACATAGATTGACCAATCAATGAATTAAGAGTGCAACTGTCGGATAAACAACCCTTCAAATGCTCAGTTGCTTTTTCGGAAGCTGTAGTTGATAGGTACTTGCCAAACGTGTTACTGATTTCCATCGGGTTTGAGATCAGTTTATCTTCATATTTGATTTCCGAAATTTTTCTAGCTTTATTATTCTTACCTCTAATTTCATTGGCCAGTCTCCATATGGTCTTTTGTGGATTACTGGAATTGTTAATTTTATTTTTGTAATGTTCCTGTTTTTCCAGTTTAATTCATTTGTTTACCTCTTTCTTTAAATCTTTGTAATTCCTATTTAATGTTTCGCTGTTCCCCCTTTTCCTTAGCCAGTTTAGGTTCTTAAGAGTGTTTAATTCAGCCTTCAGTTCATGGGAGAATTTTACCCTTTTGGTACTCCTATTCTTGACTGAAAAGTTTAAGGGATTAGTAAAAACCAAGCTGTAGCACCATGAGAAGTGTTGCAAAAACTCCTCGAATGCACTGTTAGCATTGTCATATGCAAACATAGGTAATTCCCTAAAAAAGTAAAATAAGAACTCATTGACAGTATGCTCGTCAACATGTTTAAGCTTTGGATATTTCCTAGCTGACTTTTCGTTATTCAAGGGAATGGAAATTAAATTGTCGAGAAAATTGTACAAATAATGGCCTATAAGTCAGAATCTTGACTAGTTAGGTATAAGTACTATAAACAAAAATAAAAAGCAAATTTAACTAGCTTTTCAAATCAGTAATAATATACAGGGTGTTACGTTTAAAAAAATATACTTATGGTCACTTTTTCAAGTAACCAAAATCACTGTATTTTAAAACCACCCTATACAGGGTGTCTAAAATAGATAGATATACCGTTTACGGAGTTGCCAAATTCTCTATAGTTTCGTATCTACAGGGGATTTTTTAAAAGTAGTCAAAAATTTAATTCTTAAATATCTCTAAAATTATTATAGTTAGAAAAAAATTGTTTTAACAAAAATCACACGATTTTGTACCCCCTATAAAGTAACGTTATTTTTTTGTTTATACCGTTTGTTTTTATTGAGTTACTGATACTAACTTATTTTTTTCAAATACGGACCTGGATTTTTTGCTGCATTTTTTGAAAGAATACTTCATACCCTTTACAACTATGTATCACTTGATTATGGTTTTCGGCGTTTTGATCAGGAATATCAACATCATCAGGATTTTCCATCGATACGGACCTGGGATTTTCCATGTTAAGGCACAATTTCACAACCTATCGCTGTGGTTTAAATTATTCAACTGATTAATTTTAAACTATGTTCACGATTACTAACCAGAACCCTTTAGTCATTAAAGTTTGTCAAATTGCACTTAAGCCAATGAGCTATTGAGAGCAAAAGTTTAGCAGACTCAGATCAGGTATAATTAGCGGCCTTTATTAACAGCGCCTAACTAGTGGTTACGTTTACCACATATTGTAAAAGGCACCCTTGATGATACGTCTTCATTATTTACGTGTTTAATATTTTCGTATCCAAAAATCACCTTTCAGTTTAAAAATAATAATAAATAATTTTATTTTACCTAATAGTTTCATTTCTGCTGCAACTCCTTCTGCTGGTACAGTTGAATTACTATTTACTGGCTTTGAAAACAAACCATATTATCTCAAATTAAAGACCTTTAACTATATTCTAGCATAAAACCATTGTCATGTTTACTGGGTTCGGATTATAAGGAATTCGAATCTAAAATCCGTTTTCTACTATATTTTTTGACGTTGCGTTGAATTATAAGTATAACATATGGACGGGCGGACGTACAGGTTGATGGACGCGATTGGACTGACCACACGAAGCCAATAACGCCTCTAAGAATTAAGTATTAGGATTTGTTACAATTAAAACTAAGCTGATGCTTTTTTCAGGCGTTGGACCAGTTTTACAAACTTGAGGGTCCTGGTTAGTAATCATGATTATAATTAAAATTTACCAGTTAAAACAATTTAATCCATAGTTACTGATTCGCCATAATAGGTTGTGAAATGGGGCATTAACTTGAAAAATGCCAGGTCCGTACTGGTAGAATATCCTGATGATGATACTATTCTTCACCAAAACGTCGAAAAACATAATCAAGTGATACACAGTTGTAAAGGGTATGAAGTATTCTTTCAACAAATGCAGCAAAAAGTCCAGGTCCGTATTTGAAAAAAAACAAGTTAGTATCAGTAACTCAATAAAAACAAATGGTATAAACAAAACAATAAAGTTACCTTAGAGAAGGTAAACAATCGTGTGATTTTTGTTAAAACAACTTTTTTCTCACTATAATAGTTTTCGAGATATTTAAGAAATAAATTTTGGACTATTTTTGAAAAATCCTCTGTAGATAGGAAAGTATAGAGAATTTGGCAACTCCGTAAGCGGAATATAAATGTGGAGTAAAAACGGCACATTTTCTCCTATTTAACCGACCTTGTATCTTTTACCGTTTCGGAGATAGCAATAGTGGTATCACCTATTCTAGACACTCTGTATACTGCAACTAAGATTTGGGCATAGGGTAAAAAGCTCCCCGGTATTATTTAACTCTCCACAAAGTTTCAGGGTCTTAATATTTTAGAGTTCAAAAATATCAGCATTTTTTGAAGGTATCTTTTTCCGCCAAAAAAATTGGAAATTAGTTATTATTTCAGAAACGGTAGGTGATAAGTATAAAACAATGTTAAAGCAAGTTGTTAAGAAATTAATAGGGGTTTTGAAAATGAAATAATATACAGGGTGTTCCATTTAAAATATCAAAGTTGCTACTACAAAAATATTTTAGACAGGTAGAGCATGTTCGTTATGTAAGCGACCAAATTTTCTGAAGGATTCGTTAAGTGGTTCGCCAGATACGTCTAACGTATCATCCACCGTGAATCACCCTGTAGTGTACCTATATACATTTTGTAATTAAATGGGGATTTTTGATACGTTTTCGTGGTTTTGAATAATAAATTTAAAAAAACGATAAAAATATGACAAACCAAAATATCAGAATAAGCTATAAATATAAATTGGTTTTCTTTTAAACATTTTTAATATTAGAAATAATTAATCTTCGTAGAATTTAGATTTATGCCCACTTGTGTAAGATAAAGTCGTCACCGTTATCTTTTAGTTTGAAGAAGTCCTATCAAAATCTGGAAAACAGTTAAATTTGTGTTATTTCCCGAACGGAACGACCTTGAGTTCCGTCGTATTTTATCATTAGCCAATGAGAATGCTGCATTTCGTGTTCCGTTCTATTGCTTTTCTCAGTGTGCATACTAACATAACTTATGGCTTTGTTTAGCTCATGATCAGCGGTCTCAGCAGCTGGTTGGATTAGACAGCAATCACGTGACTACTTATATTAAATTTGAAGACATGTCACATGCCATCTGTCAAATTTGTTCAACTGCTGACAGGGCCGTCCCTAACTTTTGTGCCGCTGGGGTGCGAAATGAAATTTGCCGCCTATTCTATTGTTTTTAATATCTTTGCGGCTCATCTCATGCTTTGCCGCAGGTGTGCGAGGCACCCCTTGCACCCCCGGGTAGGGACGGCCCTGACTGCTGAGACCACTGACCATCGGCTGAACGCAGCCATTGTTTGGTGCATTTTGGTACAAAACCGATATTTTCTATTTCGATGGCTTCTCGTATTATTCTAGTTTTGTAATATTCGACGTTTGCCCCTTATCTACAGCTATCAAAGTTAATTTTGTGCCCTGATTGATGCTGATGCTGAAACAGGTCCGATGTAGTTTGTTTCTAATAGCCAGTTTGTGTTCTTCTAACCTGGCTGAAATTCGTCTGGTGGTTTGTCTTCCTTTTGTTTCTGTCTTGGATGCTGTTGCAGTTCTATTGCTTTTCTAATTGTGTTCTCTTTATATTCATTTTGTTTTAGAGCGGCGGTTATCTTTCCAGCTCTTAAAGTCTGTTGTTTTCGCTGGTAATCAGCGTGTGTGATACTGCCTGTATTTGTGATGATGTCATTCGGCATCACCATCAGCGGCCATGTCTCGGAGGTATCACCTTAAAATATGAGAAGTAAAGTGATATAGGGCTACCAGAGCCCAAAGACCCCATTCAATGCAATAAAATACGATACGAAGTTCCAGAGTTTTGAAAAACTACATTATTATAAAATATATTTTTATTTTTTTACTCCTATTGTGTGAAAAATCTAAGTCTTTAGGTATAAATTAAAATATTTTTCAGACCTAAGTTTTTCAATTAAAAAAGAATATAAAAAATACTATTAAAATTCACTCATCCTGCATAACAACACACCTGATGTTATAAAATAACAACCTCGTGTTGTAAATAACAATCAGTGAATGTGTCTCCGATGAACTGAGCTTTAATTAGAACAAAAACTTACAATATATTTTTTAGGTTCTCCATCCTGTATCGAGGAGATCAAGTGTCTTTATTTACATCAGTGGCAGAGGTCTTAGCTATATGCAAAATATAATTTATGTAAAGTGAGTCGTTTTTGAGTTAGGGCGAAAAAAATAGAAATTAATTTTTGTACGGTGCTCACCATGTATGTATTTTACCGGAAGTGTATTTTGTCTTGGACCAGGGTGAAGCCTAATTTTATGTATACGCAAAATTTAAATTTTCCTGGTCAAGTACTTTTTAACAGACAGACCGACAGACAGACATGCCGATGGCAAAGAAAAACCATGTTTTTCTGATCTAGGGACCCCAAAACGTGACGATTTGAAAACATTTTAGGAGGTAATTTTACAAACAGAATACTTCCTCTAGTGAGGGAAGTAAAAAGAGTTTTTGTGCCGATCGGACAAGAGTCGTTTAATAAACTTGATCGAAGCTTTTTGAACCGTAAATATTTTTATTACCTACTTTCTTTTTCTTGCAAACTCCTTAATAGGAAAACTATTACTATGGCGACTTTATATGAAATTTCAAATGGGATACTACAGAAATATCACTCTTTCATTGTCCAGGAGATAATTACAGAAAATTTCCCTGAAACCCGATTATTTTGTAAAATTTGTTATCTAAAAACGTTTTATTTGCATCGGCATTTTAAGACATTTGAATAATTAATCTCTATAATTATCAGCATGACTTTATTCTTTCGAGTTCTTTTATTTGATTATCTATTAAATACAAGCATTTGCTTTCACAGAACCGCTAAAAAACTTTAAGTAAATATCAGTTGGAAACTCTGTATGTTTTAATTGTTTTTTTTTGCATATCGTTTACATTAACAACTAAGATATTTCCCTTTTCGTAACAAAATAATATTTTCAGTATTCAAGTTTATAAATAAATCCCAGTTATCATCTTTACTTTTAAGAGTGACGCGATTCGTAAATAACAAGCGAAAATGTATAGTTTTATTAATGTTACATATCCGGAAACAAGGAACACCAATATTTTATCCATTTTAAACCAAGTATAAAATTTCATTATGTTGTTTATTTTCTGGTTTCGCCTTTTTCCTCTTTTAGCCACAGCTTAGTCAGAAATTAAAATTGCTACGAGAAACGGCCGCAGGGATTCTGTCTTTAAACCTGGCGATGTATTTTAAATTTGCTCTCGTATGTTCAGCCTTTGATGTTGATGATTTGTTTCCTTTTTTCGCGTATGTTGGGTATTTTGTTTAGCTTCTTTACCACTACTTTGTTTGTATTATAGTCGACTATAACCCTGCGCTGCTATTAAAAAAAGTATATATGATGAATAACGCGCCCGCCCACTCAGGAATTTTGTATGTTATACTCCATAAGTTCTTTTTTACCTTTTCGCCACTAAAGATGTTTATTCGAACTATTTTTTTGCGACTTATTCCTTTTGTTTGCTAAAAAATCTTTGGCGTTTCCCCACAAATCCATCTTTTCAGTTATATTTTTTGGATCTTTTGTCACGTTATTTTAAATTCGTATACTAAGACTCTTATTACGAGAGCTGTACAGTATTTATTGTCTCTATCATAGTAGGCGTTAAAAAAAAGTTGCCATAACAACACACCATATTTATTATTCATCTGTCAAACGAAGTATCACAACTGGTTTTTGTATATTTATTTATTAAAAGGTTATATTAAGTAAAAATAGAAGTTGTTGTTGACTCCCGAACAAAGCGACGGAAAGTCACCACTTTGGAAGCGAATTAAGCGTTGTTCAATAGTAATCCAAAAACTGTTCTGGATAGCTTTGTTACAGCTGATAAAACGTGGATTCCCACTTAGATTCCGCGTCTAAACTCCAAAGTAAGGAATGGCGACAACTGAGAATTTCCACCACCTCGCAAATTTAGGGTCCAACCCTCAGCGGGTAAGAATATAGGTACAATTTTCTGGTATGCTGAAGGAATTATATTCATTAATTACCTGGAACGTGGTTACACAATCACGGGTCAGTATTATGCAACAATAATCAATAAACTTCATGATTACATTAAAAAGAAGAGCAAAGTGGTCTCGTACAATTATCTATCATCAGGACAACGCTCCAGTTCATAAAGGCCGTGTTTCCTTCCTTGAACGCAATTTACGATGCTGGTTTTCAACTGACGACGCATCCACTATATTCACCCGACCTAGCTCCTAGTGATTCTTGTTTGTTTCCAAAGCTAAAAGAAAATCTTTGAGCAACCAAATTTGACAGCGATGGTGACGTTATGACAGCAGTTCCACAATTCTTTGTAATCAAAACCTCAAGTTTTTGAAAAAAGGTGTTTTCATGCTAGAACATAGGTGGAATAAGTGTCTTCAAGGGCACGGTGATTATGAAGAAAAATAATTTTGTTTTATATGTTAGAGACAGTAAATACTGTAGACCCTGGTACTTTTATTTGGTAATTTGGTTAAAAATTAAACCTAGAGCCTCGATACATAGCCCAGTCATTAGGTGCTTAAAGAGGGTCTTTTAAATCAAATTGTGGGGTAGTTATGATTTTTGTTCCTTTATATTTCCTTGAATTTGAGTTATAGCCGAAAAACACGAAAAAAAAAGTTTTTGCACGGTTTTTTGCTTATAACTCAAAAACTATCAACTTTGGGTGAAACATCACTCTATCTATAGTAATATCTGCAGAAAATTTCCTATAACTTAGGTCCTTACTACTTTTTTCGCCACGCGTACCATGCAAATGATACATCAAATTTTCATTTAACAAGACTAGCAACATGGCTTCACTTCCTTCAACCGGAGCAACTGCTCACCAACATTTCCTAAGAGTCTATCATCAGATAAAACACTGGCTTGGCAATGAAACGAGACCTGAAGGCTGGGGTTGGGACAAAACAGTGGGCTCCAACCTGTCACAAATCTGAAGCCCCCGGCACCTAATTCTATCCTGCACAAGATATCCTACAAGTGCAAAAAGGGGTTCACGGGAAATTGCAGTTGTAGGAAGGCCGGACTGTTTTATTCAATGTTGTGCCTTCATTGCTGGGACACCTGTAATTATATGAAGATGCCAATTGTTGATAGTGATAAGGATGATGATCGTGACGCAATGGTACATGATGATTTGCTTAAGGCCTCGATATCTTTGGATATCGAGAAAGACACCGATGCTCTTCCAGAAGATATTGGACCATCTGATCTTAATCTATCTGATATTGGACCATCAACCTCAAAGTGGCCAAGATTAAGTGAATAGACTGATTACTGTACGTAGGTACTAAGATCGTATTGATGATTGTAGGTTGTATTATTATTTGGTTATTATGATTTGTACAGTTTTGATAACTATGATACTACTTACCTAATTACTTAAATTAGTTAATGGAAATTAAGTAATAATGTTTAATTAAAAACTACTTCATTTAAAAATACTTTTAGTCGTTGGTCAATAAATTCTTGTTGTGAAAGTGGCTCTATATGTCCATCAACAATAACCCTTTTAGTCAAGGCATTTTATTCATAATATAACCAGTGAAAACTTTATTTGCGTAAAGTACTTTATAGGGTAGGTAGAAAAGGTTTATTAATTAAGACAGAAATTTATTAGTAAGACTGATAATTTTAGTGCATATACACAGAGTGGATTCTTGTTGTTCAAGTCGCGCTAAAGGTAAGTCAAACATTCGTCAAACTTCAACTGGTGGTTGCACACTTTTTTTATTGGCTTATTAGAATTCATGGTCAAAATGAAGTGCAGAAATATTTTTTTCGAATTTTTTGGGAAGCGAGAAATGCCCTAAGAATCGAGTTAAACTTTGGCGAGTCTTGTCACATAGGCGAGTGATGTCATCATTTCCCTGCATTTTGATTTGTTAAGCTTTTGCAATATTGCCAAATCGTTCATCGCTCGAGCTGGTATTCTAAATGCCTACCTCAACATAAATATGCTTATTAGGAAAAAAGTATTCCTAGGAAATATAGATAATTATAAAGAACAATGTGAGAAGCACAGCTTTTTTGTACTAACCGGTTTAACGTCACATTCCGTATTTCAGCGCTAAAATATTCTGCATTTGATAGTAAATAAATATTCATATATCATGTCCATAGTAACCTTAGGCAAATTCCCCGAATCAGCTTTTTCAAAAACTTGATCCATTTTTCACTGAATAAGCTATCACTAATGGTGATTCCAGAACCAACCAAAACATAAAGCAATCACAGAATTCAAAAGATTTGGTAGGTTATGTTGGCATTGTCTTACAACTGTCACCTTACCTGACAGAAATGGTTTGTTCCCGAATTACATTCATTGCGGACTTCTCGATTCAAAGCCGATAACGGTAATAAGCTATCCTTTTCTAATGAGTTATACTGATGAGTCGGACATAAATCTTTGATTGCCTCGGAACTTTATGTTGATTCTTGAGAGCTATGAAACAGTTTTTATATCGAATCCTTTGTCAGATATTATTACAACAGCGCCAATCGATATACTATTTTATTGGCATGAAATATGGCGGATTTTTTAATTCTTTTAAAATTTTCACGTTCAGTATATTGCCGTAGATTTGTTTTAAGAAAAATCCTATTTATAGGAAATTTTATGCGGATTATTTTAGTACAGAATGATGTTTTACCCAAAGTTGATCGTTTTTGAGTTAGGTATAAGCAAAAAATCGGGAAAAACTTTTTTTTCGTATTTTTTGGCTATAACTCAAATTCCAGGAAAACGTTTGGCTGGCAAACCTCAGATTCGTAATCAGCACCCCAAAAACATAAAAACAAAAAATCATAACTACCACACAATTTGTTTCCAACGCTACCTAATTACTAAACTAACAATATATAAAATTACTTTAAAAAACTATAGTTTCACCAGAAAATGAAGTGATATTATTATTTTTAGTTTTGGTACTTGTTACCAAACTTTTTTAGTTAAGACCCTGAGCAAACCTGCTCCTCTAATTTTCTGTTAGTTTCTGTTTTAAATTTGTTTTCATTGTTATAGAAAAAGCTATAGCAGATTTAATTTTATTGTAGATTACCAATTTATCTTTGTGTGGGTGAAGACTTCAAGTCCAAGCGCTAACGTACCGACAGTGTCTGGAATGGATATGTGACGCATTTCTTGCGGTTCTGTTAAGACAACCAATGGATAAAAGATAGAGCCTAGTTCTTTTGAGCAAAATCCGTGAAAATATCCATAGAAGGTACACGATCATCTTCATCATCAATCATCAATCATCAAAATTTTGTGGGCAACTAGTGATATCAACGCAAGAAGCAAAATACACTTTTTTAATTAACGAAGGTTTTTCCAATAATGTGCCTAGTTTTGCCAAGAGACTATTTACCCACAAACAAACACCGCAAAAATAATAAAATAGGTACTGTTGTATATTGAACATTGCTATTCTAGATATCTATGTGTTTTAGTAATCTAGATTGTTAGCGGCTTCCCGTTTTGATACCTTTAGCTTCAACTCAATAGAGGTCGGGCCTTGTACTAAAAGCCCAGAATAAATGGAAGGTGTTTATTCTGGGCTGAAAGTATTATTATTCGTAAAATAAAATTAGGAACGCTGCCGAAAGTTCGTTTTCTTTAATAAATATAATACTGGCGGCTAGACATAGTAATACGATGTTTGTCTAAGCACGTGCAGGCTGCCAACTGTAGTAGATATGAGAGTACCAATAATTTTAAACATATTTTATCGAGGAACAAGTGCCAACTTGTTGCCAATACACCTTTTAGAGCCGATCTAATTTTTTAAATAACAAAAATTTTAAAAAGTTACCCTAACACAGCCTCGAAACCACGACCTCTTTGTCAACTCGCTGAGATTCTACCTCTGGACTACGCTGGTAATGTGATAAAACCGGTCCGATTCCGTTATATTTGATGACTAGTATTGGCGTGGCTGAGATCGTATTTCTAAATTTTTACGTTTAGTCGCTAATTAATAATACATTAATACAATGCAAATACACACATATTAGCTACCTAATTAGTTTTTCTTTGTCCAAATGTTTTGAAAAAGTATATTTTACAGGGCGGTTCGAGTGTATTTCCATAGTGGGAGTGGCGCGATATTATTGGTGGGCCGTCGACAAAGTGTGTCTCTTTTTAACTTCCTAAAGCGCGTATGTCTGTTTCTCTCTTAGTTTTAATGAATTTATATCGTCCATATAAACCTATGAGGCCAATTTAAAATACGACCCAGTCCGGTGCAAGCTTGGCTATCTTTCGACCATGGCTTGGTTTGATTCTTTCTTGGGGAGTTTTTGCATGAAACTTGCACTTTTTTGAAAGAAGTTTAGTTTTAAAAAATAAATTATTAGGTGGATCATTGAAAAGAAATTTACGTGGGTCATTGACTAAATGACCTTATGGACGGGCCCCGCCTGGTTTACAGCGCGGAGAGAGTAAGAGAATTGGATTACTGAGCAGTCGGAAAGCTCTCTTTTGAATTGAACTAAGGATGCTAAGTAACCAACCAACGTGATGCCCGCCCCCAAATGTTGCTACAGAAAACCAAGCTTTTTAGCAACTGATATGCCTATGAAGTAGTATGTATAGCGATCCTAACAAGCAATATTTTTCAATAAGGAAGTATCTAAATTAAATCGCTTTGGGCAAATGTGTTATTATGTATGTTGTGCATATTTATCAGCAAATGTTATTTTTTCAATCAGCAGATAACACCTTTCGATTTCATGAAAATGACGTTATGTCACCTGAAAGTATCAACAGCTATTAATATTCATTCGAATACTTTTTGTCTTTTTTATAGTGGATACCTTAATTAATCAAAATGCGGGGCCCTTTCTTAAACCTAAAATTCCTTCACAAAAGCGAGTTTTGTTTTATGGCGAACCTTAAATATCTATAAACGCTTCGCGGTGCGCAATCTAATAATTTTAGTTTGCTGTAAGTATAACGTCATGTTTGTCCAATTACGCAGAAGAAACATTATAATTAGGATTAATTAATGGGTTTGCCAAATGTGGTCCTAAGTTTACCGTCCTTGAGTGCTACCTACTTGATTAGTATGGGATAGGTAAGGTAGGTACATGCTTCGCAATAATTATCCGTGTCGGGTTTTACAATAAAACGCGTGTTTAGTTTGGCATCAGATATAGGCAGGTTTATTGTTGTTAACATTACTAATATTAAGATAATAAATAAAATATAATTTCTACAAGCTTACACCATGGCGCTGAATTTTAGTTAAATTAGTAACTAAATAGGTTTGTGTAATCTTAGTCATACAACATTTTTCTTAATACTTTATTCAGTGATCTAGAACAACTTTGAGGCACCCAAAAAACTATTTTAATATTTGCGAAATAAAATAGCTGTAGAAACTTTTTAAAGTAGGTACTTTATGTTGTTACACTGTTACAAGAATAGATGTGATGTATGTACACAGAGTGCTATACAGGCATCTGTCTTAACTTTAGTAGAGCATCCTGTACCTGTATATACAGCGTCCAGTGGCGTGCCGTGCCTTTAAAGGCGAAGGTGGCACAATGATTTGAGGGCGCCAAATTATTTTCCTTTTATTGGAGGGTTTGTGGTCATAGTAGGCAGTGAATCTACGTGGTGGCGCGTTACAACGACGGGGGGGGGGGGGGTGGCGCCCCCTTGACGGCACGTGTGTCCAGCCGCGTGTCCGGAAACCATCTTAACAAATGGGAATATTTTTATTATTGACTTAACGAAAAAAAGTGCCTCTTCATAAAAAGTTCTGCATCGTAAGAAAATAGCATTGATCTAGAATCTAAAAGATACAGGCTGGCTTAAAAATGTAAAAGTCCTTATCCATATGAAGCTAAAAAGACACAAAATCGTTATTTAAAGGTAAACTGCCACTGTAAATGTACTAGAGTTAACTTTTTTATGTAAGTGCATTAGGTACAGCAGGTACCAAAAACAAAATTAATTTCTTATTATCGTCTTTTTAACTTTGCGTAAATTGCGACTTTTAGCTTTTTGAGCTACCCTGTATTGTCCTACATCAAGTTTTTGAACAACCATGCCCTTTTTTCACAACGTAGAACTTTTTATGATTTTTTTTGTAAAGTCGATAAACCCAACCTAATTCACTAACATAAAAAAAATAACTATAAAGTCTATTGCTATTGCGAATGCATCTTATTCACTCCGACCGTAATACTGTATTGCATGGGTGCACCGAGGACTTTGACTTGGGGGAGCTGAATAATGCAATTCGGTGGATTTCTTCAATAAGTAGTGCAATACTGCTGTATCGTGTGTATTTAAACCAGTGTGTACGTTTAAGTGTATACAAAAAATAAGTAAAGTAAATAATAAAAATGCATATATATATATATATATATATATATATATATATATATATATATATATATATATATATATATATATATATATATATAAATTAAATGTATATTTAAAATTTCTGTTTATATCGAAACATCAATTGGCTTCTTTTTCAAATAAACTGAAAGGAAATGGGCAATATAACTGCACGAACCACCGGGCGGCCAGGCGCGGATCTAGAACTTCGTTCTGGAGGGGGGTCATTCAGGGAACAGTAATATATTTTTAACTTTTTTATATTTTATGATTTAATAGTTATATGTATTACTGATGATTTGGGGGGGGGGGGGGGTGCACGACACTCTTGCCTCCCTTGATCCGCGTTTGCGGGCGACCAAAAAAACTATGTAGTGGTACATGTGTGAACTCAACCAGAGTTAATATGGGCCCAGCTGAACATTATATTCGTAGTCACAATACTACAGGAGATGTTTCAATTAAAATTTTATTGGAGCTAATTGAACAGGGGGTTTGCAACCATCACACCTGCAGATTGGGCAAAATGTTGCAAACATGTCGTTGATATTAAAGATTATTTTTGGGAAATAGATCAACATATGGAAGAAATAGAACCGCTAATAATTCGACTTAGCAATGACAGCAGTGATGACGATTCCGCATCCGATGATACTGACGATGAAAATTAGTTTTTTAAATACATATATTGTTTTTACTTCCCTCGATAACCAGATCTTTACATTTTAGGTATCTAGATTATTACTGTTAATACTTCGACAACTCAAAAAATTCTGCCACGTTTTTCGCACGACTTTTCCCTGTATGACATTCCACTAAAATATGCGAGATTCTCAAAGCCAGCCACAGATTTTATTTTTCTTTAATCCAATTTCAGGCAGAAGTTATCCAATTAAACTAATAAATTTCGAATTATAAAAACATATTTTATTATTTGTGAATATTTAAAGCTTTTAACACTTATTTCGTAAAAATAACTTCGCACGCTTATGACTACACCGTCAGGACAATGCTTTTCAGGCATTTTCCCCTCTACCATTTCAGACGTCGCCAAGGAATATCAGTGTGTAGAATTTTACATTTACAGTGGCAGTTTACCTTTAAATAACGACTTGGTGTCTTTTAGCTTCACGTGAATTAGGACTTTTACATTTTGAGCCACTCTCTATATCTTAGCTCCAATTTTTAAATGCAGTGCTATTTCCTCACGATGCAAAACTTTTTATGAACAGGCACTGTTTTCGTAAAATAAATAATAAAATTGTTTCCCCATTTGTTAAGATGGATTCTGGACACACAAATCCGCAAGATAGAGGTCTACTGCACCACGCTATTGTAGTGCGTTATACGAAAAAGCTTTTTTTTAAACCTTTTAAAATCACATTTGTTGGTGCCTTTTAAAAATTAAATTAAAAAACCTTGATAACGTCGATCGGGACTTTTGATACCTTTATCGGTACATCGGAACATGAACTCCAATAACGGTGACAGTCCCGATATATCGAGAGGGATGGCAACCCTAAACATGCCATATTTAACAGTTTGCGAAATAAAAATAGTATTCTTTTTAACTGGCTTTAGCATCTAAGGCCCGATTTCACAAAGGGTGGTAAACTTTTTGATCGCCTAACCTTGACCTCATGGTTAAACTGTGGTCAAGGATGTGAATTGTTTCATATCGAAAAGTATACCTTTGGTTTACTAACCATAAACTGTAAAACACTTTGGATCAACTTAACCCAAGGTTGCATGCTAACCTTTTGGCGACCAGACATTGTGAAACCGTTATGCTATTCATATAGTTTTAGTAAAAAAATCAGATTTTTTTTTCTAAAACTATATGCACGTTTCGATAATCATGTGAGTATCATCAGGAGACTTTCGGAGTTTAAATTATCTCCTAATGAAGCTGATTTGGTTAGCGAACCGTGCGTCAAGTGTAAGAATTTCTGGTGTGTGATAAAACTGTATAAACAGTGTTAGTTCACAAAAGACTTGCACTTTCCTACCGTAGCCTATAAAAAATATCTAATTTTACTGTTCGGATTCCAATTACTGTTCTGAAACTATCCCAGGAACTGTTTCGGTTAAATTAGACGTTAACTTTTGTGGATAGGTGCTGAAAAACAAAAATAAGAAGGTGCAGCTCATTTTTCTCTAAGCTGCACAGGTTAGATGCTGCAGCCTGTCTAAAGGAAAAAATATGATTTTTTGTCAATTTCTCGGAAACTCGGAAATTTAAAGGTGCGACAATATTTTAGCGGGAAATTTAAAATAGTCACTGAAAGTCAGAGGAAATTAGTTAGTCTGTTGACTTCATATAGGTTTATAAATAAGATGTAACTAACCTGGTACTGCGTACAATTGAAGCAATGCCAGCAACAACTTTCCTTTTCTACATATTTCTTTGCTTGACCAACTGCACATGGCAAACTGCAAACTGATTCTGGTGGTTTAGGTTGGCCGAGTTTAAACTGAATTTCTAAAAAAATTAAGCTCTTCTTTAGGTAAATCAATCAATCATCAAATTTTTAAATTTGTCATAGTAAATGTCATTTTTTTATACTCGAATTCAAGGTCAAGTTTGTTAAGACCACTAAATCCTCAGGTTTTTAGTTACTAAAAACTGGTGAATAGTTTAGCTAATTAAGTAATCGCTATCGCTTTTAAAATATTTCACTTTGATAAAACATTCTTTCTGAATGAAACAGACATTAAATAATGTTTAATAAATTTTTCAGTAAAATGTTTCATTGTGCTGCCACATGGTTACAAGAACAGATTTAGTTCTATCAGTGCGAACAGTATACAGGGTGTCTGAAAACTCTTAGTATGGGCAAATATAATTGCTTGTAGTGAATATACAAACACCAAAAATTTTAAATGCAACCCTATGACGTGTGATAACTCATTTTAAAGGTCTTCAAAAAGGAAACTTTTTACCGCAAACTCGAGTTCCATATCTTAATTCGTTTGTAAATGGCAGGCCTATAAAAATTTAAAATCGTGAAATAAATATTTAAGTACCTTTATTTCCCTTATTACTTTAAAAGTTGTTCAGAATGTCCACCAGGAACTTCTTGGCTGTAATAAAATTTATTTAGAAACTCTGCCAAGAAGTAACACCTGCCATTCTCAAAAATGTGAGAAGTGGGTTCCAAAATCGACTTAATTGCTGTCAAGAAGTTTATGGTGACTTGCCATTTACAAACGAATTAAGATACCGATCTCAGGTTTGCGGCACAATGTTTCTTCTTTAAAGACCTTTAAAATAAGGTACCACATGGCATAGGGGGCATTTAAAAAATTTTACCTCAACTTCCTAGCCTCACCCCTCGAGGGGGTTGAAAAAGTTTAATTACATAAAAAAACTAGACGTATTAACCAGTAAGATACATCTAAAATTTGGTGTCTCTATCTTTGCTAATAGCGAAGATATTTGCCCGTACTAAGACTTTTTGGGCACCCTGTATATGTTAATATTTTTCTTTTTAATATATATTTGCGGGAATAGCCTAATAAAATGAAAAAGATAGAAGCCTTATGATATATTATTTTTTATGTCCTTTAAGCTGTCCTTAGAAATAAGAAAATTTAAATACTTTTAACTAAAAGTCAGTAAAAATATTTTTATTCAAGGAACAATCATTCAGTAGTGCCAAAATCATGAAGAGTGAGCCTTTTTTTCGCATCTTATAATTAGGAAGTTTCCTTTTCATTAAAATATTAGTACAGTTAGCCACACACAATGGTAAATAAAAAAACTTACAAAATTCTAAAAGAACTATCTTGATATCTTGTAATTTGACGAACTTATTCAATTTTTGGAGTGGAACCGCAAACGATACTCTGTGACGCTGGATCGAATAAATTATGACGTCACGCGACACGAGCCCAAAAGAGCATGTAGTTATACTTCCGTATACAAGCCACAGTGGTTGGAAGCGACAATTAATTCTGGGTCATAAAATTTAATAAAGCATTACCTATCTGACCGTTCAGTAGTGATTATGTGGCGAAGTATATTATTTATTTTATTTCCCGTAAAGGTGTAAAATAGTAAAGAATATTTTACAATTATTATCTCCTTTTCATATTTATATATTTATTGTATATGGTAAACTCATCATAGGTAAAAAAATGGCTTAATAATTATTTTTTCTTTGTTTTTGACTCGCCTGTGGTTGTCAAGGACTTTTGCAGAGAGATTGGTTTAAAAGTTTAAAGTGTTGCAAGGATTACGTTTTTGCTAGACGATTATGACAAATTACGTTAAAGGTCACAAAATTTGGAAATAATTTTAAAGTAGGTAACATCTTCAGTGTTATTGTCTGGGGTAATATTACAACATTACTGTGTAATTTTTATTGGCACCCGCTTGTCAAGTTTTTAATGATAACTTATTACCAATGACAGAGCAAAAGCCTGTCAAAACCTGACTGATCAGTAGAGACAGGATTTCAATATTATATGAAACAAAAATCGGGGTCTGACTCAGGTAACCGATAGAAAAGGTAAATTAAATAAAATTAATATTGCATTTTATCAGGTTGTATTATGATTATTGCTCCTAATAAATATTTTTTTTTTTCAAAAAAGTGAACCAACTTCACAAAAGGAGACGCACTGAAAAGTATGAAATAATATTGTTGCGTGTGGTTGCGTATTTATTACTGCAGTATGGCCAACTTAATTTTGTTCACTTTTATGAAAAAAGTCTTCCTTTTTAGTGCACCTATTACTCCCCTCCCCTTCTTCTTATCTCCCCCCTTTAAATTTATAATGATTATTATTGGTTATGTAATACGAGTACTAGATTTTCTGACCTCAATATCCCCAAAAATTGCATATTAATATATTTTTTTTAAATTCCCACCCGCTTCTTTTACCCCCTCCCCCCTTCCGTTAATTTTTATAATATCCTTCACACAAGATTAGCTTTTCTGACATCAATAACCCGTAAAGTGCCACATTAGTTAACATTCTTGGAGAAATCGCGAGTCTCTTCTTTTTAACTCCCCGCCCTCCCGTTAAGTTTCTTAACATCTATTACACAAAAATATATTTTATGACCTTAATGACCCCGAAAATGACATACACCTTTTGGCGAAATTGCCAATCGCTCCCCCTCCCATTTAATTTTTACCATCTGGTAATCTGTAAGACAAAATTAGATTTTTTGACCTCAGTAACCCCGAAAATGACACATTTCACATTTTTGGAAAATTTCCCATCCGCTTCTTTTTAACCCCACCCTCCGGTAAGTTTTTTAACATATGGTAGACAAAATTAGATTTTCTGACCTCAATAACCCCGAAACTACCATATTCGCTAACATTTTTGGAGAAACTTCCAGCCGTTCCCTTTTATCCCCCCTCCCCGATACCTTTCTTTACATTTGTTAGACAAAATTGAACTTTCTGACCTCAGTAACCCCGAAAATGACACATTAGTTAACATTTTTGATAAAATTGCCAGTCACTTCTTTTTATCTCCCCCCTCCTCACGTTAATTTTCTTAACATCTATTACACAAAATTGGATTTTTTGACCTCAATAACCCCAAAAATGGCCTATCAGTACACATTTTTTGAAGAAATTGCCAATCGCTCCCTTTTTATCCCCTACCGTCCCTGTTAATTTTTACCATCTGTTAGACAAAATTAGATTTTCTGACCTTAATAGCCGCAAAAATTACACATTAGTTAATATTCTTGATAAAATTGTCAATAGCTTTTTTATCCCCCCCCCCCCCCCCACTTTAACTTCTTAAAACCTATTACATAAAATTAAATTTTTTGACCTTAATAACCCCGAAAATGACATATTAGCTCACATTTTTCGAAGCAATTTTCAATCGCTTCCTTTTTATCCCCCTCTCTCCATTATTTTTTTTTTACTATCTGTTAGACAAAATCAGATTGTCGGACCTCAATAATCTCAAAAATGGCACATCGAACATTTTTGTAGAAATTTCCATCCGCTCCTTTTTAACCCCCCCCCCCCCCCCGCCGTAATTTTTTTAACAACTGTTAGGCAAAATTTGATTTTCTGACCTCAGTAACCACGAAAATGACATATTAGTTACCATTTTGGAGAAATCTCCAGTCGCTTCTTATCCCCCCCCCCCCCCTCATATTTTAATATTCTTTACATCAATTACACAAAATTAGATTTCCTGATCATAACCCCAAAAATGGTATATCAGTTCACATTTTTGGAAGAAATTGCCTATCGCCCCCTTTCATATCCCCCCCCCCCCCGTTAATGGATTTACCATCTGTTAGACAAAATTAGATTTTTGGACCTCAGTAACCTCATTAATTATTAAAAACTTATTAAAAATATTTTTAATATTTTCTGTGTGCATTGTTTTTCCAAGGGAATCCGTTCCTGGAGTGTAATATTCGAATCCGGTCTCTACTGATCAACTAGAAGATCTTAATTTAAACCAGTAATCGTAAACCTTTTTAGTCAATCTAAGCATTTGATATTAATTAGTCAATTTCAAATTTATTTTCCAGTAAAATATAACGGATATTTTTGCGTTCTGTTGGACATATCAATGAATTAATTGTGATTAGTTGAGTGCTTTTCTTGACGTTTCTATGATTTTCATCCTATGACGACCACTATAGCTGTTGACATTATTGCGTTTCGTTCATTTGGGTCCCGTGACGTCACTCGCATCGGTGTCAAGTTTGAACTTTTAGACGGCATTTTAAAGAATATTTCAAAACATCTTTTACTCTTGATGACGGAATTTTTACGAATGTGATTTCAGTTATATTAAAAAAGTATAAAAAACTTCCTAATATGTTTCAAAATCTTTTTTTTGTAACATTTTTTCTACCTGAGCTATTTTAATTAAAATTTGGTACAATCATTACCTTGTTGTAATTTCAAATTTTAATAATCACTAAATATCATAATAATGTCCTGTGTATTATACCTGACATGTTTAGCTCCAGAGATCCCTCCAAATATTCTCCCACACGCACCCATTGATATTTCCCAGGAGAGACCTGCTTAAAATGAATAATATTGTATCTTGCCGGTCCGTCCATGTTTTCATCAAAATGAAATTTATCTCCACTCAGGCCTGCAAGAAAAAAATAATGGACTATTGAACTCTTGGGTCGAGTAAATAAAGTACAAATAGAATGAAAGTGGTTGGCATTAGGGTCTTTACAAAGAAACTGAATTAAAAAGAGGTTATTTACAATATAATTGGCTCTTTTAGTGAAGAAGACATACAAAATTGCTTTAAATGGTTGAAGCTGTATACTATCGAGTCGTTTATGTGCTACAAAAGTAGCACACTAAAACGACACTTTTTGTAGATAAATTAGTTTTTCTACAAACACTATTAAAAGAGGGCTTTTAAAAGTTTCCTGTTACTGTCAAAAATTACCTTTTAAGACACCAATTTTAAAAGTAACTCACTTTTAACACCACTGGTATTTTTAGCACTAGTGGTAAAAGTAAATTACTTTTTTATAGTTTAACAAATACAAGAGAAACATTTAACAAATTCAAGATAAATTTTTAAAATTTTTTATGCACTTTAGGGATTTAAAGGGTACTTTAAATCCCTATTTTCCGGGAAAAAAGTGGTACTTTAAATCCCTAGAGATTTAAAATTTACTTTAAATCCCTAGGGATTTATATGCTATATTTATATGCTAATGCAATAGAAATATAACGTGTTTAGAACAATATTAACTATAAAAAACAACTTAATTTTTATAAATATTAACATTTATGTTTACCCCACTGCAATTAGCCAAGTGAAAAAGAGGTAAATTATTGTTATCGCAGCTGATATTTTTATTAATTAAAGAGTTTTGGAAAATTTTAGCCGTTGTCGTCGTCGCGGTCGGTGAGACCGACGATGTCGTTGGTATTTCATTTTGTTCAACAGGAATCGAAATCTCTGAAGACATTTCGATGGAAGTACCAGTAAAAAGTTGATTTGCCATGCTTTTTTTCTGGTATAAGGAATTTTCCACATATTCCTCAGCGACGGTGCTACTCTTCCAGCCGCCATGTCTTTTAAGCTGATCTATGGTTACTCCAGAGTCGGCTAATAGCGATGCTGATGTCCTTCGAAAACAGTGACCAGTGTACAATTCTGCATCTGGAAGCTTTAAATATTTCGCAATCTTGGTTGGCAGTTGCCCAATTGTATTCTTGCCCATTGGCTGAGACGTGCATTTTCCATTTCTGTATCTAACGAAAAATCTGGTATGACCTTGTATTGATGGAGGTCTTAAAGCAATATATTTCCTCACCAATCGTACTACATCTGTGGAGTTTTCTTTTGACCGTTTTATGAAAAACGATCGGTCCCTTTCTGTCTTGGTATCTTGCAAATTGACCAAAAAAAAGGGCCATGATCTGAGACGTCGGTTTTGTCAAGCTGGCAAAGCTCCTTTCCACGACAGGCTCCTGACACGCCCATGATTAGCACCACCTGGAACAAAATATAATTTATTTTCTAAAAAGCGCCTCAATCACTAGATATAGATATATAGTTATAAACTGAGACAAAAAGTCGGTTGGAAAGAATAAAAAAACGTGTATCTTACCTTTTGTGCCAACAATTCATCATCAGGTGCTTTCTCCAGAAAATCTTTAATGTTGTCAGCATCAAGTATCTTCGACTTTTTCGGTTTGTAGCCCTCATTTTGTCGTTTTAAAAAAGCTGTTAGTTTGCTGAATTTGCTAATGTCGACGCCCATGTCTGTTGCAATTGTGGCTTTTAACATCGAATACATGCTCCACAGTGACGATGCTTTAAGCTTTTTTGACTTTTCTAAGAAAAATGCTAGCAGTTCCTTTTCTTCTGTAAATTCTACTACGTTCCGTTCTTTGCACCATTTCATAAACTCAGATAACTGTTTCTTGTATTGTTCTCCAGATTTCCTTGGTAATAATTGGCCTACAGCCTCTTGAGCTGCTTTTTCGATTTCTTCCATCACAATCAACACACGTCTTTCAGGTTTGGCATATTTGACTATGTTTATCGAGTTGATTTTGTTTTACTTAGTTACTTGTCAAAACACACTAGATTTTCAGTTGACAGAGACAATCATGGTACAAGTCATTGAAGATGACGTTTTAGAAATAGAGTACCGTTTAGTGGTATGATTTTTTTTTTGTTATTTCTTTAACGTTTTACCTATCCTAAAGTGCATAAAATAGTATATTAACCTCGTGACTAAAGTGTCTTTTAATCCCTTGGCGAATTGTAGCCCACCCTACGGTCGGGCTACAAATCTTTCGCCGCGGGATTAAAAGAGACACGTTAGTCCCTAGGTTAATAACATACTATTAATTCCTATTATTCTTATCCGACCAACCATGAACATTTCGTCTATTAAACATTCCCGCAGTTGGAAAAGTTGCTAAATTAGGATCTTGCCGCATTCTTTCATTAATATTTGTGACGAAACCATATTTTCTTCCTTTTTGATCAGCACTTATAGGCTTTTGAACTGGCATAATTTTATATGGTCTACACTTAAAATACTTTAACGTTTTTTGAACTGTTCCATGAGTCAACATTTTATCTCTTCTTCCATATCTGAGATACCGACAATCAGGAATTGATTTTTTTTGGATTCTCTTGAAAATATAATAAAATCGCTAGGTCCCTATCTTCATTTATTTCTCGTCTTCTTTTTCCATTGCCCAGTATTCCCCTTTCTTCTAGTCTTTTATTTGATTTTATTACGGTGTTTAATGATGGAGTTCTTTGTCCCTCTTTAAAACATTCTTAATATTGTCTTTGAGCGGCTCTAACATTATTGTTATTTTTTAAACATAATTTTAACATTTCGTATCTTTCATTAATAGAATAACTCATTTTGCCTAAAAATGAAAATACAAATTCACGGTGACTAAAGTATTACTGTCAACCTTGACATTAACTTTGACTTACCTACAAAGAAAATTTTAAAAAGATATCAGGTATTTCGTTCGCAACCTGGATAGTTACGTTTAAAGTAGGTATATTTATGCGAACTAATTTTTAATTTAAAATATTTCAAAAATGATTGAAAAACCGAGTAGGGTATGTTATACAAAATATGTCTAAAACTTCTCCTAGAATCCAAAAATATGATAAAAATCATACCATCCAATTTAAAATAAACGAGAAAATCGATGTTTTATCCTATATTTTTTTTATGCGATGCTCAATTGGTTTGCTGGTAAGATATATGAATGATCCATAAGAATCCCCAAAACTTTCATATTTAACATTTTTCCCATCTTTGAAAATAAAAAAGTTATAAGGCCTGTTCACTTTTATTTCGATATCCCCGTACATTCATCAGAAAACATATTAAACTTATAAAAATGGATATTTCCACTCAAAGTTTGGTCTTCCACCCATACACAAAAATCTAGTCTTTTTGCTTCATCTTCCTCTTACAGTCTTTGGTTAAAGGGGGGTTTGAGCGGAAATAGTTTATTTTCTTTTAAGATCATCTGAATATAAGTTTTTTTCTCAACTTCTAAAAGATATTTAGCATGATTCCTAAGGGATATCACACGAGTTTCTCTAACAGACTGAAGAACTAAAACTGTGGAAGCATCGTTTTGGTCATATTTCTTCTTCTTCTTCTTCTTCTTCTTCTCCTTGCGATTCAAAATGTAATCAGTACTTTGGAATTTTTTTATTGTGTAGTAGATTGTCATTTCAGTTTTTGGGATTCCTATACATTTCTCGCAAAATTATTCCATGATGTAGCGGTATGATACTTCCCCACAACACTGGACTTTAAAAATCCTCTGTTCAGTAGATAGCATTTTGAATGAGAAGTATTTTGAATTAAATAGTTGCTTCATTTAATAAAGATATTGACAAACATGTCCATAAGTGTCATAATTGTTTAATATGTAGAAACTAGTCCTCTGGTTAAAGGTGTTAGAGAGAATAGTTGGGACTATTGTTGGGAAATAATATGATAAAACTTTTAATATTTAAATGTTTTAATGAAACCTTGTACTTCGTTTTAGGGTTGAATTTAAAACATATTTTAGATGTGTTCTTTTGGCAGAAAATGATTAGCAAGGTATGTTTACTTGCTTACTCTTACGCAAAATAACGTTTTCCTATTTTTTATGCTCCCTGTATAAAAAATTCAATTTTACATAACGTGAATCTTATTTATTTTACAAGCAAAATTTTTTATTAGAAGTGACATTTTTACGTATCTTGCAAAACTTGGTCCATTTGTCCTCTTCTAAACCTCATTCGCGGACATACTGTATAAAAACGCAGGAAGCATGGTTTGTAAGGTGTACTAATTAGTAGGGGAATATTTCATGCATAAAAATAACAAAAAAAAATCTTTCATCTGTGTAGGGGCCCGCAAATACGTCATTTCCGAGATGTTGGGCATTGAATAAATCTTTAAAGAATTTTTTTGGTATTCTGCTTGGGGTTTTCGAGAATATTCAAAAGGTAAAAGTTTTCTCTTTGTGTTTAAATAAAAGCCTAAAATACATAGATCTAATCTTCTCGGCTTTTTGATGGCTTTACTTCAAGCCGAGTAAAACTTTTTCAAAAGAAGCTACGTTTAAAAAGTTTAGTGCATAAAACAAAGTTGTTTTGGTACAAATAACTAATATTAAAGTAATAACGTTATGCTCCGTATTTTTAATACACTCACAATTAAAATTAAAAAATATAAGCCATGGGAAAAATTTTAAAAAAATACGAAATATTTGTATCCATGCGATATTACAACATTTCTTACAAATTATAATGTTTGTTATAGAACGAGGGCTGCTCTGAAAAATCACTTTGGTGTAAAAAAGTTCTGCATATTAATAAACTGAGAATCCCTATGGAAAAAATTTGAAAATACCCATAGTATACATAATATACCCAATTATAAAGTATCCTTATTTAGCCAAATACAAAGAAAAGACATTTTTAAGAGTTATTTGGAATCATTTTTTCTCTCGCGATACGAAATCACTGCCACCTACGAAAATTAATAGTTTTAATATAAAACAAATGTATTATTTATTAGGAAAGAATAAATTTACAAAATTCAAGCTTCAGTATTTATAGCCACCTTCGTTTTCGATCCATTTTATTGTTAACTTAGATAATTTTGAAACAGCTTTTCTCAAAACAACTTTAGGAGTTTCTCTATTCTACTACTCTTTCCAAGCTGTTGATATTTTCAAAAGGTCGATTAGAATACACTTTTTCCTTCAAATATCCCCAAAGACTTGGAGATGATAGCCCCCACGGGCTATCAAACCATAGTTTCGCACAAAGCAGTCTTCTGTGCACTCTATCCATTGAGGAATATGCCTTTGGCGGCCCGGGTAGACAGGACATCTCGTGAGATGATGGCGTTGTTTTAAGGCCTGTCCATACTTAGTAACATGTTATAGAAACTTGTTGTGGAAACATATTTCAATAACTTGTTGACATCTTTAAAGGCATGTCCTCACTTGCTACTCGACATTGTTATAAACAAATTTATTCAACAAGTTGCCGAAATTTCGATAAAAAGCAACACGTTATTTGTTACCGGTCCATGAGCGGTGGACTTCAAAGAATGTTGGCAGCAGTGTTTTAATAACATGTTGCAGCTGCGCCCACATTAACATTTTTTTGTTCAATAACATCGAAGTTTGTTACTACACACGCTGCAGCCGCGATAAAGGCATCCTTTTTGTTGGACATGTTGGAATGGAGTGTTGCAATCCGAACTTAATGAGGGCGTCTAAAAGTTGTCGACAAGTTATATAGGTACCTAAATATGTTTCCGCAACAAGCTTCTATAACATGTTACTCAGTGTGGACAGGCCTTTATACGTCCTAACTGAGTATTTGCTCGGAATGCAACATGTTCAACGAAAATGATGTTTTTCTCGCGGCTGCAGCGTGTGTAGTTTTGTCATGCGCAGAAAACCGGAGACAAACTTCGATGTTACTAAATACAAGAACGTTAATGTGGACGCAACCGCAACGTGTTACCAGGACACTGTTCACAACATTCTTTGAAGTTTATCGCTGACCGACCGGTAACAAATAACTTCGAGTCACCGGTGACCGAGTTGGTACGGCTTCAGCTATGCAACCGAGAGGCGCGGGTTCGCATCCCGCTTCGACCATGGAAATTTTGTGATTGTTCACTGTTGGAAGGTGGTAGAGGAATTCTTCCTCGACCGAGGTGGTACCACCCCACACATCCTCTTAAAGGGCTGGTGAAATCCCTACGGATGTTTCCAGCTTTGGATGTATGAGTCGATTCCCCAGTACACCCATGGTACATAGTACTTAGACTTCGGTTAGAAGATAAAAAAATCTTGTTGAAATAAGAAGTAACCTGTTGCTTTCTATCGAAATTTCGACGACATGTTAATTAACTTTGTTGATAGTAGCAAGTGAGGACAGGCCTTTAACAGGATGTCGAATATTCGCACATATTCATTCTGGCGTTCATAGAGTTGGATGATTTGGACTAGCCAGCCGACTTACCGAACTGCGTCAAGTCGACGCAAGCGGTATGTATTTATAATTTTAATAATACGCGCCATGTTGCTGATGTACAGGTCATGCATTCTAGCGTGAGCTCTACCATACTTGATTTTAGCAAAGTACATTCCACGTAGAAAATAAAAATGGTCTTTTTACCGCATAGTACTAACAATGTGAATTAATTGTTTTTGTGTTTTTTTAGTCTGATGTGTAAACTATGAAAACATTAATGGATATATTCTTAATTTTTTTAATTCTTACCCCTTTTTAATTAAAAAAGAATTTAAGTGTTGGATACTGATAACAAAATACGTATAATATAACAACAATAACAAATTGACTGACTAAAGTTGATTTGTAAATTTTTGTAAATATAATAATAAACTTTCCTTATGGCTAGGCACTTAAAATAAATTTAACAAAGTGGTGTTGTTAGGATCTACCTATTGTGAGTAGATTCAGGTAGATCTTAACAACACCCCTTTGTTAAATTTATTTTAAGTACCGAGTTATTATATTCAGAAATATTTATAAAACAACTTTAGTCAGTAAGGTTTTGCAATATGATATAAATAATTATTTATTTATTATACCTTTTAGGATTGTGGAACTAAAAATTATTAACAATTCTATATAAAAGACATAATATATTACATTTACACACATTACATGTCATTTAAAATTTGTGCTTTATTGTCAGTTACAGTCTAAGTCGTAGAAGAACACGGATCACTCTTGTCAATTTTTATTTAACTCTTCTATTCCTGAGAGGGAACTCGCTTGAATATTTATCAGAGCTTTGGTCTGAACTGTCTTCATCTTCACCTAAATTTATTATTAGGTAGTATGGTAGACAACGCTGTCTACCATGGATTCGTTTTCCATATGTTGTGCTTCAAATTTTTTTGCTCTTTCGCAACGTGATTTCCACTGTTTCTCAGAAAATTGTTCGAAAAACTCATCAGTTAATAATATAACGTTTGCCAAGTTAAAATTTACGTTTTTTGTGGCCATAAATTCTTTCCTCTCTGCCCACACTAGTTTAATAAGGTTAAGATCAGAATGGTAAGGGGGTAGTCGAACCACGGTGTATCCCGCATCGGAAAATATTTGGTCAATTTACGATTTTTCTCTGTCGGATTCCTCATTTTAATTAGACTGTATAGTTCAGGTTTCAACATTTTTTCGTCAAATGGAATATTCCTATCTTGTAACCAGTTTTACATGTTATCTTTTTTTGTTGCAGAGATGTAGGACGATTATCGATTTGCTTATTGTGGTATGCATTGTCGATTACGACTACACTGTTAGGTCGCAAATTGGGCACTAGGATATTTTTTAGACATTTTTCATAATTTTCATCATTAATTTTGCTGTGGTAGTCCCCAGTACTGCAGTGTGACTTCCATTTAACGTATGAATTTGGCACAAATCCGTCTTCCCCACCAGCATTCACGATTATTAGACGTGTGCCTTTTGAAACACGTTGTCTTACACCTTCGTCTGCTTCATCGCTCCAAGCTTTTTGGTGTGTAAAGTGATGAATGAATATACGTTTCATCCATATAAACAATCGGCCGTCCTTCTGCACGGTAACGTTTCATTTTCTTTAAAAATTGAATGCGAAGATGCATGACGTCAGGTTTCTCCATTAAAATTTTTCGATTGTTTTTGTTTTTCTCCAACGGAATCCAATTTTTTTAATTTATTTTGTTGAACTGTTCAAGCATCCCTTGTAATTAGTATTACTTTGGTACCTTTTATGAATTCTCGCTAGGGTCGGTACTTGTTTTTCTGTTACGTGGAAGTTATGTATCGTTTTGCGTAAAACACCTTGAAAAGCGCCGTCTAAAGCAATTTTGAAAAAGATCCTGTTGCACGTGATTCGACATTTTTGGCCTCTTCCTTAACTCGTTTAGTTGTGGTCAGACTAATTCCTGTAGCGACGGAAATACGCACGTGAACCTTACTTAAATCAATTATTGTTTTTTGCATCTGCATTTACGATTTTTCTCTGTCGGATTCCTCATTTTAATTAGACCGTATAGCTCCGGTTTCTACACTTTTTCGTCAAATGGAATATGCCTATCTTGTAACCAGTGTTTCATGTCATCTTTTTTTGTTACAGATGTAGGATTAGCTTATTGTGGTATGGTGCATTGTCGATTACGACTACACTGATATGTCGCAAATTGGGCACTAGGCTATTTTTTACCTATTTTTCATAATTCATTTCGCTGTGACAGTCCCCAGTACTGCAGTGTGACTTCCATTTAACGTATTAATTTGGCACAAAACCGTGTTCCCCACCAGCGTTAATGGTTATTAGACGTGTGCCTTTTGAAACAGGTTGTCTTACACCTTTGTCTGTTTCATCTCTCTACGCTTGGTGCGTACATGATGAATGCGTATGCGTTTCGTCCATATAAACAATCGGCCGTCCATCTGAACGGTAACGTTTCATTTTCTTTAAAAATTTAATGCAAAGATGCCTGACGTCAGGTTTCTCCATTAAAAGTTTTCGATTGTTTTTAGGATTCCTCCAACGGAATCCAATTGTTTTCATTTTTTTTTTTCTTAAACTGTTCAAGCACTCCTTGTAATTAGTATCATCTTGGAACTTTTTACGAATTCTCGCTAGAGTCAGTACTTGTTTCTGTTACGTGGAAGTTATGTATCGTTCTACGTAAAACACCTTTAAAGGCGTCGCCTAAAGCATTTTGCTTTTTCTCTTTTTGTTGGGCCTGGAAAAAGATCTTAATGCACCTGATTCGACATTTTTGGCCTCTTCCTTAATTCGTTTAATTGTGCTAAGACTAATTCCTGTAGCGACTGGAATACGCTAGTGAATCTTACTTAAATCAATTATTGTTTCTTTTGCATCTGCTTCTTGTTGCATAAATTGTATCAGAGAATAAATGATTTCACGGCTTTGACCGTTTAATACTCGGTTTTTAACTCTACTCTTAAATGGCACTATTATAAATTTATAAAAGATAAAACGTAGGTACTAGTTTTGTCGCAGACTGAACGGATGTATGCAGTTCAAAGGCATGAAGAATAATGAGATCCCTGATAGCCCTGCCCACCTATTAATTGCGCATCCCAAGGTCAAGGCGCATGCTAGAATTCATGACCTGTAGGTGTTACATAAAACATAACAAATGGACAAGACGTATTAAACATTATTTTTTGTATTCGTCCATTTTTTATAATATCTGTGCATAAATATTAACTTGTGACATATTTTGTGCTGGACTTTCCGTAACTATATCATTTTATTTATCCCATAAATAAGCGGAATGACTGACAATAACAAGCAAATCTCAACTAAGTCGACTGGTACCGCATTCGACTCGACTTAAAGCTTGTTCGACTTCCCATCATGAAGTTAATTTCAAATCCGATTTGCATCTCTAGACGTTTATGGTTAAAGTCTACAAACACACCTAATAACATTAGATTTGTTAATCGGGTTGAAAAGCTTATAAAGTTGTTCAAAACCATTTGGGTTTATATTAAGAGGCTATGTATAGCATTATTATTATAAGTAGGTTATTAATTTTTTACGCTAGTTCGGTCTAATTTGACAACCAAAAGTTTGAAACTGACAAGTGTAAGAATAGGATAACTAAGTTTTACACTATGAATTTGTTTCTGAGTTTTCTTGGAAATTTATGAAGAAAAGGGCAATTTTAGTACGTATTTTGACCATAATAGAACTAAGTTCATTCTGGCAACCCGTTGCAAGATGAAAATCATTGGGATACCATGCAACTCGCTGAAATACCAGAATAATTTAAAAGTTTTTAACGGCTTATTAACAATGAGAGGACCAAAACCTAACTGGTCAACTAGAAGATCTTAATTTAAACCAGTAGGGGAAACTGGCCTAAAACGGCATACTAGGCTAAAACGGCATACTGACAGTTTTGAGCTTACCGATCAATGTAAGAACCGAGAATGTCAGCCTAATTCTGCAAAAGAACATTAACAAAAATCCACAAGCTTGGTAACGTCGCA